>OY829915.1:92265086-92871862 GCA_963691935.1 Nephrotoma guestfalica
TCATAATGAATAGACTTACTAACGAGCAACGCTTGCAAATAATTGAATTATATTACAAAAATCAGTGTTCGGATCGAAAAGTGTTTCGCGATTTACGTCCGATTTATGGTCTACATAATCGACCAAGTGAGCAAACAATTAATGCGATTGTGACCAAGTTTCGCACTCAGTTTACTTTATTGGACATTAAACCAACCACACGAATGCGTACAGTGCGTACAGAAGAGAATATTGCGTCTGTTTCTGAGAGTGTTGCTGAAGACCGTGAAATGTCGATTCGTCGCCGTTCGCAGCAATTGGGTTTGTGTTATTCGACGACATGGAAGATTTTACGCAAAGATCTTGGTGTAAAACCGTATAAAATACAGCTCCTGCAAGAACTGAAGCCGAACGATCTGCCACAACGTCGAATTTTCAGTGAATGGGCCCTAGAAAAGTTGGCAGAAAATCCGCTTTTTTATCGACAAATTTTGTTCAGCGATGAGGCTCATTTCTGGTTGAATGGCTACGTAAATAAGCAAAATTGCCGCATTTGGAGTGAAGAGCAACCAGAAGCCGTTCAAGAACTGCCCATGCATCCCGAAAAATGCACTGTTTGGTGTGGTTTGTACGCTGGTGGAATCATTGGACCGTATTTTTTCAAAGATGCTGTTGGACGCAACGTTACGGTGAATGGCGATCGTTATCGTTCGATGCTAACAAACTTTTTGTTGCCAAAAATGGAAGAACTGAACTTAGTTGACATGTGGTTTCAACAAGATGGCGCTACATGCCACACAGCTCGCGATTCTATGGCCATTTTGAGGGAAAACTTCGGAGAACAATTCATCTCAAGAAATGGCCCGGTAAGTTGGGCACCAAGATCATGCGATTTGACGCCTTTAGACTATTTTTTGTGGGGCTACGTCAAGTCTAAAGTCTACAGAAATAAGCCAGCAACTATTCCAGTTTTGGAAGACAACATTTCCGAAGAAATTCGGGCTATTCCGGCCGAAATGCTCGAAAAAGTTGCCCAAAATTGGACTTTCCGAATGGACCACCTAAGACGCAGCCGCGGTCAACATTTAAATGAAATTATCTTCAAAAAGTAAATGTCATGGACCAATCTAACGTTTCAAATAAAGAACCGATGAGATTTTGCAAATTTTATGCGTTTTTTTTTAAAAAAAAGTTCTCAAGCTCTTAAAAAATCACCCGTTATATGCTCCTTACTTTGTTACGTATATATGCCCCTTACTTTATTTTACTTTAACAATTTTTTTTATATTTTATAGTTTATTAGACTAAAACAATTATAAAATATGTGGGATAATTTAAAAGAGCATATAAGAAAAATTTAGTGGCGACAAACATTAGCATAAAAAAAATAGATTGGCATGAAGAGAATATAAAAAAATATTATTAATTATGTAGAATTCTATTTACCCAAATCCGGCAAAAAAAATTGATGTACATCTAATTTGTTTGTTTTTCTTCATTTGTTCTATTTGACAGAAAAAATCAATTTTTTTTGATGTACATCAATTTTAAAAAATGTACATTTTTTCGTAAATTTTTATAAAATTAGTGAAATTAAAAGTGATCAAATATAATAATTAATGAAAATATAAATTTATAAAGGAAAAGAAAGCAAGTGTAATTTTATTGTTTACGAAAATGGGCTATATAGATATTTCCAACTACAACGTTGTGGTAGGCGAAAACGGTTTGGTTTTCGAAAAAGAAGGAAAAGCATTTCTGGAAAATAAAATAAGTAAGTAAAAATTATATTGTAATTGTTATAGTTATATTATTTTAATATGTCTTAACTTGGTGCAAGCAGATTATAATGAGGTGTTGGAGCACTACTCCACTACAGTACAACACCAATGCCAGCAAACGCCTGAACAAGCGGAGGATATACAACAAACAATAACACTAACGGACGAGCATAGTGAAATCGCCAATTTGCTCCAAAGTCCACTATCGGATTCAAGTGTGGCACAACAAAAATGGACAGATGGGCAAACAAAATATATGTTGTCCTTATATGGTGATTATTTTGCACAGGTTGGGCCTCTTAAAAAATTCCGCAACAAAAAAATGATGTGGAATTTTCTGGCAAATTCATTGGAAAAAGAGTTCAACGTGAAGTGGTCTGGACTTCAAGTCGAGACCAGATATAGATGTGTGATGAAGCATCATCATCATCGGAAATAATACCAAATGAAAATATTGCAAATACACCGTTGAATTCGGAACCACCATCACCAACCCTACCAAAAAGAAAAGTAAAAAAAACGACTCAGGAGGTAATATGTGATAAGTATTTCCAGCTAAAAGAACAGCGGTTTCAAAGATTTCTGGACTTTGCACGGGAAAACACAAAAATAAAAGAGGAAAGTCGTGCGTTGCGCCACGCAGAACGTATGAAAAGGTTGGATGAAATAATAAAACAAAATAATTTAAAATAATTTGGTTTAGTTTAATGTACATATAAATTTAAATTGAATTCTCTATTAAATGCATTTTTTGAATTAAATTGAATTGCTATTTTTTTACTAAAACGCCTCTGCAATGGTGCTTCGCTTTATTTCTCCTAAGTGTTTTAATACTGCTTCTGACATATCTTCCACATTTGTATCCACTCCGCTCGTGTTTGCTGTACTTTCTGCTAAGGTAACTTCCACAGGAACTTCTTCCATATTACTTTCATGTTCGTCCCATAAATCACCATTCTCTATACACAAATTGTGTAGAACGCAACATCCCAATACAAATTTACACATTCGTTCTACTGCAAAAAAATCTAAACGAATGAGCTGCCTAAACCTTTGTTTAAGTAACCCAAACGTGTTTTCAATTTTTACCCTCGTTTGGCAATGTTTTTTATTGTAATTTGACCGTGTCGTTGTCAAATTACCGTAATCCTTGTAAGGTGTTAATAAATACTCCCGCAAAGGATACGCTGCATCTCCTAGAATATGGTATTGTTCACCGCAAATTGTTGGAATTTTTTCGGATATATAAGATAGGTTATATATCCTCGAATCATGAATTTTGCTTGGAGATCCAATAAATACATCGAGGAACTTTTTGTTGGAGTCACATATTCCTTGCAACGTGATAGATATTAAACTATGTCTATTCACGTATGTAGAACGTATCTTGTTGACTGGCTTACGTATATATATGTAACAGCCATCGATACAACCGATTACGTTAGGAAAACCGGCAAGCTGAAATAAAAAATAAAAATCCAATTAAATCCAATTAAATTTTAATTATTTTTTGTATTACCTCCTCAAATGCTCTCGACGTTTCAAGCTTCTCACTATCCGTAGTTGGGAAGTGGATATGTTGATCCGAAATGGCAAACAGGAATTCCAAGAAATTTGTAAGATGTCTGTGAGCAGCTGACTCGGAGACGCCAAAAAGATTCGCGACCTCTCTGTATGTTTCTTTGTTTCCAGCAAACCTATAACCAATTTTTAAATATTATTTTATAAAATTTAAGCATTTTGGAAATGTATAATTACCACAAGAACGCTAAACATTGCGATTTAGCAGTTACACTCTTCCTTCCGGCCTTATAATATTTATAGAATGGCGAATTTCCATATTTTTCTATAAGCTTGTTAGCTGTAGCTCGCGAAACCCGAAAATTACGACGAAACTATAAACACGAGAAAGAAAGTTTAAATTAATTTAGTTAAAAAACAATACAAATTTGTCCACAACTCACTTCTTCATCTGAATATTTCGCCACTACATCGTTCACAAAATTTATCACACGATTTTTCTGCGCTCTTTCAAATAACGTGCACTGCATCTTCATAAATTCATCATCATCCGATGAAGAAAAATATCCCAAACAATCTTCTGATGATGACGAGGAAGACGACGCCACCAATTCTTCGACAACTTCCATTTTATTGAATAAAAAAATGTATCACAACTAAAAAATTCACAACCGTGTGCTTTAAAATGTAAACTACAAATGTCATGAGTAATGACATTTCCAAAACGTCAAAGCTACCAATACCAACATAAAAGCAAATCAATGTGTTTTTTTGTTCTATTTGAACCATAAATTTCACATTGATTTGGAAAAGTAAATAGAATTCTACATTAATATCACACATGCTGCTATATTTATACGGTTTACATTGCGAGTCGAGTCAAGTTGTAGTTATCTTCAGGTTAACTTGTAGTTAACTTTTTGGGTGTTTGTATTGAAGAGTTATCTTTGGATCGAGTCCAAACAAGGTTATCAATGTCTAGATGAATGCAATTTATTTTAGCGAAAACTTAGTAAATTAAAATCGGAAAAAATCACAAAAATATGCTTTCGAATTTAGCTATCACTGCTCGTACAAAAAAATTACAATCAATAATTTCGTTTTGTTTTTTTCTTTTTAGTTTAGTTTTATTTGTGTTGTTGCTTTTCGACTCGACCCAGTTTATATTGGAATTTTTTAAACAGAGTTAACTCGACCTAAGAAATTTTTTGGATTAGGTCGAGTTAACTACAAGTTAACTCTGACTGTTTATATTGAAGGTTCAACCTAGGTTCAACTTAGGTTAAACCTTCAATGTAAACAGTATTATTCGTATCTTTTGGTTACGTACTGTAGACTAAAAGATAACTTAAGGCTGAACTATAGATAGAATAAAAAAAATTACGTAAGAAACGAAGATGAAACTTTATTATTCCAATTTGACGTTACTAGATAACTTGAAATATTAAGTTCATTCAAATATTTTTTGATATGTTTCCTAAAATTTTGAATGAAACTACAATAGTTTTGAGTATAAACGTACGTATTTATATCAACAAATATAAGTTTTTAAAATTATAAAATTTATTTATATGCGGTTTAAATCACCACAATTCGATAAACTATTTTTTTAGGTTAGGTTTAGAGAAATACAATTCTATACAGTGTATTGAAAATTTTTGATATTATATTCATATTAGTATATATATACAGTCAAACTTCCGTAAATCGAACTTCCTTATTTCGAATTTTTCCGTAAATCGAATTACTTTTTTGGCAAAAGCACTAAAACTATTTTTTGTATGAAAATGCTTCTCCTTAAATCGAATTTCTATAATTCGAATTTTTCTTCAAATCGAATAGAAGGAGTTAAATATCGAATAATTGAAAAGGAAATTGAATTCCCTAATTCGAATTTTTTGTCTTTTTTTGCTTTTGTTGTCCACAAAACATATTCAATTGTGATGAGACGGGATTGTTTTACCAATGCCTGCCTAACAAGACGTTCACCTTTAAGGGTGATAAATGCTTTGGTGGTAAACAAAGCAAAAATAGATTAACGGTTCTTGTTGGATCAAACATGTCTGGATCGGAAAAATTAAAATTGCTCATTATTGGAAAAAGCAAAAATCCACGAGCATTTCGTGGAATCAAGTCTCTTGGAATTGATTATTATGCAAACCAGAAAGCATGGATGACCAGTGCAATATGGGAAGATTGGTTGACCAAACTTTGTAACAAATCCTATGGATCCGTCACTAATATTTTTGCCAGGTTACCGCAAATTCATATTTTCATTGATTACGAAATTTAAATTTTTTTTTTTTTCATTCCAACGCGCACTTCAAATTTTGAGTGATGTGTGCAGGTGCTATACCCTGAATTTTAACTTTAATTTAATTAGACTGCAACCAAAAGTACAAAAACAATAATATTCTTGTTCTTCTATGTATTGAAATTAACAAAATAATGAAAAAAACGGAAAGCTTTGGTTTTTGGGAGGATCGGGGAGAACGAGTAGTCAAGTTTTGGATTTTGATAAAATATATTATCGGGTAATGAGTGACTAAAAGTTAAATGGTGATAATTACCATTCAAAATAAAAATATAGAGGATACAGTTTTTTTTTAAGTCCGAGTTGGGACTTAGAACACAATTTTATTTTTTGTAAAAAAATTAAATTAATATATAATAACTAATTCCAAAAATGATAATAGTATAAATATTTAATAAATTGTAGAATTCTTAAAGATCATTTATCGTGATCTAAATAAAAATTAAAACCACTTATAGTGCTGTGTTAAAACTGTGGTATGAACGGAATTTTATCGGACGATAACAACGTGGTCACGTGATTAAGTGCAAATTGAAATTAGAAATAATGCATTCTTAAAGCACTTAAACCGAATAAAAACCTTTCAATAAAATTTTCTGCTCGACAGTTCTAATAATCAATTAAATCCAAAAACTATCCTAAAATATAATTTATAATCATTGTGAAAAAAAAAATTTGATTCGAAGTGCAAAAGACTTAAAGTAACGGTGTTCAATATTAAACGTTATTAGTGTACTGAAAATCTAGTGCTGTTAATCAAAATTTGTTAATCAAAATTAAAACTAAACTAAAGCTAAACTAAAATACATAATAGAAAATTTTTCATAAGGCTAGATTTAATTAATAAATAATATGGATAGTTTGAGTCAATAAATATAAAGCACTAAATTAATAAATTAAATATTAAACATTTAAATATAATAATAATAAAATTCATGAACTAACGTAACATAAGGTGATGGTTAATAATAAGTTAAGAAAATTATAAGTGTATACAACAGTTGTATCCGCGAGGTACATAAATAATTAAAAAGTTCATCATAATAGTGTAACTGAAAACGCTAAAACTACGTGCGGAAAACGAATCTTCGGCTCATTTTTTTTGGATATATCTTCGCTTCGTTTACCTCGGCGCCCAACGTTGTTTAGAATAGAATAATAGTGTAAGTTGTAATTTAAAAATAATTCTTAAGTATATTACATTTTAATAAATTTATGTTAATTATTTCGACTCTATAAAAATTTAAATATCGCGTAATCTTATATTATTCTTTGCGCTTACTTATTTAAGTTTTGATAGAGCTTCCATATTGGTAGTATTAGAACATTTCTTTTAAAATTCTCATCAATTTTTTTATTGGAATTTCAAATTGATGATAATTTTCGATAAATGATAAAGTTGTTAGGGAATTATTTCAAATTATTATTATTACTATTTTTTTGTTTTTTTTTTAATTTGATTGATTTTCTTTTATTAAGCTGATGCATAGTAGTTATAGTAATAAAAGTTTAATAATTTCCTAGCAAGTTATTACAGATTTATTTAAGATTTATTTAGTTTTACATAATTTTCGTCATCCATTTATGTATAAATGATAATTCTTATTATTCTAATAATTATGTTGAAAAAGTTTAATTTTTTTGGTGTTCTATTTTAATCGTTCTTTAAAATGAGATAAACGCATTCGATTAGGGTAGATGTAACCATGGTAGGTATGGTAGACACACATGTGGCATAAAAACAAAATAAAAATGAATTTGCGATATTTTGCTATAATTTTTAAGCGGTCTAGCAAGATCAATGGAACAGCTTGGTACCCACGCCTTAACCCTGAGCACTAGCCGGCCAGAGAAGACTGCTCCAAGTATTTCCATTGATAAAATAAATTTTCGGTAGCCTTTCGTCTGACGTCCAAATTTAAGAGCAAACGGATGCCCGCGTTCGGTTACAACTTGATAAAATGTTTGGTCTCCAAAATAGAAAAATTATTTCGTTTGTAGATAACTGCCCCTCACACCCTAAGGAAGTAGCATCGAAACTACGATTTGTACGCGTTGAATATTTTCCACCTAATGCAACGTCCGAACTTCAACCTATGGATATGGGAATAATAAACAGCTTAAAAACTCAGTACCGAAGACGAATTTTAAATACAGTTTTAAATAGAATGGAGGAGGTTAAACCAACGACTATCAGTTTACTAAACGCAGTAAGGTCAATTTCCACCGCGTGGGTTGCCGACGTGACCAACTCAACAATAAAAAAATGTTTTTCCAAAGCTGGATTTATGGAAGATCTTGAATGGGCTGAAGAGGATTTGGTACCATTAGCCGATTTAAAAACCCATATTGCACGTGAAAAACTAGATCTTGATGGTTACCTATCAGTCTATAACAGATGGAAAATTGAAAATAGCTTATCTATTGACATATCGGCTGAAGAATATATTCATTTTGATGATGATATATGTACGACTGAGTATATCGACGACCAAACTATTTTGGAGCTTTCGGCACGAAAACTAAAAAAGTTATTTAAATTTAATTACATTGTTATTTCTTTAATAAAAGTACATTAATTATTTTTATTTAAATATAATATTATGTATATAAAAAATAGGAATTATAAAACCACTACGCTTATTTATTTCACATTCCTTTAAAATGTAATAAAGAAACAAACGTGTTTCTTTTTGTCAATTTATATGACCTTATGAAATTAACGTGTTCTTGAGAATGACTATATTGATCTTCATCATTGAAAATATTTACACTTATTAGGTTGTGAAGAACGTTATAACAATTTTTTTTAAACAATTTAGAACTACTTACTTTAAGTGTTAGTGTGTTTCGCCAAGTAGCTGCGGCGCATAGTGTTAAAAGAATTTAGAACTAGATTGTAGTTGCGTTATGTTTTTGTAGTTCGCAATAGCCAACTCCCGTTTTAATACTGCTTCGGAATATTTACAAATGTTTAATACTGACGGCAAAGGAGTTAAAAGACCACCCTTTTGTAATATAAGAATTACAATATAAGAATTACATTGTTGTATTAATTTGCAACTGTGATCACAATTCAATTTTCTAAATAAATATCGAACTATAAAACTATAAATCCCCTCCTCCCCCCCCCCCCGCTATGTATTCGATAATATTAATTGAAAATTCACTTAGAATAAATGGGTACCCAAAACTATCTTCGTCATACATATTAGATTCGTCTTAGAAATTTATTGGTCAATTGAAATATCATCTGATGAGGCTTCAACCATTGCTTTTTCAATTCTCCATATTTTGGTAGTTCACCAAATGTCGAAAACAAAAAAATAAATGTATTCGTACGGATAATATAAATCGACCTTTAGCGGTGTGAGGGTGAGTATATAGATATAAACAGCCATAACATATTATATTGAGTGTTCTACGCAGGCCTAGAAACGTAAACACTACAGGCCGATTTATACTATCCATTCCGTTCAGTTCCAGCACGTATCGTGTCGAACATCATCAATTTATACTATCCGATCATGCATTTTCTTCGTATGATTATCGTATATATTCGTATTTTTTGGTTACGCATAAAGTAAAAGATAACAAGATAACTTATACCATATTCGTTTACTTTTGCAACAACAATTTGATCGGATTTTATGTAAACGAATATGAAAGAAATTTGATCGACTTTTGTAGTAGTATTTGTGAAAAGAAAGACAAAAAATTGTTTATTATAAATGGCGGGTTTATCATTTCAGCTTGTTAGCATCGGTATAATAAAAAATTATAAAGCAAAGAATTACAATGCTCAATATAGTTTCTCCCATTTCTCAATTTTAGTAATTTATTTACCACTCAATATCAATAATTTTCAATTAAAAACATAAGAAATTATATAATTTCGCACATAAACACAACATTTTAGTACACAAGATATTTCGAAAATACGTCGCACAAACAAAATTACAAATTATAGTTACAATTTTAATAAATTTATTAAAAGCAAAAATAAATTTAAAGTTGAATTGTACAAATGACGCGGGGTCTTTGTTTTGATGTTTATGTTTTGACGTTTACTTTTGTATATATATGTATGCGTAAAAATCTGACAAAATATCGAGATTTTTTAAAATTGATCCAGTCAATTCGTTAGATCAAGAATTTTGTGTGAAAAAAATTTGTAAATCTTTTTGATCTGACAGTTCGAACGAATTTGGTGTTAGAAAAATTCAAAAATGTTTTAGTAGCAATTTACTTTTTGTGTATGCAAGTTTCGGAAATTAAGTTTATCACGAAATATACATATAGCTAATTAAATAAAAAATAGGTTATACAAAGAGTAAATGTTTTCACATTTGAAATTAGACGATTTGTGCATATATATGCTCCTTACTTTGTTACGTATATATGCCCCTTACTTTATTTTACTTTAACAATTTTTTTATATTTTATAGTTTATTAGACTAAAACAATTATAAAATATGTGGGATAATTTAAAAGAGCATATAAGAAAAATTTAGTGGCGACAAACATTAGCATAAAAAAAATAGATTGGCATGAAGAGAATATAAAAAAAATATTATTAATTATGTAGAATTCTATTTACCCAAATCCGGCAAAAAAAATTGATGTACATCAAAAAATTTGTTCTATTTGACAGAAAAAATCAATTTTTTTTTGATGTACATCAATTTTAAAAAATGTACATTTTTTCGTAAATTTTTTTTTGATGTGAAATACCAATACAAAAAGAGAAATGTCATTTTTATAAAAGCGTCGATTTTTATGGAAACGTAGTTCTGGTGTGATTTGGTGTAAAAAATAAAATATAAAATTAGTGAAATTAAAAGTGATCAAATATAATAATTAATGAAAATATAAATTTATAAAGGAAAAGAAAGCAAGTGTAATTTTATTGTTTACGAAAATGGGCTATATAGATATTTCCAACTACAACGTTGTGGTAGGCGAAAACGGTTTGGTTTTCGAAAAAGAAGGAAAAGCATTTCTGGAAAATAAAATAAGTAAGTAAAAATTATATTGTAATTGTTATAGTTATATTATTTTAATATGTCTTAACTTGGTGCAAGCAGATTATAATGAGGTGTTGGAGCACTACTCCATTACAGTACAACACCAATGCCAGCAAACGCCTGAACAAGCGGAGGATATACAACAAACAATAACACTAACGGACGAGCATAGTGAAATCGCCAATTTGCTCCAAAGTCCACTATCGGATTCAAGTGTGGCACAACAAAAATGGACAGATGGGCAAACAAAATATAAGTTGTCCTTATATGGTGATTATTTTGCACAGGTTGGGCCTCTTAAAAAATTCCGCAACAAAAAAATGATGTGGAATTTTCTGGCAAATTCATTGGAAAAAGAGTTCAACGTGAAGTGGTCTGGACTTCAAGTCGAGACCAGATATAGATGTGTGATGAAGCATCATCATCATCGGAAATAATACCAAATGAAAATATTGCAAATACACCGTTGAATTCGGAACCACCATCACCAACCCTACCAAAAAGAAAAGTAAAAAAAACGACTCAGGAGGTAATATGTGATAAGTATTTCCAGCTAAAAGAACAGCGGTTTCAAAGATTTCTGGACTTTGCACGGGAAAACACAAAAATAAAAGAGGAAAGTCGTGCGTTGCGCCACGCAGAACGTATGAAAAGGTTGGATGAAATAATAAAACAAAATAATTTAAAATAATTTGGTTTAGTTTAATGTACATATAAATTTAAATTGAATTCTCTATTAAATGCATTTTTTGAATTAAATTGAATTGCTATTTTTTTACTAAAACGCCTCTGCAATGGTGCTTCGCTTTATTTCTCCTAAGTGTTTTAATACTGCTTCTGACATATCTTCCACATTTGTATCCACTCCGCTCGTGTTTGCTGTACTTTCTGCTAAGGTAACTTCCACAGGAACTTCTTCCATATTACTTTCATGTTCGTCCCATAAATCACCATTCTCTATACACAAATTGTGTAGAACGCAACATCCCAATACAAATTTACACATTCGTTCTACTGCAAAAAAATCTAAACGAATGAGCTGCCTAAACCTTTGTTTAAGTAACCCAAACGTGTTTTCAATTTTTACCCTCGTTTGGCAATGTTTTTTATTGTAATTTGACCGTGTCGTTGTCAAATTACCGTAATCCTTGTAAGGTGTTAATAAATACTCCCGCAAAGGATACGCTGCATCTCCTAGAATATGGTATTGTTCACCGCAAATTGTTGGAATTTTTTCGGATATATAAGATAGGTTATATATCCTCGAATCATGAATTTTGCTTGGAGATCCAATAAATACATCGAGGAACTTTTTGTTGGAGTCACATATTCCTTGCAACGTGATAGATATTAAACTATGTCTATTCACGTATGTAGAACGTATCTTGTTGACTGGCTTACGTATATATATGTAACAGCCATCGATACAACCGATTACGTTAGGAAAACCGGCAAGCTGAAATAAAAAATAAAAATCCAATTAAATCCAATTAAATTTTAATTATTTTTTGTATTACCTCCTCAAATGCTCTCGACGTTTCAAGCTTCTCACTATCCGTAGTTGGGAAGTGGATATGTTGATCCGAAATGGCAAACAGGAATTCCAAGAAATTTGTAAGATGTCTGTGAGCAGCTGACTCGGAGACGCCAAAAAGATTCGCGACCTCTCTGTATGTTTCTTTGTTTCCAGCAAACCTATAACCAATTTTTAAATATTATTTTATAAAATTTAAGCATTTTGGAAATGTATAATTACCACAAGAACGCTAAACATTGCGATTTAGCAGTTACACTCTTCCTTCCGGCCTTATAATATTTATAGAATGGCGAATTTCCATATTTTTCTATAAGCTTGTTAGCTGTAGCTCGCGAAACCCGAAAATTACGACGAAACTATAAACACGAGAAAGAAAGTTTAAATTAATTTAGTTAAAAAACAATACAAATTTGTCCACAACTCACTTCTTCATCTGAATATTTCGCCACTACATCGTTCACAAAATTTATCACACGATTTTTCTGCGCTCTTTCAAATAACGTGCACTGCATCTTCATAAATTCATCATCATCCGATGAAGAAAAATATCCCAAACAATCTTCTGATGATGACGAGGAAGACGACGCCACCAATTCTTCGACAACTTCCATTTTATTGAATAAAAAAATGTATCACAACTAAAAAATTCACAACCGTGTGCTTTAAAATGTAAACTACAAATGTCATGAGTAATGACATTTCCAAAACGTCAAAGCTACCAATACCAACATAAAAGCAAATCAATGTGTTTTTTTGTTCTATTTGAACCATAAATTTCACATTGATTTGGAAAAGTAAATAGAATTCTACATTAATATCACACATGCTGCTATATTTATACGGTTTACATTGCGAGTCGAGTCAAGTTGTAGTTATCTTCAGGTTAACTTGTAGTTAACTTTTTGGGTGTTTGTATTGAAGAGTTATCTTTGGATCGAGTCCAAACAAGGTTATCAATGTCTAGATGAATGCAATTTATTTTAGCGAAAACTTAGTAAATTAAAATCGGAAAAAATCACAAAAATATGCTTTCGAATTTAGCTATCACTGCTCGTACAAAAAAATTACAATCAATAATTTCGTTTTGTTTTTTTCTTTTTAGTTTAGTTTTATTTGTGTTGTTGCTTTTCGACTCGACCCAGTTTATATTGGAATTTTTTAAACAGAGTTAACTCGACCTAAGAAATTTTTTGGATTAGGTCGAGTTAACTACAAGTTAACTCTGACTGTTTATATTGAAGGTTCAACCTAGGTTCAACTTAGGTTAAACCTTCAATGTAAACAGTATTATTCGTATCTTTTGGTTACGTACTGTAGACTAAAAGATAACTTAAGGCTGAACTATAGATAGAATAAAAAAAATTACGTAAGAAACGAAGATGAAACTTTATTATTCCAATTTGACGTTACTAGATAACTTGAAATATTAAGTTCATTCAAATATTTTTTGATATGTTTCCTAAAATTTTGAATGAAACTACAATAGTTTTGAGTATAAACGTACGTATTTATATCAACAAATATAAGTTTTTAAAATTATAAAATTTATTTATATGCGGTTTAAATCACCACAATTCGATAAACTATTTTTTTAGGTTAGGTTTAGAGAAATACAATTCTATACAGTGTATTGAAAATTTTTGATATTATATTCATATTAGTATATATATACAGTCAAACTTCCGTAAATCGAACTTCCTTATTTCGAATTTTTCCGTAAATCGAATTACTTTTTTGGCAAAAGCACTAAAACTATTTTTTGTATGAAAATGCTTCTCCTTAAATCGAATTTCTATAATTCGAATTTTTCTTCAAATCGAATAGAAGGAGTTAAATATCGAATAATTGAAAAGGAAATTGAATTCCCTAATTCGAATTTTTTGTCTTTTTTTGCTTTTGTTGTCCACAAAACATATTCAATTGTGATGAGACGGGATTGTTTTACCAATGCCTGCCTAACAAGACGTTCACCTTTAAGGGTGATAAATGCTTTGGTGGTAAACAAAGCAAAAATAGATTAACGGTTCTTGTTGGATCAAACATGTCTGGATCGGAAAAATTAAAATTGCTCATTATTGGAAAAAGCAAAAATCCACGAGCATTTCGTGGAATCAAGTCTCTTGGAATTGATTATTATGCAAACCAGAAAGCATGGATGACCAGTGCAATATGGGAAGATTGGTTGACCAAACTTTGTAACAAATCCTATGGATCCGTCACTAATATTTTTGCCAGGTTACCGCAAATTCATATTTTCATTGATTACGAAATTTAAATTTTTTTTTTTTTCATTCCAACGCGCACTTCAAATTTTGAGTGATGTGTGCAGGTGCTATACCCTGAATTTTAACTTTAATTTAATTAGACTGCAACCAAAAGTACAAAAACAATAATATTCTTGTTCTTCTATGTATTGAAATTAACAAAATAATGAAAAAAACGGAAAGCTTTGGTTTTTGGGAGGATCGGGGAGAACGAGTAGTCAAGTTTTGGATTTTGATAAAATATATTATCGGGTAATGAGTGACTAAAAGTTAAATGGTGATAATTACCATTCAAAATAAAAATATAGAGGATACAGTTTTTTTTTAAGTCCGAGTTGGGACTTAGAACACAATTTTATTTTTTGTAAAAAAATTAAATTAATATATAATAACTAATTCCAAAAATGATAATAGTATAAATATTTAATAAATTGTAGAATTCTTAAAGATCATTTATCGTGATCTAAATAAAAATTAAAACCACTTATAGTGCTGTGTTAAAACTGTGGTATGAACGGAATTTTATCGGACGATAACAACGTGGTCACGTGATTAAGTGCAAATTGAAATTAGAAATAATGCATTCTTAAAGCACTTAAACCGAATAAAAACCTTTCAATAAAATTTTCTGCTCGACAGTTCTAATAATCAATTAAATCCAAAAACTATCCTAAAATATAATTTATAATCATTGTGAAAAAAAAAATTTGATTCGAAGTGCAAAAGACTTAAAGTAACGGTGTTCAATATTAAACGTTATTAGTGTACTGAAAATCTAGTGCTGTTAATCAAAATTTGTTAATCAAAATTAAAACTAAACTAAAGCTAAACTAAAATACATAATAGAAAATTTTTCATAAGGCTAGATTTAATTAATAAATAATATGGATAGTTTGAGTCAATAAATATAAAGCACTAAATTAATAAATTAAATATTAAACATTTAAATATAATAATAATAAAATTCATGAACTAACGTAACATAAGGTGATGGTTAATAATAAGTTAAGAAAATTATAAGTGTATACAACAGTTGTATCCGCGAGGTACATAAATAATTAAAAAGTTCATCATAATAGTGTAACTGAAAACGCTAAAACTACGTGCGGAAAACGAATCTTCGGCTCATTTTTTTTGGATATATCTTCGCTTCGTTTACCTCGGCGCCCAACGTTGTTTAGAATAGAATAATAGTGTAAGTTGTAATTTAAAAATAATTCTTAAGTATATTACATTTTAATAAATTTATGTTAATTATTTCGACTCTATAAAAATTTAAATATCGCGTAATCTTATATTATTCTTTGCGCTTACTTATTTAAGTTTTGATAGAGCTTCCATATTGGTAGTATTAGAACATTTCTTTTAAAATTCTCATCAATTTTTTTATTGGAATTTCAAATTGATGATAATTTTCGATAAATGATAAAGTTGTTAGGGAATTATTTCAAATTATTATTATTACTATTTTTTTGTTTTTTTTTTAATTTGATTGATTTTCTTTTATTAAGCTGATGCATAGTAGTTATAGTAATAAAAGTTTAATAATTTCCTAGCAAGTTATTACAGATTTATTTAAGATTTATTTAGTTTTACATAATTTTCGTCATCCATTTATGTATAAATGATAATTCTTATTATTCTAATAATTATGTTGAAAAAGTTTAATTTTTTTGGTGTTCTATTTTAATCGTTCTTTAAAATGAGATAAACGCATTCGATTAGGGTAGATGTAACCATGGTAGGTATGGTAGACACACATGTGGCATAAAAACAAAATAAAAATGAATTTGCGATATTTTGCTATAATTTTTAAGCGGTCTAGCAAGATCAATGGAACAGCTTGGTACCCACGCCTTAACCCTGAGCACTAGCCGGCCAGAGAAGACTGCTCCAAGTATTTCCATTGATAAAATAAATTTTCGGTAGCCTTTCGTCTGACGTCCAAATTTAAGAGCAAACGGATGCCCGCGTTCGGTTACAACTTGATAAAATGTTTGGTCTCCAAAATAGAAAAATTATTTCGTTTGTAGATAACTGCCCCTCACACCCTAAGGAAGTAGCATCGAAACTACGATTTGTACGCGTTGAATATTTTCCACCTAATGCAACGTCCGAACTTCAACCTATGGATATGGGAATAATAAACAGCTTAAAAACTCAGTACCGAAGACGAATTTTAAATACAGTTTTAAATAGAATGGAGGAGGTTAAACCAACGACTATCAGTTTACTAAACGCAGTAAGGTCAATTTCCACCGCGTGGGTTGCCGACGTGACCAACTCAACAATAAAAAATTGTTTTTCCAAAGCTGGATTTATGGAAGATCTTGAATGGGCTGAAGAGGATTTGGTACCATTAGCCGATTTAAAAACCCATATTGCACGTGAAAAACTAGATCTTGATGGTTACCTATCAGTCTATAACAGATGGAAAATTGAAAATAGCTTATCTATTGACATATCGGCTGAAGAATATATTCATTTTGATGATGATATATGTACGACTGAGTATATCGACGACCAAACTATTTTGGAGCTTTCGGCACCATCTTTAACTGGTGAGGATTCTAGCGATGATGAAGTACAAGAAATACTTCCAGTAAAACCAACTGCTCAACAAATAAGAAGTTCTATTGATACGATTCGCACAGCGATTGAAATGAACGATGAGGTTTCAGATGATATACAATATTGCATTCACAAGATTGATCAATTTTTCAATAGACCATCAATGAGTGGTAAGCAAACTACACTTAAGGATTTTTTTACGAACATGGTAGTAAATTAGCCTCAAATTACATTTTTTTTATGGTTTTTCATACATACATATAGATGCATTTTCATGCATACTTGAAATTTCTAATTATTTTTAGTTTATTTATTTTTTTAACTGAAACTTATTAAGAATTGATGTCGAATGAATTGGTTTATACTATAAATGTAATAAATTAATTAAATGGGATTAATTATTCTCAATTTCAACAAATTAGTTTTATTTTCTATAATTCTAATTTTCCTCAAATCGAACAAAAATTATTAGCCAGTAGTGATTCGATTTAGGCAAGTTTTACTGTACATGAATATTTTATAAACAGAAAAGATAAAAGACACGAATAATTCAAAATTCCCTTATATAAAATATAAACATGAATATTACATTCAACGCACTACAATTTGTTTGGGTTTTGTTGTTGTAGTTATTAAGTTTCTTATTCCTGGACGAACATTTTCGCTTGTTTATTATTTTTAAAGTGACAGGAAACATGAAAAAATATTAAACGCAATTTCTGTTATTCTCTTTATATTCTTAGTATTGTCAAATACATGTAAATCCTCTCTTTCGCGCTCTTACGTTATTTTTTTCATTCTTTTTATTACATCTGTAGTTCCCACTTCCCACTTTAACCCCACTGGAGATATTACTCGACGCGACTGACGTGACTAAGTAAAAAGAAAAATTAAACTATGAGAATTATTACTAAAGCAATTATACTCGACGCGACTCAGACGTGATACAAATAAAATTGATTTAACTTTAACTTTTTGTGTATTACTAAAGTGACATCTTACAGACATTTTATAAAATAATTAACCAATTTTTGTTTAATTTTCGCTATCATTTTGATATTTTGAAAAGGTCAATTGCGGGTTTTTCTTTAAATTAAAAACTTTTATATTTTAAATTTTTATTATTTTACAAAAAATGAAAGAAATAAAAAAAATAAAGACAAAGTCAAAAGTTAAAGAAATGTGAAAAACGTGAACTTATATACTGAGCTTATCTTGGGTATACACGTAAGCGTTTTTGACATTTTGAAGCTTCTGAGTAAGGTCGAGTATATCTCCAGCATAAAAATCCAGAAATGTTTTAGTAGCAATTTAATTTTTTTTGATTGTTGGTAAATATATGAATTTTACTTTCTTCGCTACTCTTTCGTATTTTCTCGCTGTCAGACATTAGACAAAACATTATTTTCAATAACATTTGTCGCGTAGATACTGTTCCAGGCAGAAAGCCGAATAATATAAATCGACCTTAATGTGAAATTCTATTTACTTTTCCAAATCAGTGTGAAATTTATGGTTCAAATAGAATAAAAAAAATTAATGTGTTTTATGTATGTATTGCTAATATTTATTAAACGGGATGTTATTGTTTATTTGAAGTTTAGAGATGTCATAAAAACACGACATCAATTGTGAATTCCACTATTTGAAATTTTCACATATTTATTAATGAAAGTTTAAAATATATTTTAATTGAATTTTAAACACATGCTTTAATTTATTTATAATTTTACATACCAATTGACGTTTACAAAAAAAAATTGAAGTGTCTTTTCATATTGGTATTAGTCCATCAAAAAAAATTTACGAAAAAATATACATTTTTTAAAATTGATATACATAAAAAAATTAATTTTTTCTGTCAAATAGAACAAATTGTTTGATGTACGAGTACATCAATTTTTTTTCCGGGTTTTGGTAAATTTTCTATTGAACTTTTATTCGTTTTACTTTATTTTACCACGAATGTAAATAGATCTCGACACACCACATTTGATTTCTAAGGCGAAAAATTGAACTTACAGAAATAATAACGAAAGCGAAGGGTTGGGTAGGTTAATTATGTAGGACAGAATTGGTCCAATTACACAATTACAGGCACCTAGGTATAGTCGATAGTTAGTAACACAATGACAAC
This sequence comes from Nephrotoma guestfalica, assembly GCA_963691935.1. Taxonomy (NCBI): domain Eukaryota; kingdom Metazoa; phylum Arthropoda; class Insecta; order Diptera; family Tipulidae; genus Nephrotoma; species Nephrotoma guestfalica. The sequence continues at coordinate 92,284,218 of OY829915.1, forward strand.
ACAGTTCTAACCTACTTTAATCAGCGATTAATAAACTCCTTCCATCATGACTTTACAAACAAAATTAAATTGGGTAATCTGCCCCCTCTAAAATTATCCTTAATATTTTCACTACTTTTCGTTCCTCCTTATCCGTTCCTCCTTGCACAGCAAATCATGCTCCATTTTATCCAGCCACAAAAAGTAATTGTTCTTCAAATTTTTCAAGGCACAGTGAATTTTATTACAGTTTTAAACCCTCACACTTACCACTTCAATCAAAGGGGCCCGCCGATTATTCATAGTCAACGGCAAAAAACAACAATTTTCAAAAATTCCTCTGTTTATCGACGAAGGTGCTATTATGTATAATAATCGGTAATTATGCATAACAACGAACCAATCACTTTAACCGGAACACATACATACATGTTAATATAATATCGCAGTAAGTTGCATACTTTTATGAGGATTGTTTGAATATACAAAATAAGTATATATTTATGAAGAGTTTGGTATATATCCTCGTCCTCTTTCATTAATAACGAACATATTACATACAACGAATAAAGGTCACATTTCCTTATATAATTTCGTTTCCAACGACTTAAATACTTATAAACCATGATAACAGCAACAACAACAAATAAACCGATCGTGGTTATATGCAAAAACCTTTATTTCCTATAAAGAAGCGATAATTCATATAACAAAAGTTAAATTCAAAACCCAACAATTCCTTAGTTCTAAACACTATGAAGATAATTTTAGTTGTGATAAACTGTAATTCCAATCAACTATATTTTTGTCATTACTACACTGCTCGTTAAAAAATTCCGTTCAGTAAATATTTGTATTTACGGTAACTATTCGCATTATTCGAGTTATGTTTGTAGGAAATATTATACTATGCGCTAAAAAGCACTAATGAAACAAGTTTTTGTTTAATATTTATTTATTTATTTTGTACAAAAGCACGGACAATTTGGTGAACCACACTCCATATATTGAACATGAAAGCTCATTTGTAATGAGGTGTTCAGCTCAATTAATTCAAAACATGATATTGCCTTCTTTGTTGTCATTTTGATAATTTATTAAGATGTTCTGCCAAATAGAGAGATGTAGGCCCACGACCATCGCTCATTAATAAAAGTAACTACAGGATCAAACCAAATGAAATAACAAAATTTCATCTTTCGGTCGGTACTCTAACATCGAGTACTTCCTCTACGAGCTCTGATCACATTTAGCATTATTTATGGCGTACTGTGTATCCCTTTCGAGTTCGGACAAATAATAAATTTGACGTTAGCAAAAGTTCAATCCACACAAATGTGTAGGTAAATAACTATAATACAAAATGACGTTTTTGTTTTAATTTTCATGATAACTAAAGTTCAACCCACACAATTGTGTGATGGATTAAATGGCGGTAATATTTCTTTTTCGAAATGATTATTACGGACCGGTATACACAATTGTGTAAGTTCCGACTAGGTTCAGGAAAATGTTTCGTTTTTTATTGTATTATCTTTTGTCACACTTGAATTTTGGTTTTAGGGATTACTAAACGAATAAACTTTGCAAAAATATAAATTTTGGTTTTTGACTGTTTCAATCAAATTTCTAACCTCGAACAGTGGTGGATTTTACAATGAGGGCACCATACAAAAGCAAGAGTCCAATTAAATAAAATTATAATTATTTATTTATTTATTTTCCTTAAATTTTGATGGTTAAGCAATTAGTTATCTGTAAAGAATACAAATTCATTAAACTGTGATATAATTAATTAAGAAGCCAGGTTTGAAAATGAACTTACACAATTGTGTATACTGGACGCGGCCAGTGGCAAATTAGCGATGAAGAGTTAAAAAATTTATTAGATGAATCTGGATCGGATTCAGCAGACGAATGTTGTGAGCTTGATGAGAATATTGTGCACGAGGATGAAGTAGAATCGGACGAAGGCTCAGTCGAAAATGTCAGTGAAAATACCACTGGAGAAGAACAAGGAAACCAAAATGCTCATACAATAAATGATGGTATCGCGGGGCATTTGCGGAAAAGCTATTGCCTGTTAATAAAGAATCACCTCATCCAAACATAGTTAAGTCACCTTATAAATATTTTCAGCCTTATTTTCCTGAGCAGCATTTTATCGATGCGGCAAATTATACAAATATTTACCACTTAACCACTCGCGGATCGGAGCTGAAAACGACTGCTCACGAAATAAATAAATTGTATGACGTTTTCCTTCTTTTGGGGTGTATTTCATATCCGAGGTTGGGCATGTATTGAAAAGGGACTTTCGCATCGACTCAGTGGCAAATTCTATTTTCGATCATCCTTACATTACATAAATATAATTGTAACATTGGCCGATCCTAAAAATAATTTTTGGAAAATACAACCTGTTATCAATACGGTACGAGACAGGTGTCGTGCATTACGAAGAACAGTTGATTATTACTCGGTAGACGAACAGATGATATCGTACACCGGTCGATGTCCATCACGTCACATTTAATTTATAAAAGTCTCCGTATTTTATTTTAATAAATTGTATTGTCTACGTTCAAGACACACAATTGTGTGGGTCCCATTTTCCATAATTAGAATTAATTTTTTTTACAACTTGATTTATTTTCCGGTTATTACGTTAATTCTGAATCACATCTCAAAACTTCATCTAAATTAGTGAACATTTAATTTCTTTGATTTTTCCGATGTCTTAAAACTATCCTACACGATTGTGCCTATAATTAGGGTGACATTTTTTGGGAAAATAAATTTGTAGTAGTATGCACAAGCGTGTAGGTTGGACTTATATTTGCGCATAAATCAACTGCTACTAAAAATACTATTTAATAACCTAAAATAAGAAACATATTTTTTTATTGTCAAAAATTTTTTTTAAGAACAACTGAATGTCTGTACTTTATTCAAATTGAAGAAAAATATGAAATACAAAAATATAAAAAAGTGTAAAATTATTTCAGTCAATTTAAAATTATAATTTATGAGGTAACCCCAGATCTCCCCAGAAAAAAATCTATAAAATATTTTTTTTGTAGATTTTTATCTGTGGTTCATGTTATTTTTGCATTGAAATACCTCATTTTGTATTTTTTCACGCTGGTACGTGTACCATAGGTTGAAAACCACTGCTTTCTTTACGTATATATACAGAGTAGACCAACTTGAAGGCGTTTATAAAATTTCGTTTTAGTTGATTTGCTGGTTTAGGAATTATACCGATTTTAAGAAAAAAACGTTTGGTAGCAATTTTTTGCGTAATACCCCCTGGCTGTAATGTGTTAACATTATCTAAAAATACATCATGCTTGGTATTATACAAATGTGTAAAAATACTTGCATCTTCAACATTAAGTTTATCTTTAGCTATGTTTTGAGCGTCTCTTTTATGTTGGCAGAATTTTGTAGAAAACAATTACTTTGTTTGTCCAATATATATTTTATTATAAGCACATTGAACTTGATATACAGGGTGGGCCAAATAACTTTTTTTTTGGACAAGCGGTTATTTTGAGTATGGTAAGGGTTATGTCACTTCTGATTTGACAGAAAGTTAGTTTTATCCTTCCGCTGAACTAAAATGGTTGTGTATTCGCTTGAACACCGCTGGGAAATATTGAAAAATTACTTCGAAAATTTTGGCAAAAAAATCATCTTTTCGGATGAGGCGCATTTCCCGCCAAGCTATGTATACAAGCAGAATTGCCGCATTTGGGGCACGGAGAACCCGCACGTGATCCTAGAGAAGCCGATGCATCCACAACGAGTGACTGTTTGGTGCGGATTTTGGTCCCGTGGCATCATTGGGCCATTTTTATTTGAGCCGCCTTTACTGTCAATGGTGAGCGCTACCACGCCATGATAAACGATTTTTTGTTCCTGGCACTTGAAGAGGAGGACATAGGCAACATTTGGTTTCAACAAGATGGCGCTCCTTGTCACACAGCATACGTTTCAATTGATCTTTTGCGCACTGAGCCGAAACGTTGATGTGATTTGACCGCCTCGGAGCTGTGATTTGACGCCGTTGGACTATTTTCTTTGGGGTCCCGTCAAAGATAAGTGTTACGCCGATAAACCAGCAACGATTGACGCTCTGAAGCACAATATTCGCATTGCCATTGAAGACGTAATGCCGCATACCATCGAAAATGTGCTCAAAAATTGGACCGATCGTATGGGGTACGTCAAGGCCAGCCGAGGCAGTCATATGAATGAAATAGTATTCCATAATTAATTGGAAGGATTGTTCTTTATAATGAAAAAATAAATTTGAAAAAATATTGAGAACTTTTTGTTTTATTGCATTTTAAAAAAAAAAATTATTTGGCCCACCCTATACACCATTTGAGTTATTACCTAGACCAGTATGATTTTTTAGCTTCAAGAAAAGTATTTTGACAAAATTAATGTGTGCTTTTCCAACTAATTTTAGATTCAATTTATTCAAACAAAAACTTAATTTTTCATGCAATCATTTGACATATATGGGACCGAAACACATTTAGTTTGATTATTGTTTGAGACACGTGGAACAATTTGATCTACTTGAGGCCTCATTGAATTTTTATTTAAAATAAATTTTAATATTTTATTTACAAAAGGAAACGAAAACATTTCTATGTAGGCTGCCACTTCCATTGAACCGATTTCGGTCAAAAATCATTAAAGCTTAAGTATAAGTTTCATTCCGATCGGTCAATTCGTCTGAGCTGTAGAGAAGCTACAGACTATGCGGTACGGCACCACGCACGGACGCACACACAGATATTTTTTAAAAACTACTTTTTTTTACTTCGGCGATATAGCGAATGGTAAATCTGCAAAAATTTCGAACCAAATTTTTTCATGATTACTATACATCGTTTTACTACACAAAAGAAAGTAATATTATGTTTTTATCAAGAAGTTCTTAGTAAATAAAGCGGTGTCCAAATAAAAAATAATTTTGCAGGAAAATAAAAAAATAATTTTGCCATGTTTGTTTTCTATCATTTAATGTCATCTTGTTAGTTGAATGTTTGCCATTTATCGCTAGGAAGTCGTCGGCAAATGAATATTTTGGTCACCATAACCCCCAAAATGAAACAACCATCGGTCGTTTGGTATGTAAATTCGAGGCAACTGTTCACGCTCCAAATCTCTGTTGTGAGGCAGTGTGAGAGATATACCGAAACAATCAACAACGCGTCGATCACTTGAATTGGGCATTTCAAGGACCAGTTTGTTGCAAATTATGCACAAGGACTTGAATTTACATGCTATACTAGGCGTGAGAATATCGACGAGTTGCAAAGGTTATGCGAAAATCGCTTAATTTCTCGTCGCGCATCTTGATTAAAAAATAAATATTTGTAGCTTTAGTTTGCGTTTTTTTCTTGCGTCTCAATTGGACAACCCTTTACATTTTTCTTGCAAAAAATATACCGATGAGAAATTTTTATAATGCTGTGAGTTTTCTTTGAAAATTCGTTTTTGAAAAAACAATTTGTATGAAAATTATTCGATTTTTATAATTAGATATCTAGCAACCTAGCTACTTTAGTCCTTTAAATAATTAACGAGGGTTATCTGAGAAATTTCCGACGTAATAAAGATACGAGACATTTTTTCTTCAAATAAATGTTTATTTCTCTACATAGTATCCTTGTAAGTTTACACAATTCTCCCAGCGATGCTCCAACCTCTTCAAACCATTCAAATGGTACTCGGCATCTTTCTCTGCATAATAGTTGTTAACGAAGATGAAGAAGCCTCCTCATTCAACGAACGTCTCTCCTCAGAGCGTAACTTTTAGCATGGGGCTAGATCTGGTGGATGAGAAGGGTAGTCAAGCAGTTCAAACCGTAATTCGTGGATTTTCGCCATATCAACCGCTGAGGAGTGAGACGGCGCGGTGAAGCAGGATCTTTTTTTGTAAATCTGGCCGTTTTTCCGTAATTTCTGCATTCATATAGTCAAGTAATTATGCGTAGTATGCTCTTGTAATGGTTTTCCGTTTTCGTTCCGAAAATCGGTAAATATAAATCCATGATTGTCATAGAAAACAGTCGTATCACTTTGCTTGCCGAAGGATCGGCCTTTGCCTTTTTTGGAGCCGATTCCCCTTGACAGTCCACTATAATGACTGTATTTTGGATTCTGGAGTGTAATGACGTAACCAAATTTCATCAACAATAATTAGTCGGCACCTAAACTCTGATTTAATGCGCCTAAACTGCAGCAATAGAACGTTGAAAATATTCATTCAAGAACGCTTCTATTCTAAAGTGAGCAAGCGCGGCACCCAACGCGCAGACAGCTTTCTCATGTCCAAATCTTGATTAAATATGTGACAAACACGATCTTTGGACATATTCATAGTTCTATATCTCTATCTTTACTTCGACGGTTGTGTAGCACCATCTGGTGAACTAGTGCGATGTTATCGTCAGTAGTTGCAGTTTTTGGATGTCTCGAACGTTCACCGTCACCCAAGCTGGTTAGACCAAGTATACATTCAACTGTCCAAAATTTGATTCGCGTAGGCGTATTGCCTTTCAAAAATATATATTTATTGACAACTCGATACTCAATTTATGGCTGATATTTCTGCGAGTATCTTTCAACGCATTCGCAAAGACCCAAAGAGTGCTGCTATCTTCAAGTCGAGTTCGGAAACTTTTCAGAAAACCTTCGCATTTAAAAATCTTCGATTGTTGTTATAAGTCAACGGTGAATTTAGATGTTCATCGGTTCTCATTGATCCGATGACTGTTTCTTCTCATATTAATCATGATTTAAATATTTTAAGTAATTGGTCTGCTACTCATAAACTTGTACTTTGTCCTAAAACTAAGGTTATGTTGTTTAATTTAAGCGGGGTTATTTCGGTCTACGCTGCGCCAAGCCCAAGAGTGACAACTACCACGAAAATTGCATAAAGATTAAATCCGTAAATAACATTAAGATAATAATTTATTTAAGATTTTTTTCGGGTTTTTTAAAAAGTATTATTTTTAATGGCATGGAATGGTCGTTGCAACCAAAGAGGCCATTTAGGGTACTTAAACCCTTACAAAAATGAGAACTTCCTTAGGTCTCTTCTTGCTCAGCTTGGTTTCGTACTGATAAAAAGTTGGTCTACTGATCAGGTTGCAACGACCAAACTTGCAACGAACCAAAATTCAACTCTTGTTGAGAATTGTATGAATGCCATTAAAAATAATATTTTGTCCGAAAAGCCGAAAAAAGTCTTAAATAAATTAATATCACGGACGATCATGAAAAACTTTTTAATTATATGTGTTGGCTTACACATACATAGTGAGAATTTCCAGAAGTTTCTTATTTGGTGATATAATTCGCCAAATTAAGTTCTTGTTTTGTGCTATAGGTACAGGTGTCACTGAAAACGTTATAGTAGCATAAATCTCTACTAGAAAGTGTAGGCCGTTGTTATAAGTTTTATTATTTGGTGCAAAAAATTTGTTTTTTTTTATCAAAAATCGTAATTTTCGCTTAACTATCAGAAAATCTACAGGAATTACATTTCTTCCAAATTTAATTTGCAATTTTTTATTCTTACTAAGCGTTTCGTAAATGCTATTCTGTTTTAAATATTTCGAAAGAATGAAAAATCTCCACTGGAAGGTGCCACTTCCGGTGCACCGATTTTCGCCAAATTTCACTGGGATCACAATTTATGAAAACAGCTTAAGAATAAAGGATCATCCAAATATGTCAATCCGTCTAGACTGTAGAGAGAATACAGTACAGACAGACACCACCTCGAAAAGCACTTTTTTCGGCGCTTCGGCGAATCTGATAAAATATCGAGATCGACAATTCTCATGATTACTATACTTATTTTATAAAACAAAGTAAAAACGTATTTTGTTACTAAGTAATATATTGATTATATCGAATAAAATATTGCGCCACCATCTTCGATACCATTCTGTACATCAACTTTGTCCTCAATCATTTGTTTCGTAGGGTACGGATTTTTCGAGGAATTTTCATTTCTCAAGTTAAAATAAACACCCGCTATTTTAGTTTTAATCTTGAATTTAATGTTTTGTGTGAAATTGTTTCATACAATTTACGAAAGAGCTCTATGCCTAAAAATCTGTAATATTAGCGAATAATTTGTAAAAAATTTCATTTCGGTTTTTACTTACCGATTAAATTGAAAGTATGTAGGGCTTTCGTAAAAAGGTACTCCAATTTTTTTCAAGCGAACACGACCAATATTAATTATATTTAAAATGGTGCATGCAACCAAATTTATATTACAACAGATGTTAATATTTTATTTTTGTTGTGGCACAGTTACGGTTGGTTACATGTTCCAAAACACACCCTAGCGTAAAATAATTAATTGTGAAAATGTCTAAACCAGACGAAATAGACGATTTAAATAATTTAAGTAATTTATCACAAGATGAATTAAAAAATAAAATTTTAGAGTGGGTTCGTGGTAACGGAATATCCGAGAAGTTACATTCACAATTACGGTGCGATTTGATATCCAGTTTCAATAAAACATTGTTGGGACGATACATTGAATCACAATTTCAATCTGAGTATCGTATGGTATTATCGCCAGTTATATTATCATTAAATACATTAGTGGCAGAATTTTTATATGCACAAAATTGCCATTACTCGTTATCTGTGTTTTCAACAGAAGTTCCATTTAAAAACACAATTCCAGAATTTGAAAAACAAGACCATTTCCGATTTTCTGGGTCAGAACTCAATGATATTTTTCAAGGATTAGGTAAGGCTATATTATAAATATTATATCGATAAAGTTATTTTGAAGTAATTAGTAGCATTCAAAGAAGCATCCGAGTAAATGTTGGATAGTTTTGTGGTAGTTTTGTCGTTACTTAATCCTAAAAATTGTTCATTTAACCGTTAACAATAGAGAAATAAAAATTCTTATTCTCTTCGTAAAATGAAGCTCGTACATGAAGAATTTGTTTAGTGTAAAATCCGTCTAATCGATCGTGTGTGTGTGTGTGTGTGTGTGTGTGTGTGTGTGTGTGTGTGTGTGTGTGTGTGTGTGTGTGTGTGTGTGTGTGTGTGTGTGTGTGTGTGTGTGTGTGTGTGTGTGTGTGTGTGTGTGTGTGTGTGTCTGTGTGTTGAGTAATGACACTATTAATCACTCCAGTAAAGTGTTATTCAGACAAGCTTAACCTCACAACTGAAATAGTACAGTATTACTATAAACAAAAACTAGAAAACGCTAAAATAGAATAACGACACTCCTGCTTCTGACGGCTAGCACTATTAGTTAAAGATACGACATTCTTCCAGTTAAAAGCACATTCAAAGTTTATTCTAACTGTATAAATAACTGAAAAAAAACTATTTTTTGAGTTATGACGTTGTTTTATTTTACTGACTAACGAAACTAAAGGTAGTAACGGTGTGCTTTTCTGAAATTGTTCCTAATTAATACAAATTAATAAAGTAATATAAAAGAAAGTATTCTTTGCTAGGAATTGAAACGAGGCATATATGTGACAATATTTCAGCTTCATACTATAAAAACAATAACAAAGGTAATAATTCATTATTGTTCTTCATATTTCTAAATATTTTTAACAAAAGGGATTTGAAAAAAACAACTCAATCAGTTGAGAACGATAAAATTAATTTCCAAGAATCACCTGAAAACCATCCTAGTAGTATGAGCGCGCAATGCAAATCAATTAATTTATCTCAAAAGGAGGATGTGTCTGTTGATAAAAGGAAATTAAAATACATAAATAAATATTTATATATTACAATAAAAAAAATTTATAAATTAGCGAACAAAATTGATAAATTAAAATTAGCCAATTCAAATGATTATCTATGTAAGGTGAATAAGATTGAAAATCAAAAATCGCCACATCAGGAGCAACATAAAAACATAGAAAATTTACTTGCGCTAAATAAAAGTTTGGAAAATTTAACCAATGAGTTTAAGAATCTGATGAATGTTGACAAAATGACTAACGACAGTCTTGATTATAATTTTGTATTGTTAATAAAGGATGTAATTAGAATTACAAATAATTTAAATGAGAAATTTGAAATTTGCAATCATAATGTATCATTACTAGTTAAATATTTTACTGAAAAATGCAAAACAGAACCACTGGTAGAGAAAGAAATTCCAGAAAATTATGAAACTGTTCCTGAGCCTAAACTTCGATATAAAGAATGGCTGCAAAATATTAAGGAATCAAAGCATGGTCAAAAATTTTTGAAAAAGGTATTTTACGTTTTAATTGTAATTATGAATATATTGTAGAAATTTTTCAATTTTATAATACTGTACAGTTAGAAGCAAATTTTACAAAATCACTTATAAAAGAAAGACAGCAGCATTTGAAAGATTTTGAAGAAAGGCTGGAAAATGAGAAATGTTTAATTAAATTACATTATCGGAAGAAATATTTAGAAGTAAGCATAAAATCTAATTTTGTTTTCAAAACATTTATATAGCTTATACTCGTATTATTAACCTTTTTATCTATAAAATTTAGCATATAACAAAAAAAACGGACCAGGATCAGCCAGACACACAGATCAATGCGTTGCAAGGATTTATTGAACAAAACACAAAATTTATTGAGCAATCTGACCGCGTGTTATTTGAGTTAAATAAGAAAACTTCCCAAGAAAACACTAACACTGACTTAGATCAAAATAATTTACAGTTAAGGAAGCAAAGTGTTATTTTAACACAGCATCCAGTATACAATATTAGTATAGAACCTATAAAAGTCGAAGAAGTCACTCAAACGGTAGTACCTAATTTACAGTTACACCACCATATTGAAGATTTAGTGTTAGATGCAAAGTAAAATATGTAGAAAAAATTATTTTTAAAATTCTTATCTGTAATATTATTATTTTTTGCTTCTAGAAAACGGATATTTGAATTAGATAAAGAGAGCGATCAGCTGGACCAAGATTTCCAAAATTATTTGCATCGGCAAATAACCGAAAAATTTAAATATAAAGTTGATATTTCTAAGATTTGGCAGAAATATAATTCAGGTCGCGTTGTCCTTAGTAGTAAAAGTTATAATTTATTAAATTACAATGCAAGTAATGTTATGTTATCAACTCCTAGTGAAAATGCCAAAAATTTGATTAGTTCTCTAAAAATCGACAATCAACAGCAAAATAAAAATAAAATTAACGAAACGTTACTTATCAGCAACGAGCATATCGATTCTCGGCTAAAAAGTGATAAACTATTTGCAAACAGTCCTGTTGAAGGAACACCGAAAGAGAACGTAACTAGTTACAACAGTACAAATTTACTTATCGATGCTTGACAAACAAATCAAACAAACAACAATTAATTGATGAACGCCATTATTCAGATTCCTGTATTCACGGAAATCACGGAAATAAAAGTGAAATAAAATAACCACAGAAACTTTATGTCATCATTTAAATGTAACCTCGAATTATTTGTTTTTCACACACAAAGTTGGATACCAGTGGTTTTGTACACACTCAAAAAAATGTTATGGTATGCACTGCAAGATGCTTTTCATATAGGTCCAGAGTAACATTACTTTACAAAATAAAGTAGAAGCTGCATTTAAAAATCATTAATATACGTAACATTCAAATTTAATTCAATAACAATATTACAATTTAATGAAACGTTGAATTATTATTAAAATTAACTGCATTTAAAAATTTATTAAGGCAATAATATTAAAAAATAATGCATATTGCTTTACAGTGCTTCACTTTTATTTTTTTATATTTTAATTTCACTAAAATTTTTGGTTTGATTTTTTATCCTTGCCTCTCGATTATTCACCGTGATCTGTTGAGCTAGTACATATGTATTAAAAAAATTATAATTTAGAAACGGATAACGGATCTTTTAATAAAACAATAAGGAAGAAAGAATGAAATATATTTAACCAATATTTTGTGTTTCATTTTATATTTTTATGAGTTTATTTTTGAGTAAATAACTGTTAATTATGGCAATGAATAATATTTGATTGCATTACATAGTCAAGTATTGTACTAAAAACAGGTGGCCTTATATTAAAATGTTGTTTAATGTAAACTGTGATTTTTACTATACAATAAGTTTGCATTGCATAGACTTTAAAGTTCTCATTGCATTAGATTGCAACACAAGCTGCTTTAAAATATTATTTAATGTAAGCTCTGTTTTACATTGTAGTTCAAGCTTGTACTACATAGTATAAATAGCAAGCACTGTATTAAAAAACACAGCAAGTTTTTTAACTGTGTACAGGTGTAAACTGAACAAATGATTGATTAGATATAAATTTTATATTTCAAATGTACAATCGCACAAAATACTACTTTAATAAACTAATACTACTGAAATAAACGCTGAAATTTGCAATTAGTCTCAGTTCTGTCTCCGACTTCATTTCGCTGTCCTAATTTTTGAATCGATTATTAGTATTCATCGTTGTTTATAACAATTTTGTGCATCAGAACTCAGCATGCTTATTGCTCGTGCTTCAACGGACAGCGCGGTTGTTCTTCTGAACACGCCGTTTAAATCGATCGCCGACATGCCGATACTCACATATTGAGAGAATTGTGTTGCTGAGTAGGCGATGTAAGTTTACAATAGCAATCTTGCCATTGACCCGGCATCTGAAAACGCTTTGACTTGGCGTCGTGCATCCGATGCATCATCTCTACCGCTATTTATCGTTGCTTTGATTCTTTCACCACATCAAACAATATTGATTGTTTATTCGTTTGGTCGTGTACGCACCGCTGATATATTGGTGTACGTTCCGATTAAATCTATGTTGTTCTAGTACTCGACTCCATTTTCACAAAGCACCTGAGCCACAAACTTTGTTGCACGTATTTCTACTATTCGTTCTATTGGTCCACCGGTTTCCGTTCAGGCCGGTGTAGACTCTCTTGAGATGCTGTTTTTAGAGCTAACCAGTTCACGATGCTGATTGCATATGCTCCTAAGCAAAGATCACCAACATACAAAGATTGAAACCTGGGAACAAAATGCATTTTTAATACAAATTCGCGAACTAGCCCACATAGTAAACAGAAAATCATATGAAGTAAAAAATTTGATTCTCTGTTGTCTCTCTTGATATTTTTTTTTTATTATTGTGCCGATCGATGCCGATGATCATGTTATTGTTTTGTTATTTGTTAAATTGTAAGTCTTCCTTGAAGGTAGACGAACAAATATGATATGATATGATATGATATGATATGATATGATATGATAGAGGCGTACAGGCCATCCTAGGTATGTTACCATAATCCTGAAATATCAACAATCAAATGACAGATTCTATCTGCATGCGAATAATATTTCAGCATCATGCGGGCCCAGGCCCTGCCTGCATCCTCAACAGATAAGGTTAGTTAGGAAAGGATGTTAGTCACAGAAACAACTACGGCAAACCGCAGCTAAGTCATTTTCTAACTACTTAAATATATTAAAATGTTAGTCTCAATTATATTCACACTCTAGATTAGATTTTGTTAGTTTATTAATTTGGGTTAGCTGTGGTGGAAGTAAAGGATACTAATATTCATCATATGTATTCGGCATCAGTCATAATAGACTGGTTAGGTTATTTAATTAACATCTACTGGTCATCTCATCATATACTGCTTGTAACCTTATTCTTCCCTATCTTCTCATCCAACACCATCTAACCGAGGGACTTCACGTTCGAAATGACTCGGTAGTCTTATCATACATATGATGACCTAAATATTATGGTTGATATAGTAAAAAAATATTTAAATTCAGTATTGTCATTCAGCTACCTATATTATAATTTATCTAACTAAAAGCAGGGTTAATTTATATCTAACGTTCACCCAACTTCACTAAAACATAACCTGAATTCAACCAGAAAGATCGTCGGAAAACAACATTCAATAGCAAAAAGTCTTTGGATCATTAACATATTTGATTGTTTTAAGTTTATGCTCAAAGCGTAAGTAATTAAACAGACCCCTGATCAAGAATGTTGCAATCACAATCTTCCCCGACCTTCCGGTATGTTCAAAAAATATTTTAATAATAATAAAAATAAATTGAATTATATTTGCCGCAACTTTATTGTTTTAAGTCAAGACTTTCGACAAAATTTCAATTTATAGAATTGTTTAAAGTAAGGAACGAAAAAATATTAAAATAACTATAAATACAATACAGTCAACTATTTGTTTGATTGATTGATCAGAATGTATGGCCAAGACCAAGCTGAGAACCCGGATACGCCGGGCCCACCGTACACCCCCTTCACATAATAAGATTGAGGGACAGGAAAGGTCACCAGACATGACGGACTCGACCCGGTTACAGACACCCAAGCAGTCAACAGTTAGTAAAGCACCAGACGGCACAATAACTCTGCCCTCTGGATACAAACAATCAGCAATCAAGATCGTAAAAAAATTGTTAATTGGTAAATTTCCTAAAACCTAATTATTATGAGTGATTAACCATTTCCTCCATCCAACTCGAGAAAACAATATTACTATAATTATGATCCAATTACTAATAACATGCAAAATTAAATCTAGCTCTTATTAGCCCAATTTATAATTAATTTAATTTAACAATAATAAGTTAATACTCAGAAGCTGAATAACCGGATAGAGGAATAATACTAAAATTAGTTAATCTCTAAAATAAAAATACGGCAAGTAGAAGACAAATAAAACATACGGTTTGTATGCATGCAGGCCCAAACAACGTAGACACGAAAAAACACCCCCAAATAAATGCCATAGCCTCACGACCCTACCCATCCACATCCTGCACATGCGGAGTAGAAACAAACCCCCAGTCACCCGAGTATAAACTCTGCCCATCCACCCTCAATCCCGATAAACTGCTTTCACCTTCTTGATTCAATCCTCATTCAGAACTTCATCATTCCCCATTATGAAGTTCCTAATCCGTCCCTAATTCTGATCATCGTACAATATACAGAACAATATGTGTATATGCACGTAGAGTGGATGCCGTCGAGAAGAAAAACGAACGTAACACAACTCTTCATGCACACGACAACCACGCTATACTCACTTTATACGAGATCACCAAATCAAAGGCATCACCGCTGAAAATGGTAAATCTCTAAACGAAAACTACCCGAAAACAAAAAAATAAAAAAACAATTATCCAAAACCAAAGACAACTAAAGTTTACGTTCAGGAGAATGTAAATCTATCTCTTCACCGCACCTACAAAAAGCAAACTAATAAAATCATAAGAAAAATATTCAGAAAATCCATATCACCCGTATGACTGTGCGTTTATACCTGCAGAAACCAGCACGGCACCAATATATCACACTCGCTCCCACAGGTATATATTCATTCAACGCCGCACCAATTTCTACAAGTATAAACGCACGTGAAAGCTCTTTCCCGTGTACGCTTTATATACATATGTATATACAAAGTCCATACACTGCGAGACGTCCCGAAACACATATATAGGCACAGGTTCATCGATTATTATATACATATTCATTAGTGTGCACTCACAAAAACTATTAAAATATTTAAGTACATTTTGACGCTCATCATACACACACATTGAAAAACCATTTTACAATAGAAATTATGTTCGAGTAAATATTTATGTACATACATATATAAAACAAAAGATAGATTGCAAAATTACGATAATCAGAAAAAAACGAAAAATAATCGTCGATCACCAACATGCATACTCTCCATAGCAAAACAACAACAAAAATTGTTAGCGAGTGTAACTAAACAGATGCACGACATAAAAACCTTTTCTCGCGTATAAACAATTTCGAATAACCCACTATATGATCCACTATAAAATATGTTTATATACTTCAAATTGGAACAAGTATGTGTTAATATGTATTAAAATATGTATGAAAAACAATGAAAACAATGAAAAAATGAAAAATACACTTATCCAAAATCTACTTAAATATAAGTCCTGCTCTAACGCTCATTGACAGATACTTATATAAAAAAAACTACCAAAGAGTGTGTTGGATACACTACCAATGTAATGTAAGTTTGAATTTTTTTTTTCATTTTTGTTCGTTTCTACACCTACACATTTATACTTAATTTTAAAAAAAAATTACTATGGAAAAAAAATTACCAATACATCTTAAGTTAGTTATTGTTTATTTCATATATGTGGAGTTAGCAAGACTAATATTTAAGTAGATTTTGACTTATCCTTCCTATGGAATCAAAAAGGTTCTACACAATGAAGGTTTGCATGCAATGCATATGATGCATTCAAGCAACGGTATCAAAATACATACATATAAACAAAAATTGTTATGTACATATTCTACACCATTATAAGCGCACCATTATACAAACTATACAACCATACAATATGTATAACTTTTCACTTCATTAACTAAATTCACACAAATTATTATTCACATTATTATTTATTTATCAACACATATATGTATATTATTAATTTATTAGTTAATTTAAACTGATTTGAATTAAAATATTAATTTATTTAAAGGAGAGACAAAAGCACGTCTTTCCTCTACGACGATCAGTCGATCTTCCCCTTGAAGGTAGACGAACAAATATATAAAAAATTCGTTTTTATTTTTAGTTTTTCGAACAATGAGTGTTATGAAAATAATTTTTTATTTTTCTTATGAATGTGATATAATAAACTTTTATTTAGGACATACACACATTCAAATATTTTTTCGTTTGAAAATGTCGTAAAAGTAGAATATATTTTATAAATGAAACTCATATTTTCATTTTTTTGAATTATTTTCGGGCTGAGATTTGAATTTATCATGGCAACACACCAAATAGAAAAATTCTTTACTGAATGGTTTTTCGGGCCAAATTAACAGGCATGCTTAAGCCTTTCCATAAATTAGGGAGTCAATTAATTTTGGGTGGAATCGGTCCATCGGAAGCAGCAATAGAAAAACGATCATGAACCAAACGATTCTAAATTATTCTTGCAATACTACCGATCCAGAACAGCTTTCCGAAACATGCGATTTTTGCAGATTTAACATTAGCTATATCGCCGCGCATAACAGTGGTTTTTAAAAAAAATCTCTGTGCAGGTGAGCTTCTCTACAGCCCATCCGGAATGACTGATCGGGATGAAACTTCATAATTAGGAAAATATATTTTGTTATAATTTGAAAGATCCAAATAATTTTGGGCTGGAATCGGTCCCCTGGAAGTGGCAGCCTTTATACCTTTATAGAAACTTTTTCGTTTTCTGCAAATATTTTGAAAAATATATCATTAACAAGAAAAACGATAAGTAGTAAAAGATTTTAACTTAATTAATTAATAATTAATTAATTGATTAATTTGAATTAGACTTCATATTCGTACTTAAGCTTTTACCATAAATTGGGATGTCCCAGTGATATTTGACCGAAATTGGTCCACCGGAAATGACAGTTTCCATAGTAGTGTTTTCGTTTTTAGCAAATATATTGAAAAGTAAAGTGTCTTTCAAAAGGGACGCTCGAAATTTGTTAGGTTAAAGCAGCCATGTTGTTAAGGCACCATCTGTCAAATTTGTTGTGAATCGTTTAGTTGGAAGGTTATAGCGATGAACAACGTGTACAAATCATCAAATTTTATTTTCAAAATCAGTGCTTCGTGCGGGAAGGTTTCGCGCATTACGAGATTTTATCCTCACCACAGCCGTCCTTCTTAGTCGACTATTCCACGTTTGATGGCCAAATTCGAATCAAACGATTCGATAAATAATTAACCAATACTCGTACTTCATCGAAACGCTGCTCAAGGTCTGCTGAAATATCACTGCTGTACGAAAGCGTACTCGAAAACCCGAGGCAGTTAATTTCTCGTCGTTCACAAGAACTTGGCCCTTCTGCAATTTTAACTTGAGGAATTTTGCATCTGGAAGGTTAACGATCATATAGAATGCCCTGTGTTCGCTGATTGCGCTTTGGAACAGTTGATGTATGAATGGATGTGTGAGTTGTGAAATGGATGTGAAAGTTCTCGGATTTTAGGCGATACCAATTTACACGAGATACAACACCATCACGAAATGCATGCTTCGAACTGACAGCGACGGAGATCGTGCGATTTAACGCAAAGTCTAAAGGACTTCAACCTTTGAGGCTATCTTTAAACTCAACTCAGGTCTTTGCGAATAAACCGCGAATTATTGATGCACACAAAGTCAACATAGCGAACGTAATCCAACAAATTCAGCCAGATTTATGCAACAAAGTCATCGAAAATTGAACCTCCCGAATACATGCCACCAAGCAAAGCCGAGGCCAACATTTCAATGAAGTTATATTCCATACTAATTGTCACAAAATATTATTTCAAATAAAACAAAAATTGAGTGGATACCTCACACAACTTGGTTTATTTACAATTAAAAATCGAGCGTTCTTATTGAAAGACCCTTCATATAGCATTTACGAAATAACGATTAAAACCAAATGAGTGTAAATTTAATTTCAAACAAAATTATATCAGTTACTTTTTTAATTTTTACCGGAAATCATGAGTTTTTATGAAATCAAAGTTTATTTCACCAAAATTCGGCATCTGTGACCATTCTGAATAAATCAGTAATAAAGTATGAATACTTAACATTTTCACATTAATTGCTAAATTTTTGTGAAATTTAGTGGAAACCTGTGTACCAGAATTGACAGCTTCCACGGGAGCTTTTTTTATTTTTGAGCTGATGTTGAAAAATTTTACATTTACAGAAAACAACAAGAAACTAAAAGATTCAAGTAAGTTTAAATATAAAATTTTCAACAAGAGTTGACTTTGTCCGTTGTCTGAAATTTAAGCTGGAATAATGATTTTTCATTATAAAGTCAGTTTTACCAAAAAGTGTGTTAAGTTTAATTTTTTGCTTTAGAAATCAAATCAGGTGTAGTTTTTTTATTATTATTTTATTTATTACCCCTGTAATCTGTTCTGTGGTCAAGGCTCTCCCAACTCTTTCGCGAATCTTTAATTTTACGCCGTTGCCAGCCAATTCGAGGACCACCTAAAATAATATGCTTCTTGTACTTCATTCTGAGTGACCAATTTAAAATTTTCCGAAAAATCCAAAATCACTACATATTCTCCTTCTGTTCTTTGGTTATGTGACACATGAAACATGACTTTGCGAAGTGCTGCTAGGCCGAATTTTGAAGATTCTGATAAAATATCGACAATTTCGTCAACTGAAGACGTGATCTTTATCAGTTTGTATATATATTTTGAACGGAAATCTAATTATTGTGTGTCACTTCATCTATTACTCCAGATTTTGCAGCATCTTTCAGTTGTTCTATTAATTTATACACCAGACTGTTACATTCTCTACATTTACCTGTAAACAAAGTAAAAATAACGTCCATTTAGACCAATTTTAAATATTTTCTAACTGCATAACATAACTAGGTAATAATCTTACCTTCACAACAATCCCACGTCAAATTTTTACAGAATATGTATGTTCTTTAATAACAGTTTTTCTTTCATAATGGCAGGATCGCAATTTAAAATTTTTGATATAACCGGACATAATAAATTGTTATTCTGATGTATTATGCACACACAAACATTATTTGTTCTTTTGGGCAAAGCTCGGCAAATTTAGAAAATCCAATATTTTGATTTGGATTTTGTTCCAAAAAATGTTGGTATGTCGGATAAGTAGCATAAAACTAGCATTTTCTGTTTTTTTAATGCGACCTCCATCAAGATCAGGAACACTAACAAAGTCGTGGGTTCCAGGAAGCTGACGACTGATGTCCATACTTCTATAGAACTCCTCTATTAATATAATTGTTTCAGGAGAGGCTCCAGATCCAGTTTTTCTAGATCCTGGGAAGCTACCATGTTCTTGGTCTTTGATGAGATTTTTCGACTTTTCTGCCATATATTTCGAAGTATTAAATGTATCCATAATTTTAGCCACTGTCTAATTCTCTCGTAACAAAGTTAGGAGGAACATTCGATTTCCGTATGAGGTCTCTTGCTGGTTGTATGCTTCCATAATATTGTCAAGAGCTCGTGTTCATCATCTGGCTCATCTATTGGTGATATTTTTGGAACCGGTATGCGTAGCACATTTTCACAAGTGAGTTTTACTACTTTTTCTAGTTGTTTTTTGTTATAACCTGGCTCAATGAGTCTGTGTTTATTTGCTGGTGATCCACCCAATCGTTTACATATTTCAGAGAACTCTTCCATACAACCTTCTCGGAACATTTCCGTTGGCGGCAGCGATATCGGCCCCGATTGATTTGAAGAAGACCCATATGATGATGGAAGTTGACTTGTCAATTCGGAAGCTGGGTTTGGTTTGGCACTTCGTTGAATTTGTATATTTTTATGCTGCATTTTCCACAAATTCTCTGTCTGGATAAATCGCGGTTTAAATACTTTTTGTCTTTTTCAGCTAATGCTTCGCTAACGCTCTAGATTGTTGTTTTATATTTTATGATTTTCTAATTCAAATGGATTACAAGACTGTGGATTTACCATCTTTTACTTTACGAGAAATATCTCACTTAAAAATTTACAAGAGCACTACTACTTCGTTTACTGTTAAGTATTAACTAAGTAAAGTAAACATTTATTCATCTATTCATATTGAGAACTGTAAAAGTTATAAATGTGGCATCTTTTATTGCCGTCAGATCCACTTAAACATAGTTGACAATAGCACACATTGGAAGAGGCGTATCGAACCATATGCTTCGATACAAAAAATCTATATTCGAGTAGAAACCTTAAATCACGAAAACTACCTAAACTACTCGTACATTATACTAGATATATATAAGACAATGAGATACGTACCTTAGAGAGTAAAATAAAGTGACTCACATAATATAACAAACATAATAAACAATAAACTTAACTCATAGGGCTAATAAAATTACGTCATGCTTACAACTATAGTGCAATTTTGTTGATAAGGGTGTTGTGTTTTAGGTTACCTTAGCCATAACTCATCCGGTAGAATAAACTTTCTAACAAACAAAGTTGGCTTTCCTAGATATAACAGCTCACTCGCTGTTATAATTAGACCAAAGTTGTTTTACTATAAAACGCCGATAAAACTCCCTTATTATCAAGCACCCTCTCTAAATCTCGTTTAAAATATTGCATTTTCAAGTTTAAAACTTAAAACACAACAGAAAATTAAATGCGAATTTTAAATTTTAAATCCTCTGGTGCTCAAATTATGTAACATAAAGTTTTGCTTTTAGACTCATTTGAAGCTGTACTAAATTGGGATCAAAGGTATTCCTAGGAATAGCATACGAGTATACTCGTATGTCACCCTTTTCCCTAAATCTGATTCACAGTCACAACGAAAAAAATGAAAATTTTGTAATTTTTCAACTTTTAGTCATGTAGCAGCCAAACTAGATGCAGTGCAAATATGGTTTATAACTTTTTTAAAAGGCTGAACCTCTACCTTTCAAACTCTGTATAAATAGTATTAAGATTATGGTAGCTGCGCTCTCTAGCGGTAAAAAGCCGTGCGCACATGTATCTTGCCATAACTTCTAAAATAACGGTACTTTGAAATTTTTATTATTTATTTGTTAACCATAAATATTCACCTTTCTAAATAGTAATAACGAAAACAATATCTTATTCAGAACGGAAAATACAACATTTTATGTATGGACACAATATATAAAGTGCGAAAGATGTCAAAACTGACATATAAAATAACAGGAATTTCGATTGTCAAAATAAAAAACAAAAAACACTTTTGCACGCCAATATTACATAAGGAACACGAAAAAAAACAAAAAATTAAAATGTAAGAGACAAATTTTGAAAATTGCGAGAAATTCCCATATATATATATATATATATATATATATATATATATATATATATATATATATATATATATATATATATATATATATATATATATATATATATATATATATATATATATATATATATATATATATATATATATATATATATATATATATATATATATATATATATATATATATATATATATATATATATATATATATATATATATATATATATATATATATATATATATATATATATGTATATATATATATATATATATATATATATATATATATATAAATATATAAATATATATATATATATATATATATATATATATATATATATATATAAATATATATATATATATATATATATATATATATATATATATATATATATATATATAGATATAGATATAGATATATATATATATATATAGATATATATTTATATACACTATACAATTTTGATTAGAATCATACACTCCATTTTGAGCATGCAAGCACATTTAAAGTCACATTTAAATGAGGACATTTTATCTCATTTTTTCTATCGGGCTCACGGCTAAAAATATTGGTTTCTATTACAAATGACCTTATGCAAATTTTTAGGTTCATCGGACCACGCTTAACTCAAATTGGTTTTTTGCAAACAAAAACAGTAAAACGACCCCCAGTTTTCTCCTCTCTTTCATTTCAACTCGTTCAAGTAATGCCGGTTTAATATTTTCTAAGTATTTTTGAGTGTGCCGAATTCAATGAAATGATAAAAAAAGGTAGTTGGCGATGTAGACAATTTGTTTTCGGGATTTTCCTTTCAAAAAAAATAAAACTCGTGAGTTCCGGATAATTTTTAAAATAGTGCCTATCATGTTTGACTAAATTTCTCTATTTGTGGCTATAGAGCAAAGAATAACGTAAAAAATGAGACATTGCACGTCAACATAACTAAAAAATTAACAATTGTATAGTTGACAATCGCCCCAAAGGTCGTTTTGTCGCGCATACGTATCTGCGAGAACACATCTATTTTAGAGGATTTGTACTCATTCCGCCATCCCACACTTTGATTCTTTCATCGTGATTCTTTCCTTGTCTCCTTCCTCTTCACCAACAAACTAACAACAGTTTGTTGGTGAAGGGAAAGGAAACGAAGAAAGAATCACGGCGAAAGAATCAAAGTGTGGAACGGCGGATTAAGTGTATTTATGAGGAGATAAATAAAGTGCAATTGACAAATGTACGAAAGGATGAAATTCTGTATAAAATAGGATCAGTTTAGTTTAAACAATATTCTTTTAGAAGTTGAACCAGAAGTTGAACATCTTTATTCGAATAATAAAATAAGTTTTATAAAATATTAATTGATTTTTGTTTTTGATTTTTAAGTTTGAATGTTTCATTAGGTTAATAATCATGGAAAATAACGTATAGACCGCAGGTTGGTGGTTTGGTAAGTTTTGTCACTTTGTCAGTATTTTTAATATCATATCTGATATTTTTCGTTATATAATTTCATAGGTGAATCTATTGAAAATTTACAAAAAGATAATCTTCCAACGAATCGAGACGTAATTAGACGAGTCCTTCAACAAGTGACTCACAAATACTAGTATAAGTATGCAAGCTAGCACTGTTGCGGATGAGATAGCTACCATTTGGCAGAAGTTTGGTATTTTTCATCAGGAAAAGAGAAATATTATTAAAAAATCATTAAATTACATGTCACATTACGATCATGGATGAGAGCAATTCCACATTGGCGATCTTAATCCACAACCTTCAACAAGTAGATCTCAAGGAACAGATATAAATTTAATAATTTCGGCCACCAGCTCTCTTACATTGTTTCTGGCGGCAGTGAATATCAAGCACCAATAGAAAAGAAACTAAAGCAAACAAAAAATTCCGCTTCATCTCGCTTATCGCTACATATGAAGAACGGATCGATCGAAAATGAGCAATTCAAGAGCTGCTCTTCTACTCGCCACCCCTGCAAATGCATTAAGGCATGATTTAGAATCAACTGCAGTTTCCTAAAAGATTATACGTCGCCAACGACAACGGCTAAGGAAGAAAATCAGCGATGAAATATTTTAGTCTTTCAGTTCTGATTTTATTCTAACCGTACATTGGGATGGAAAAATGTTAGAATAGCAGAGAAAACAATGGTTGACCGACTGTGCGTTATAGTATACGGTTTCGGGTTGTTTTCCACAAGAAAATTGTAGCTCATAGGTTTCAGCAAATTTTTAAAATAGTACCTGTTGTATTATTACGTGGTCCGATGGACCTAAACATTTGCATAAGGTCATTTCTAATAGAAACGAATCGTTTTAGCCCTGAGTCCGATAGAAAAAAAGAGAAAGATTCCCTCCATACAAAAATTTGGTTCCCTAAAATATATAAAATATATACATATATATATATATATATATATATATATATATATATATATATATATATATAAATATATATATATATATATATATATATATATATATATATATATATATATATATATATATATATTATATATATATATTATGTATATACAGGGTGTCCGCCGGGAAGGTACACTACTTTGTTTGTTTATGATTTTTGATTAAATGAAAGAGAATGGATCTTATATTGATAAATGTTTTATTTAATGTCGGCAATTATGTATGGAATACAATATCAGATAAATGTCCGCCTCTGTTAGCCTCACAAATGCGAGCCCTTTTGAGCACATTTTTCATTACATTCTCACACATTTCACGCGGTATTTCATTAATTTCATCACGTATATTTTGTTTGAGTTGCTCAAGCGTTTCTCGTTTGTTTGCATAAGCCTTGCTTTTTAGATATCCCCACAAAAAGAAGTCCGAAGCAGTCAAATCAGGCGACCGTGGAGGCCAATTAACATCACCATTTTTTGAAATAACTTGTTGTGGAAAGAGTTCTCGCAGTAATTCCATTATAATCCTAGCTGTATGCGATGTGGCACCGTCTTGTTGATACCACATGTTAATTAAGCCCAAAGTATGCAGTTGTGGCGTTAAAAAGTTTTCAATCATATCACGATATCGCTCCTCATTCACAGTTACCGTTACGCCGTTTTGATTTTCAAAGAAGTAAGGTCCAATGATTCCTCCTGACCAAATTGCACACCAGACTGTCACTTTTAATGGATGTAAAGGTGACTGATGAATAATGTGAGGGTTTCCATCACCCAGAACCTACTATTCTGTTTATTTACATATCCATTTAAATGAAAATGTGCCTCGTCACTCATTATGATTTTTTCATGAAAATCGGGGTGTCATGGGCGAGCTGTAATCCTATTGGCATATGTACGGCGGCGTAAATGGTCTTGTGGAAGAATTTGCCACGTGTCTACTTCACGACTGTCAAGTATGAACTGTCAATACTAATATTCGCCTAAATGGCGGCAAAACAAAGTAGTATACCTTCCCGGCGGACACCCTGTATACGTACATATATATATATATATATATATATATATATATATATATTATAAATATATATATATATACATATATAGATATATATATATATATATATATATATATATATATATATATATATATATATATATATATATATATATATATATATATATGCATGTATATCTATATATATATATATGAACACAATGCCAATTTTCTGAATGCAGACTTATAGAACGTTATCATGTTAAAATTATTTATTGTTTTACAATTTGATTATATCAAAATAAATCATTTAGTTCTGCAATAGGTTGGAGTTCACTTTTAATGTTGTTAAATTTGTCGACTGCAGCCGTTTCTAAAACAAAAACAGAATTGTAAACTGTTTTTTGACCGTACTCAAGTATTCACGGATATTTGTTTCTAACCTAACGGTAAATAAAAAACGGCTAATAGCTTTCAACAAATAGCAAATTACTTCACAACGATCCTCATTATTCGCAATTTTATAATGCCTTTTAAAAATAATCCCCACAAAATCAAATTGTAAAATTAAACATTAAGTCGCGGAAGATATACTATCAGTTATTCCGCAGTATTACTTAATAAGTAAAGATAAGCGGCAAATGAAACCAAACTATATATGCATAATAGATAAGACTAAAATAAATCCATATTATGTATTAGATAATACTAAAATAAACGATGTCTCAAGAGTTTTATCCACAAGCAATCTGTAAAATTTGTTGACTTAATTTTGAGAACGGTAACGTACAATATAGCTTGGAATATTGATAAAAGTGAAATAAATCTTAATATATCGTGTCTAGCCAATCCAATTGAAATATCACAAAATAAACGTGACTGTCGGTTTTTAATTAATAAATGATTTTTATTTTTCTATTTCATACCGCTTCTCCCTTTTAACGTAACAACTGTTTATGTCTAAATTAAGGTCATATTAGATAATCACAAGCAGGGGTGTAACTATACAAGAGCTCCTCTTAGGAATTTTGCCAATATGAAATGAAGAAGGAATAATCTAATTGTTTCCTTATTTTGTATTGTTGATGAAATAATCACATGGTGCGATAAAAGTTCCTGGGTTTCTGTTTGAACGTATATTTACGTCACAATCGTAAATGTGTAACGTACTTTGTATTGCAAGTACAAAATAATTTTAAACAATATATAAATTATAATATAAACTATATTAAATTGCATATAAAGCATAGTATTTGAACCGTTAGACTGATTAGACTTCGGACTATCCTCGAAGCAGACGAAATTTGACTGCGATGCTAACTACATGATGAAGGCGAAACGGTTCAAGAAATCTCGGTAAATGAGTCGTCTGGTTGCTGGAAAAATTGTTCTTCCCTCACAAGTAGATTTTAACCACCAACCCGCTGGAAAAAGACCACAGCTCCAGAAATTGTTGTTTGTAGACACCTTCCGGTTTTCGTGATAGTCTAGGTGGTTTTCCTTGAAAGAAATGTCAAAATAAACATCTTTTGCGATCATCAGCGTGTTCTTCGGAAAGTAATGGTACAAAACTGGCTAAACTGGCCGTTAAACATGCCAAATCTCAATCAGAAAGATTAATCTGTGAGGGTGAAATGCCCTGTATAAATTAATAACGATAGGGCGATGTAGCCTCAATTGAAGTGGCCAAATCACTCCATATGGTGTAGCGCTAGCAAAATAAAATAAATAAAGATAATCGTAAAGGGTGTTTTTTAGAGGTTGGCAACACTGTTTTGTTTGACAACCGATTTGACAGCTGACATTTTCTTTGTCATTATTAGTGGTTTGCCATTTCATAATGAATAAACTCACGCCAGAGCAACGCTTGCAAATTGTTGAAATTTATTATCAAAATAATGGTTCTGTTCGCCAAACTCATCATGCATTACATCCATTTTACGGTCGTCATAATCGTCCATCAGAGCGGGTAATTCGGTTAACTATGAATCGTTTTCGCACCACATTTCTCTGAATGATAATCCAGTAAGATGTTGCGTATCGAACAAGCGATAGACGCTGTACAGTGTAGCATTGAGGAAGAGCCAAATCAATCAATTCGACGTCGTTCTCGGCAACTAGAGATGTATCCATTCACTTTATGGAAGATTTTATCTAAGGATCTTGATTTACGTGCTTACAAAATTCAACTTGTGCAGAAATTATAGCCATCCGCATGATGTTGATTTTCCAAACAAAATTTTCTTTAGCCATGAAGGTTAAAAGGGTATGTTAATAAACATAATTGTCGGATTTGGAGTGAAGATAATCCACTAGCCTTTGCCGAAACATCATTACATCCAGAGAAAATCACTTTTTGGCGCGCTTTATGGGCCGACTGAGTCATTGGTTCATATGTTTTCAAAAACGATGATGGGCGGAATGTTACAGTCAACGGTGAACGATATAGAGACATGATTCCTAACTTTTTTGTACCCCAATTGACTGGCATAAATCTTGCTATTATGTGGTTCCAAGAAGACGGTGCCACATGCCACACAGTGCGGGTTACAACTACTTTACACAAAGAAACATTTGATGAACGACTAATTTCACCTAATGGTCCTAATGGTAGATTATTTTCTTTGGGAACATGCTAAGTTACTTGTCTATGCCGATAAACCAGAAATGATTGAGCACTTGGAACACCATATTCGGCGAGTTATTAACGAGATACGAGAAATCGTATACAAGCAATAATGGCATACAATTATCTATCCAATAAAGCTAGTTTCACTGACATTCAAAATGTTTTTATTTGTTCTATTTTAATTTAAAATTGTGAAACTCGAAAAAACGCCCTTTAGTACGAGTACGATAATACTCTCTGAAATTTAGAAAGCTTCATGTTTGTTGGTTTAAGATTTATTAATTACTCCGAAGTTAAGGAAATGCGGAAAAATTAAGCGAGCCCTACGGCTTTGACGCCCACTGGTCACAAGAGACTAATTATAGTGCTAGAATTCTTTGATATACGAAACAGTTATTAGAAGAAGCTTTTATGAGACATCCATTAGAAAGTTTTACCATTAGTTTGCTTAAGACTGGCAAAATCATAACTGAATCGCCGAAGTCATGTCTAAGATGATTCACTCACGAAGGTTACTGGAAGTCGTTTTGAATTATACTAATTTCTTAATTAGTAATAAAAACAGTTTTAATTTAATGAAAGTTAAGTTCACTCAGAAAAATAAAATTTTGTATTAGAATGTTTTCAAGGTCATTTCAATGTCATTTCTACCTTTGGCACTATTCTGGCTTTCGCTGGCAATAGGGAATTGAGAAAAATATTTTCATAGCATTTTTGCGCAAATTGTATTTTTCTGGCCTATTGAGGGAATAAGTTTGGTGTAAATATTTTTGAAACAAAGTTAAATGAGAAAATATTTTTCCCCAATAATAATTTTGTCAAACAAAAGTTTCCCAATTAACTTTGTTTTGAAAATATTGGCACTTAACTTATTCCTTCAGTAGGCCTGAAAAATACAATTTGAACAAAAATGTTATGGAAATATTTTTCTCAATTCCCTAATCCCAGGGAAAACCAGAATAGTGCCACTGGAAGCAAATTTCAATTAGACACGATCTAATCTGAAATGAAATAACTTAGCCATAATAAATGTTTTATTAGCAGTTTCGTAAATTCTAATTCAAAATACATAACTGCAATATTAATCATTTTTAAATTTATTAAAGAATTTTTTAAATTTTGCTTTTCCATTAAAAAATGCCTAAAACGATATTAAAAACCATTTGAATTACAGTGTAGTGAACGTCGAATTATCATTACAAATCGACTGAATCAACATTTAGGAAATTTGTTTTATAATGAGAATATGGTGAAATGGCATTGTGAAAGCCGTTGAATGGGAAGGATTAATATTCGAATTAATTCTCTTTAATACAATTCAAAATTAAGTTTATTTTATTTATATTTTGGTTATTCTCAAAATTGTTCGCCCATTATTTACATGTATGGCTCATAAAAACTTGATATTTCTCGAATTTGAAAACTGGCGCATGACTCATTTATGAGATATAATAAGGTTTGTTTATTATACTCTAAATTTGTGTAGTACATTTTATGATGCGTACATTGCAAATAAATAGAACCATCAGCTCCCGAACTCAAAACCAATCAATTTTCGTGAAATACTAGTTCCATACTCGAGTTGAAATATTTTTTACACTGGTATTGTTTTCAGTACGACATCATGGTATCTGTTCCGAACAAACTCCCAATGTCACATACGCATCATTAAAGACCACAAAATAAACATTTGTTTTCAGAAATAAGTCAAAAATTTCAAAAACTACTAAATATTCATATAAAAAATAACCTTCTATGTAATTTGAACTTCTAAAGGTAACTAACTGATTCACTAAATATGTTCGAAATTATTCGAAAATTCGAATTTAATAGGCGTTGATAATATTGCAAATTTGGACTGTGATAATTAATTATTAGAAGTACTATAAATTAAGTTGACCACATTTTCTTATCATGTTAATGTAATGGATAAGATTATGGAATTTTGGTTTCAATGGAATAAAGAAAAAAGTGATTTAATTAAAATTACGTTTCTGGATTATGTTCTCTGAATATTTTATTGTACCTTCGCTAAGTTAACGTATTATCATAATTTCGATCATTTCGATCGATGCCAGTAGAAATGTATATACTACTCGTAAATCTTCATGCGGTTCTAATCAACGAATATGGGCAGTAGAAGATATACGGTTGTCATTTATTCAGCAGTGTATTAGAAATTAGCAATTTGCAAATAAATCTCTTCGATTAGACCACAAATGTTACTAATTTGTAAATCGCCGTTCTGAAACATTTGTTTTCTGTAATTGAACACTTCCAGAGAGAAATTTTTTTTCTGTTGTATAAAATAGTAAAAGACCTTTGCAAGGTTGTATTTACATGATCTATTTATGGGTGTATGTAAATAACACGCAAAAAAAGATATTACATAGAACGTTAAATACACAGTTTTCTTTTACGCCAGTACTATTCATGTTATTCGTTTTTAAATCATTGTTATAATTTTCATTGGTTCTTAAGAATTTCACAACGTCCCTTGTATCATTTAAATTAAATAAAATAAATACCCACCAAATGGCACAGTGGTTAAAGCTTTGGCGTTTGGATCGGGAGGTACCGGGTTCGAATCCCGATAGGGGCAGGATGCAAAGGGAATTTTCATCATCAAACTACGATTTGTGATGAGAAGGAACACATCTATGACCCCCTGTCGGAGTTCAGAACTCATGGGCCGACCCATCTTCCATGCCAGTAATGGAGCTATGCAATGTGCAGATGGTAACAAATCGGACCTATATCCGTACGTCCTCGATTCGGCAGAACTGCGTAAGGTAAGGACGGTAAATAAGCGAACTGCGAAAGAGTTAGGAGTGCTTCGGCTCCAGAAAAGATTGCAAAGAATAAAATAAAAAAAAATAAAAAAAAAATAAAATAAATAAATTCTACAGAAGTGTGTCGCACTAAACGATCATGCAAAACCTAAAACATTATTGAGCCCAAGATTGTCCCCTAGTATTTGCCCTAATACAAAATAGACTGTTTGAGTTCTGTCCTCCGTTTTAATCTGTATCCCATTTTTTTCTATTGGTTTTAAATCCGTAATTAACTTATTAAGTGACATTTTAATTCCGAACTCTCTTATGTCATGTGATTTAAAAAATCAGCTACAAATATATTAGATAATTTTGACAATTGAAATTCTGGAATTTGGGGAAAAAAGTAATAAATTTCACAAATTGCAAGAGTTCCATTAATTTCAAAATTATCCAAAAACAGAAAGTAAGAAATATTTTATCGTTTTGATATTTATACTCGTTTTTTATATTTGAAAATTGATTTTCTAATAAGGTTTTAATAGATAGAAGTTGTTGCTTTTGAATAATAGTAATAGAATAATCGTAATAGAAGTTTAAGGAGTTCCGATGTTGGAATAGTTAAAATTTCAGTTATTAGATCTTGTATTTCAAATACTAGTTTTCGGGCATATGTAGTGATAGAGATACTACTGAATCTAGTGTTCGTGCATATGTAGTGATAGAGGTAATAATGAATTTTGACATAATTTAAATCAACCAAGTGAAGTTGTGGTTTAGATGGAGTACCGTTCCTAACAATTTTATGGTTTAAATTATCTTACCACTACTGGACTGACTCAATACTTCAGATACAACATTTGTTGAACTTATATTTGTCTGAACGTCGAGATATGCAATGGGCTTCTGATGAATTTTTAAATATCTCGAGAATTTATAAATATTTTGAAATTTTTGGTTGTAGTGATGTTGGTTACATTGAAATTCGAAAATTGGTGGAACTTTATGATCATGTTGTAAATGTTTAATTAAATTTCGGCTATTGATGAATACTTCTATGCATAAATGAAAATGGTACATTATTATTATATTGTTCGTAACGTATTTATTATATTTATAATTTTTGTATTCTTTGAGTAAAATCATGGAAATACTCCTGTAAAAATAGCCAAACGTTTTTACTAATGGGTGAAAAATTTAAGTTTAGTACATAGGATAATTTAATGGTACAGCTAATACACCGTTTATAGTGTACGCTATCTTGATAAATGTAAAAATGGTCCAACTCAGTTTGTGAGGTACCGTCAACTATTATCCTTGGTTGTAGATTATTTCCGGCAACCTTATTTCACTCATCTATAGATTTCACGTGATTTTTTAAATCGTTTTTGTTTCTTATGTAAAAAAAAGTCTTCCTAGCCATCTAAAATTGTAGGTTCCATGTTCATTTTTTGTCTTGATGAAAATAACCGCTAAATAGTCTCTAGTATCTATTATAAATAAAAAATATAATAAATTAAAAACAAATTAGATAATAAATAAATAATAAATAACATACTTTCGCTTAAATTATTATTTGTATTGAGAATAGTAAGTAAATCTTTGTTCATCCTATCTTTAATCTGTACATCATACACTTTAATACTTTTTGAAACCTAAAGAGCTTATTCTAAGTCAATATCTTGCATTATATTATCGAATAAAGTTTATTTATGTTTGTTCTCAACAACTCTGAACAACTCTGGATATTATGTAGAGTACAACCGAGTTCATCAAAAAACTTAATAATTGCTGAATTGACGAAACAGGGAAATTTTTTTAATACGCAATTTATTGATTGTTCCTTACTTCATTTACAACTGGAAATTTGAAAGAATGAAAATGAAATGACTGAATTGTATTTTTAATAAGAAGAAACGGATATCTTAATGTTTGCTGGTGAAATTAATTAATTTATTTTAATATTGGATAATATTGTGTTTAATTATAAACCAAAAATTAAATGTCAAAATGATTGACTTGAAGTTAGTTAAAGTTGTTGTTCTAAATTTGTTTGCCTAAATTTCACTGTATTTTCCCTATATTTTATCGCGGTCTCGAACACCATATTTCAAAAAAACGCAGCAACCATTGTTCAAATGGTATGCATTGTGCGTCTATTTTCAATTTGTAGGACTTTTTTTGATTCCAAAGGATGCGTAAGATAAGTGTTATTTTTATTACATATTATTTTATTACATAATGATTAGTTACTATATGGAAAGACGATCGAGTTCACATTGCCAATTGTCATGTGATACATTTTTGTTGTTGTTGTTTCCTAGATGAATTCGCCATTTTGTTCATTTCATTTATTTTTTGGTGTTTGTGTTTATTTTATGACCGCATACCAACATGAGTATCAATCAAGTATCAATTAACGCGTTGATGCACACTTTCTATATATTTGTGCTATTCAGGACCACACTTTTGATTTCTATAGTAGTCAATTGCGCGAATGTGTTAAGAGAGGAGCGCAAAATAAAATACCATTTCATTTATATGTTTTGGTTTAGTATATTAAATGTATACATTTCTATTTTTTGTTTTTGCGCTTGTTTACTGGGTAGATAGATAGATAGATTATTATGATCGTGCTTTAGTGTTTTATAATAGCCGTGGTTTAATATTGGAGCACTATCCGGCGCCGAAGGGAAATTTCAACTGAAACTGTAGCTATTTATTCACTGGTGTCGCTATACCATAAAAATGAAAAAATAAATTCATCCATAAAACAAAAATTTAACGACCTGAAATATACCAATTAACATTTATTTTGGCATGACGTTATAAAAATAAATCATCTTGCTGCGCTTTAAATGTTTTTTGTAAGATTAGCCGTGTTTTTTTATTAGTGCCCGATAGCTGTATCCGGAGCACGCAATTTTCTATGTCAAACTTATATTTAGCGCGCTATTTTTGCATATAATTAATTTATTTAATTCTAAACTAACATTTTTCATTCAACTTTTTAGTTAAAAATCGATACAAAAAATATCTTGCTCTACCTATTTATCGGGAGCGCTATCCATTTCAAAGGGAAATTTTAAATTTCCTTTGTTTTGTACAACCCTTAAACCATTAGAAACTTATAAAAATTTAAAACGCGGCAAGATGATTTATTTTTTATAATGCCATGCCAAAATAAATGTTAATTGGTATATTTCGGGTCGTTAAATCGTTGTTTTATGGATGCATTTATTTTTTCATTTTTATGGTATAGCGACACCAGTGTATAAATAGCTACAGTTTCAGTAGAAATTTCCTTCGGCGCCGGATAGTGCTCCAAAATTAAAACACGGCTATTAAGTTTCTAATGGTTTAAGGGTTGTACAAAACAAAGAAAATTTAAAATTCCCCTTTGAAATGGATAGCGCTCCCGATAGCGGTCTCGATAAATAGGTAGAGCAAGATACTTTTTTGTTGATTTTTAGCTAAAAACGTTGAATGGAAAATTTTAGTTTAGAATTAAATAAATTAATTATATGCAAAAATAGCGCGCTAAATATAAGTTTTGACATAGAAAATTGTGTGCTTCGGATACAGCTATCTGGCGCTAATAAAAAAATATGGCTAATTTATCCCTTCCAAGTTTCAACTTAAAAAGAGTAAACAGCAAATAGAAAAATAAAATATAAACAAAATTTTGAGGGGATAAATAAATATATATATATATATATATATATATATATATATATATATATATATATATATATATATATATATATATATATATATATATATATATATATATATATATATATATATATATATATATATATATATATATATATATATATATATATATATATATATAGCGAAATTGGATAAAAACTAAACAAGCATGATCGTGGCTTATTCTGTATTATTTGTTTTCTCTTTGGCAAATGATTTCATTAACGCGCGTGATATTTTTTATTCTTTTAATTGTATTTTATTATTTTTTGAATATTTATACACCCATCCTCCGATTTACACGGCCTTACTTTAAACAATTCTATAAATTGAAATTTTGTCGAAAGTCTTGACTTAAAACAATAAAGTTGCGGCAAATATAATTCAATTTATTTTTATTATTATTAAAATATTTTTTGAACATACCGGAAGATTGTGGTTGCAACATTCTTGATCAGGGGGTCTATTTAATTACTTACGCTTTGAGCATAAACTTAAAACAATCAAATATGTTAATGATCCAAAGACTTTTTGCTATTGAATGTTGTTTTTCGACGATCTTTCTGGTTGAATTCAGGTTATGTTTTAGTGAAGTTGGGTGAACGTTAGATATAAATTAACCCTGCTTTTAGTTAGATAAATTTTAATATAGGTAGCTGAATGACAATACCAAATTTAAATTTTTTTTTTACAATATCAGCGGAATATTTAGGTCATCATACTCGTATGTATGATAAGACTGCCGAGTCATTACGAACGTGAAGTCCCTCGGCTAGATCGTGTTGGATGGGAAAATGATATGATATGATATGATATGATAGAGGCGTACAGGCCAGCCATAACGGCGATCCTAGGTACGTTACTATAATCCTGAAATATCAACAATCAAATAACAAATTATATCTGAATGCGAATAATATTTCAGCATCATGCGGGCCCAGGCCCTGCCTGCATCCTTAACAGATAAGGTTAGTTAGGAAAGGATGTTAGTCACAGAAACGACTAGGGCGAACCGCAGCAAAGTCATTTTCTAACTACTTAAATATATTAGAATGTTAGTCTCAATTAAATTCACACTCTAGATTAGAGTTTGTTAGTTAATTAATGTAAGTTAGTTGTGTTTGAGGTAAAGGATACTAATATTCATCATATGTATTCGGCATCAGTCCTACTAGACTGGTTAGGTTATTTAATTCACATCTATGGGTCATCTCATCATATACTGCTTGTAACCTTATTTTGCCCTATCTTCCCATCCAACACCATCTAACCGAGGAACTTAACGTTCGTAATGACTCGGCAGTCTTATCATACATATGATGACCTAAATATTCCGCCAATAATGTCAATATAAAAAAATTTAGATTCGGTATTGTCATTCAGCTACCTATATTTAAATTCATCCAACTAAAAGCAGGGTTAATTTATATCTAACATTCACACAACTTCACTAAAACATAACCTGAATTCAACTAGAAAGATCGTCGAAAAACAACATTCCATAGCAAAAAGTCTTTGGATTGTTAACATATTTAATTGTATTGAGTTTATGCTCAAAGCGTAAATAATTAAATAGACCCCCTGATCAAGAATGTTGCAATCACAATCTTCCCTGACCTTCCGGAATGTAAAAAAAAAAAAAAATAAATAAATAATAAATTTTAAATAATAATAAAAATAAATTGAATTATATTTGCCGACAACTTTATTGTTTTAAATCAGGACTTTCGACAAAATTTCAATTTATAGAATTGTTTAAAGTAAGGAACAATTATTAAAATATCAAAATAAAACAATCAATTAGATAGATAATTAATTATACATACATACACATACATATATATACACATATATACATATACACATTCATATAGATACACATATCCACAGATCCATACATACACATACATATACATACATACATACACACCCACCCACCCACACACACACACACACACACACACACACACACACACACACACACACACACACTACATTCACATAGTAACATAATTTAAAACACACACGGGCGCATACACATCGTAATTTCAGTAATCATTTTCATTTTTGATCATTATGACGCTAAAACCAGTGCACCTAGAATACTACAGGCCACACTGCTTTACATGTCATCAAATTTATGTCTACAGTTAGTTCTTTGAACTATAGACGGCAGTCATGTTCATAAAATGAATAAACGAGAATTATCAGAAAAAAGAAAATATTTATACGAGTGCTAAAAGTAAGGTTATGTCTTCCCTTAAATTACAACAAATGTGTACACATTTTGCACGTGTTTACATATTTAACACAATTTAAAATGCATAATTTTATAATAATATTATGAATTAATACTTACCAATAGCTTTTTATTAAGCTTTAAAATATATTATTAAAATATTTTTCTTGTTGTTTGTTTTCAATTTTTTTTTATCAATATGACAGCTGAAACAGAAAAAAAATCAAAACAATCTTTATAATTTTAGTGCTGCCTACATTAGTCAAAGAAGGAACTGACGACATAAATGACGTCATTTAGCAAAATGTTTAAAGCAGTGTGGCCTGTAGTATTCTAGGTGCACTGCTAAAACACAACACTGCATTCCCTTAAATTTTATTTTTATCCTTCATAATACGCAAGTATGTATATGTAATAGCATGCATATACAAGAAATAAAAATCCATAATCTCCATCAAAAACAGAAAAAGAAACGAAAAATGATCGTCAAATGCATATTCTCCCTAGCAAAAGCAACAACAACAAAAAACGTTAGCGAGAGCAACAAGAAGAACAACATAATTGAAAAAACTCATTCCACGTAAATTTTTTCATTGTAAAACATATTTATATAAATAAAATTAAAATTTACATATATGGAAAATATAATCAAATATATATAAAAATAATAAAAACACTTCTCTTATGAATCCTTTGGAATCCCCACACGTAAACATATATGTATCCTACATAAAAATGGATGTGATGCATTCACCATTGCTGCGTACTACATACAATTTATCTTATTTATGTTAGTTTCACTTCACTAAAAATAAACAAATTTTATTATAATTCACTTTTAAATTAATTATTAACACTTTACGTATATTTTAATATTTATAACACTTTTTTTATCACATTAAATTTTAATTTTTTACTACACAGCGAAAGACTAAAACGCGTCTTTCTTCTAAGACGATTAATCCTTCTCCTCCTAGATCGTGTTGGATGGGAAAATAGGAAAAAAAGGTTACAAGCAGTATATGATGAGATGACCAGTAGATGTGAATTAAATAACCTAACCAGTCTATTATGACTGATGCCGAAGACATATGATGAATATAAGTATCCTTTACCTCAACCACAACTAAACCAAATTAATAAACTAACAAAATCTAATCTAGAGTGTGAATATAATTGAGACTAAAATTTTAATATATTTAAGTAGTTAGAAAATGACTTTGCTGCGGTTCGCCCTAGTCGTTTCTGTGACTAACATCCTTTCCTAACTAACCTTATCTGTTAAGGATGCAGCCGCAGGGCCTGTAATTTGTTATTGGATTGTTGATATTTCAGGATTATGGTAACGTACCTAGGATTGCCGTTTGTTACTAACCCTTACGACGACCAACACGCTCGAAACGGGTAGACTACAGTCGGGCTGTATAGGGATCATTGTCGCCGTAGTTTCCAGGTAGCACAAACTCTCGTGTTGAAATTTAGCAAAAAGACACAACCACTCCTTACTCATCGTTTCGTCACACCACCATCAACCAATGACACTCACTTATTCCATTTTTAAATAATTTAACTATTTATTCATTAAAAAAAATTGTTTTCAAGTTTGATTGAACAATTAAAAGAATATTAACATCACCAATACATAATGGATAATTACGGAAAATTTTTAATTAATTCGGAAGTGAAGAAAAAAGATTATTTCGGTTTTTTTTGCCCTGACACTTTTCTTCACCACCAGAAACTATATACACTGCACAATCAAACGATTAACTGTGAAGCGCACTTATTTAATAAACTAATTAATTAATAATCTGCGATCAAATTTCACTCGCTATTTAAATGATTTGTTTTTCTTTGTTTTTTTAAGGCTAAGAGCATTTAGCTATAATTTTAACTTGAAATAAAACTCTAGATATTTCAGTATATTTATTAGACCGATATTGCGGTGTCTCACTTAGAAATGAATTTATTTTGCTTCTTTTTAATGTTTGTATCATCAAACAGAGTATTATTGTAAAATATATATATGTACATACTATATACTAGTACATACCGTTTTATGTACTCGAAAGTATTTAACAATACTAATAATAGACAAATATAATGAAATATTACATCTTTATATACATCTGTACATATGTGACTATGAATTTCTTTATGTATAGTATGTCTCGTTTTTGTCTAGCTTTGCTAGTAGTAGGCAAATAGGCAAAAGACAACCTATACTGCAGATATTACCTACCGCACATACAAGTACGGGTATATTATCAAAATTGTAATACACATAGGCATGCGATTTGGAATCGGAAAAATGATTTTAACATCACTTAAAGAAGCAAAAAAAAATTAGGTTGGAACAAAAATTCC
This sequence comes from Nephrotoma guestfalica, assembly GCA_963691935.1. Taxonomy (NCBI): domain Eukaryota; kingdom Metazoa; phylum Arthropoda; class Insecta; order Diptera; family Tipulidae; genus Nephrotoma; species Nephrotoma guestfalica. Next base: position 92,323,265 of record OY829915.1, read on the forward strand.
AATTTTATTGTCAATTCCAAGTTAATTTTCTGACAATGATTCGATAATCGTTACACGTTATGGTTGGCCTGTACGCCTCTATCGTATCATATCATATCATAACATAACATTAAACACTTTAATACTTTTACTAACAAAATCAGAAGATTATTCAATAAATCATCGTTTTTTTATGAAACATTACCTGAAAATCTATAGCGAACTGAAAGAAATAAAATATGGCACGTGAAAAGAATTAGACCGAAATTATTGTCGACCCACCAATTGGCCTCCACCTTCATCTTTGTATCTTGGCCATTCTGGAAAAAATCGAGTAATGGTTAGCTGTTTTAAAATTAGCTATTCTTTTTAGTAAAGTTGCTCTCCAATAATCGAAAACAGTCTTCCAGTCCCAAGGCCTGAAGTTAGTTGCTAACTATAATTTCTGTTAATTAAAATTACCTAAATGTTTAGAATGTTATTCAAAATGTTAAATAGGTATTGTTTTAATTACCTACAAATTTTGTATATACGTACTCTTCAAGTCCTGCAGTTTCCCTTTCCTGCACTTGAGTGTCTTGATGTTTATCCGTTTCAAATTGTCTAAAGCTTTTTCGTTCTGGGTTTGTAGTACATTGTCTAATTCAATTATTAAATTATTATAAAATTCTGCAGAGTTGAGTTAAGTACTCACCGATACCTCTGTTGGAATAACCATTATTGGTTTGGCAATATTGTCATAATCATGACAATTAAGGCTACGTTTCCAAAGAAGATAATGATCAGTAAGGGCGTGAACCCAATCTTGTCTTCTCTCTGTGCTTAGAAATTGTCGTTTTTTGAAAAGCTCTAATAAATTCTACCTTTAATTACAGTAAAAATAGATTTAGTTCAAATTTTTTAATACTTTGTCATAACGAGTACATACGAGTATTTTAGAAAAACATTTGAATTTACCGCAAATTAACGTAAACATTGGGCCATTTCCGGGCATGATCTCCTGTTCAATGACTAATGACTTTGTATTTTTGTCATTCATTTAATTTGAATTTTTAAAATATTCATATTTCCGGTCCTTCAAGGTCGAGTTACAATGCCCGATGCGTCCCGCACCCACCAATGTCACGAAACCAACGGTTATACCAGATGCAATCCGTATTAAATAAACAATCCAGTATTAATATATATTGTATCGGGTCGGTATGATTAAGAATTTTAATTCCCATGATACATTGTATCAAAAAGACATTAACATTTTGTTATGTCTACGAAATTAAGAAAATATAAAATCAATATTGCATTAAATTATAATATACGAGTACAAACCTTGCATTATATAATATACATTTTTATCATGTATCCTGATGTATTTATCAGGCATCACAATGTCATTTATTATTAAATGGAAGTTTACGCCCACATCTGCCAACCGTTGGCATCATACCTCAAACAGATTGACGTCGAAAACGTCGGCGCTAAATTTAAAATATATGCATTTCCATAAGAGCGAACAGATAGAGTGTCGACAATCGACATCAAAATATAAAAATTTATATTTTTTGGACGATGTGACATTTAGTTAAAAACACAGCAATCCGAGCAGAAAACGCAGGCAATCAACAAGCTGCCCAAATCCCAAATCCTAAAATCCCAAATTGAGCCAAACTCGTAATTTTGAGATAATTTTCAACCAATTATCATTATAATAATTGAATATTATTTATTTTAGCACAAGAAGCAATTACCAAAATCTAGATACTTCAATCGTCACACCGGCTATTGAAAATATTTCATCCAAAGACGAACTGCAAGAGACGAATCCAACTCCAACAAAACGTCGAAGAACGAACAACGAAAGCTGTGAAGTGAGTTTATTGAAATAGTAAAATCTTGGGCAGAAACAGTGGCAAAAAACAATCGACATGATGAGGAGGATTTATTTTGTCTTACTATAGCAGAGAAGCGCAAAAAGTTTCCGTCTATTACCAAAGCCATGGCTAAATTGAAATTTTTTAAATATATGATGAAATTAGAATTTTACAAAGATGGATACCCACCAAATCTAAATTAAGTGTACATATGTGTAAATATATTATTGAATTTAAACTGTATGTGATAAATTGCCTAGCAAGTGATATGAAATTAAATAATAGGAATAAATGAAATACAATTATTTTTATTAATTTATTTATCGTTTGTTTTCAAACTGTCCGATCTATTTTAGATTTATACATTTGAATCAGCAAATCTCTTTGCCGTGGAATGGCTCCCTCATTACATAAATATTTAGACAACACATTCCTGAGATTAATCGCTTCGCGTGAACTACGATTTTCTTCCCTACCACTTTGTTGTGAAGTGCCATTAGAATCTAATCTCCATTCTCCATGATGTATTACACCGTTTTCGTCTTCCCAGGACAATACAAATTCCGATCCTTGGTAATAACAAAATTATGAAAAGCTGTGCACCCCAAAACAATCTTCTTTACATTCTATGGTTTTGAAATGTCAAAAAACGGCGTCTATCTGTTTGGCAAAAAAGATTTGAACTTTGAGCGCCGAAGATCGGCGATGTGCGCCACTATTCTGTTTGAGGTATCATGATAAGTGAAATCAGTGCCAATTTGATTTAAAAATTTTGTTTAGTTCGAATTTTTCATAATGTTAGTTGTGATTTTACTCAACATGGTGATCTGAAAGCATCCAATGAAATTTTCTCTTCGGAATTCACGCCATGAATGGGGACGGGACGATATTTTCGCGAATCCAGGTTTCAGTTGAAGAATCCATCGACCGAGTTCCACTGGATGGCGAAGCGCTCGGCATCTAAAATATTTTTAAACTAACAAAGTACAAGTGACGTAAATATATGCTAAACAAACATCTTGTAGAAAGGCATCAAATAATCGTTTCATGAAGTAAAACTATTAAAATTTAAACAAAGAAAGTAGAAAAGATGTTAAAATTAAAATTGCAGATATTTCAGTTTCGTTTCTCCAATTAATTAGTTTCGCTCTGAATAAAATTGCATAACCGAACATATCGCGACCCATGAAGAGATTATTAATATTCCTATAATCCATACACTTTAATACTTCCAAATTTACTTGTTTTGAGGCTAGATAGAAGAATATCTTCAGGAAGCCCCATAACTCCAACAGTTCTCGCAACAGATCTCGTTTTCTGTTTAAAACAATGAAACCCACAAACTTTTAAATAAAATTTGGGGTTTCTTGAATTATCATTTGATTTTTTGCGGAGTGTTTTAGACCAAATTTGTCCACCGGAAATGGCAACTGACCTAGAGAGACGATCATAAACTTAAAGGTTCTAAATTAATTTTGCAGTGGATCCTTATCCAGATCAGTTTTCCGGGGATCGGTGATTGATCGTCGTAGAAGAAATACGTTGTTTGTTTTTCTCTGTGTAATAAAAAGTTAGAAATTAATGCGTTAGTAAATAAATAAAAGTGGATAATAATAACAATTTGTTTATTTTTAATAGTAGTGAAATGAAATAAACACAAATAAAAACAAAAATAAATTGTATGTAGCGCGCAGCAATGAATTCTACTTTACACAAGCTAAGGTATAAACCACCAATATGCTATCAACCCAAAGGTGGCGAGTTCGAATCTTGTTAAAGTCCATAATTTTAATGAGGCGATTATTATTCCTAACATCATCGATGTTATCAGATCACCTATTGCTCATGTAGATAACGAAAGCAATTGTAAAATACTGGAGTTAACTACGGCGCTAATCATCAAGACAGGGAGATTGATGACGTAAATGTTCGCAAATATAACTCCATAACTACATGGAAGTGATTTACAATTGCAATACACATATAATATACAAAAAAAAATTGGTTTATCAATTCAAAAATTAAAATACAGTTTTATTTGACACAAACACTGCTTTTATATATCTCTTTACATTTTCATCTTTTTTACTCCATCCTTGCTTCTATTACTGTGTCTTAACAAAATCAATTCTTTATTTTTTCTACCAACCCTCTAAACTTGGCGAATCGAAAACGAATCACAAGCGAGGAAATTTATATATGAAACACTTCGCAAACGTATCGCCTTAGCGAAGTAAAAGCGATTCGTTACTATTTCGTTTGGCGTATTAAAATTAATATTAAAGCGAACTGATTTGTATGTATTAGTAGTTCGGAATTCTATTCATATTCAATTAATTTACAAAATGTTTTGGTATCAGGAACGAAAAGAGGTGATACTGTCCATCTTCTAAAATTATTAAAAAATTCGGGCGAATATACTTACAGTTGCTTGTAATGCACTACAATCTATATGTAATAATTGATATTATGTACTTTATCACTTTTAATATTATTATTATTATGAATTACTATATAATAATTAATATTCACTATTTTTATCACTGTACTCTTATTATTGTTATTAAACAAGAATTATTTCTATTTTTAAAAAGAAAAATGGTTACACACGTAAAAGAATATAAAAAATCAACCTATATATGAACGTGGTAGTGTTGGTGTCATATACAAAAAACGATTTGCCTGAGTTTCGTTTCCGATTCGCTTTGGTGAGGCCTCGAAAATTTATTCAGATGTAAACGTTCGTACTTAAAATTATACTCGTCAGCGCCTTTTTGAGTGCATCGCACTTGGTTTGTGCAAATTAAGTACTTTATGTACTTAAATACTTTATGTCAATTCATGGCAAATGCAATATGTTTAAAATAAATTCGAAATTAATTTTATTTCTTAATATTATATACACAGGGTGGCACATACACTACCTTGGCTTTAAGGGGGAAAAAATATATTTTTTTAAATTATTTATAACAATATTATTACTAATATTTTTGTACTTATTTAATCTTTATTTCCTTGTTTAATTAATTATTTATTTATTTATTTTTGTTGGGTACATATTTGTTTGCAGATATATATAGAAATACATACTACTGTGGGCAAAAAGTAGTAAGACTTTTTAATTTAAATTTCGCGCGGAAAACCATTCGTCGAAATATTTTTTTTTTCTATGTTGAATCAAATAATCATTAGTGTTTAGTACACGCTTGTCTTTCTGAAGTACAAAAAGTGCATTCGGCGATTTTTACAATGAGTTAAATTCTTCAACAAAGAAGTTCCATTAAATTTTGTGTGCGGAATCAATTTTGTGGTGCCGAAACGTTCAGAATGTTGCAAAAGGCCTTCGGTGATAGTTGTATGTCACGAGCTTGAGCTATGTTGACGACGAACACCTCTAGGACGGCCATCAACATGAACTAATGATAAACACGTTAATAAAATCAAGGAATTGGTGCTCGAGAATCGACGATTAACAGTCAGAGACCTTACTGGCATCGTTGAAATATCGGAAAGATCAGTTAAAACTATTTTGAAAGATCATTTGGACCTAAGAAAAATGAAAGCACGATTGGTTTCAAAATCACTCAATTTTTTGGAAAAACATCGTCGCGTTGACGTCTGTGAAACAATGCTTTCCGACTACCAAGATGTCATGAAACGTATTATAACTGGCGATGAGTCTTGGATCAATGCTTATGACCCGGAAACAGATGATCAATCGGCGGAATATTTGTCACGATATTCGTGAGCCGAAGCCGAAAAAACCACGCCAAAGCAAGTTTAAAATCAAGGTGATGTTGACAGTTTTCTTCGACAGGTGTGGTGCACTCTGAATTCCTTCCGACCGGCCAAACTGTCAACAAGGAATACTATTTGAGTGTTATGCGTCGTTTGCGCGAAACTATTCGTGAAAAGAGGCCGGAATTATGGGTGGACAACTCTTGGTTTTTTGCACCACGATAATGCACCTTCTCATACTGCATTGGTTTTACGTGATTTTTTCGCCAAAAATTCCACCCATATCATTCCGCAACCACCGTATTCGCCTGATTTAGCTCCGTGTGACAACCACCGTATTCGCCTGATTTAGCTCCTTCTGGGTGTTCAGCAAACTCAAACGACCGCTCCGGGGAAACCGTTTTGAGTCAATTGAAGACATTAAACTTGAATCGATACGCGCATTGGAGGCTATTCCGGAATTTGACTTTAACAACAGTTTCGAGGATTGGAAAAAACGTTGGCACTAGTGTATTGAGGCCGGGGGGAATTACTTTGAGGGGGACGAAATAGATTTGGAGTAATAAATAAAGAATTTTAAAATTATGAACAAAGTCTTACTATTTTTTACCCACAGTATTATACCACCTCAATCAAATAGTGATCATTACGCAACTTGCATCGATGCGATTTATGAAGTTATTATTACAACAAACTCGTCAGATTAAGTGCTTTTGCTTGGTGATGTTAATCTTCCAAATATAATCTGGAATTTGGACCCATAACTAAATTGTATTTTACCATGCAATATAAAAACAGATGCGGAATCTGTATTTGTGGACGCCATGCTTGGTTATAATTTGAACCAAATAAACACAATTGCTATTAATCGTGATAGATTATTGGATCTTATCTTCAGCACCGACATTGGTACTTAATTTCAAAATCCGTGCTACCTTTTGTCGTAAATGATAGCAATCACAAATCTTTAGATATTGTATTTGACTCAACTAATTTAATGGCGAGTTAGGAACACCTACAACCAATCAAATACAACTTCAAACAACTCTCAATTCCAATGATAAAGAAAATGTTGATAAATTTAATGACATTATGCAGCCACGCCTCGAACTTAATGTACATATGTGCTGTAAACCACAAAATGCACATCCTGAGAGGTTCGATGATAGATTAGTTAACTTAAAAAATCAGAAGTTGAAAAGCGGGTTAGAAGCGGACAAAACTATGTTTCTACAACATAGTAACGAATTTGAAATTTATTTCAAATCAAAATACAGATCTCGATCAAATTCAAGGAAAAATCAAAGTAAATCCAAAACCAATTCCAATTTTGGAAGTACTTTAGGAATAAACGCGAAATTGAAGAATACCATGCTAATACGACCTATAACAATACCAGCTCCATAAACTCCAAAGATATAGATTGTACGAACAACCCAGCAATAACAACGTAACAATAATTCCTGTTATTTTCGCGGATACCACTTTATCGGCTTTTAAGGGATTTAGAGACAGTTGTGGTCTTGACAATATACCCTCTAGGGCGACCCATTTTTGTGTGGAGGAAATCTTATCTCTTTTTTTCTATCATCCTCAGGGCTAAAAATATTCGTTTCTATTAGAAATGACCTCATGCAAATTTTCAGGTCCATCGAACCACGTTTAGGGGTCGCTCAAATTGGTTGTTTGCAAAAAAACAGTAAAACGGCTCTTAGTGACGTTTGCGTATTAGAAAATTTATTTTCGGGCTGTTTCTTTCAAAAAAATTAAAACTCGTGAGATCCGGCTAACTTTTAAAATAGTACTTATCACGTTTGTCCAAATTTCACTATTTGTGGTTATAGAGCAAAGAATAACGTAAAAAAAGAGACATTGCACGTCAACATAACTAAAAAGTTAACAATTTTATAGTTGAAAAACGGCCAAAAGGTCGTTTTGTCGTACATACGAATCTGCGAGAACACATCTATTTTAGTGGATTTGTACTTATTAAGTGTATTTCTGTGGAGATAAATAAAGTGTAATTAGACAGATGTACTCTTATTTTATGTATCCCGATGACTCAGGATGAGTAACGCATTTATTACGAAGGATGAACTTCTGTATAAAATAGGATTAGTTTAGTCTAACCAATGACTATTATTTTGGAAGGTGAACCAGCAACATCTTTCTTTATTCGAATAATAAAATAAATTTTATAAAATATTAATTGATTTTTGTTTTTGAATTTTAAGTTTGAAAATTTCATTAGTTTTTCAAGAAGTTTCTGAAATAGTTTTGGCAGTTAATAATCATGGAAAATAACGTACAGACCCGCATGTTGGTGGATTGGTAAGTTGTGTCACTTAGTATTTTTAATATCATATCTGATATTTTTCGTTATATAATTTCATAGGTGAATCTATTGAAAATCTACAAAAGATAATCTTCCAACGAATCGAGACGTAATTAGACGATTCCTTTACCACCTGACTAATACTAGTGTAAGTATGCAAGCTAGCACTGTTGCGGATGAGACAGTTACCATTCGCCAGAAGCTTGGTATTTGTCATCAGGAAAAGAGAAATATTATTAGAAAAATCATTAAATTACATGACACATATCGGAATCTCAAAAAAAAATATTAACAGAAACAGAGAAACTGAAACAAGGAAAAGAGAAGTTTTCTTACAAGATGGATGGAAATTCCTTGACATTGCTTTTGGTCTTAATATTGAAAAAACAGCACATCCGTCAAAGTTGTGATTTCTCGAGCAACAACGAAATAGGGGTCATCAGTAGAACGCGATGGATTTCAAAAATTATTTATAGCATAAAAATATACTTGTTTCGAAACCAGTTTAAATTCAGTCGTAAGTTACATAAATTATTTTAAAATTATTGTTTCGTTTAAATTAATTTAATTTTTCTTAACTTCTTTCAAAATTTGAATCCAAAGCGCTGCGTAACTTCAACATTTTTATCATTGAGATTTACTTGCCAAAATGGTTTACATGCACCCAACCCAACTTCAGCGCAAAGAATAGAATTAAACCTACTGAAGGAGCTAGCTGCATATAATAATATCAATCCAACTGTATTCTTAGTTGCTTTAAAAAGTTTTTCAAACCATTTATGGTATTTAAGTGATACTCTCATGGCTCGTTCATTTTTCGATGAGGATCTAGACATCCAAAAGAGAACGGTAATGATTTGAAAGTTAGAAGAAGAAAACTATTTAAAGTTTTACATTTGATGAAAGCGGCCGTACCTGAGAATGGGGAATATGTCCTAATAGAAGATTTTGACAATGCCAAATTTTGTTAAAAAATACTCTGACACATGGAAGGATGACACGGAATATATAAAAATGCAAGAAATGTTGCTGAAAGAGGAATTGGACTAATTAAAAATTATAACGCGATTTTAACGCATCAAGAGGAATACAAAAAGTATATACTACAAGTTGTATAAGACAATTCCTTTAGTAACACAAACAAATATTAAGACTGATGTGCAACACAAGAACTAGTAAAACAAATCAAATATAAAAATCTTGTAACTACATAAGAAATGTGTTTTTATTTTACATTTTTTCCGTGGTCTTTAAGTAAAATTTCATCTTTTGAAAATATGGAACCTACCTTCTCTGTGACAAGCTACAGACCTTAGAAACATTATTAAGGTGTTAATAATTTTCAAAGACAGTACTAGTAACATTTCTTTATGTACTTAAGTTTCTATTTTAATTTTTATTAATAAACTTAAACCATTGATTTAGCAAGTGGCAAACAGTTATTTGAAATTTGTCCCTTTTGGTCGTTTAAGGGCTATAAAATTGTAAACTTTTTAGTTATAACGACGTGCAATGTCTCATTTTTTTTGCGCTTGTTGCTCTATAACCACAAATAGTGAAATTTAAAAGATCGTAAAAGGTACTATTTTAAAAATTAACTGGAACTCACAAGTTTTAATTTTCTTGAAAAAAAACAGCCCGAAATCTAATTGTATAGTACGGCAAACAACTTTTTTATCATTTAATTGGATTAGGCATACTCAAAAATACTTAGAAAATATTAAACCGGCATTCCTATTTGTGAACGAGTTGAAGTGAAAGCGACCAATTTGAGCGACCCCTAAACGTGGTCCGATCGACCTGAAAATTTTCCTAAGGGCGTTTCGAATAGAAACGAATATTTTTAGCCCTGAGTCCGGTAGAAAATCAGACATGAGGAAAAATTGATCGCCCAATTCGAGGTAGAAAATCAGACATGAGGAAAAATGGGTCGCCGTGTTTCCCGAAAAATGGAAAATTTCAAAAACTACACCAATTTTTAATTCGGGTAATGATGATTCAGAATTGTATTTTCCAAAATAAACAAAGCATGCATTTTTACGCGTATATTTCTCTTTATTTGGTAATTGAATGTATGAGCCTTATAATTTATTTAATTTGTGAAGTATATGTGTCACCTAAACATACAGGGTCATCTAATATAGAAATGAATATGCTTTCGATTTTACTTATTTATTATATGTATTATAATTATTTTATGTACATTAATGTACGGATTCTCATTTATTACAATTTTGTAACAGAACCTTTAACAATGAATTTTGTAAAACTGAAGAAAATTTGTATTTCTTTTTTTTTTAATTTGCACTGAAACGTTTCACTGATATTCAATACTAAGTTATGGTTAGTTGAAAATATTTTTACAATTACAAATCAATAACATAAGAATTACAGTTAAACTTGTATGTACGAATGTAGAATTATGTTAATAATTAAATACAAACTGGTGGTTTTGGTAATCTCCAAACAACAAATCTGGAATTTTATGATTGAATGTACATAGTTATACTGCGGTCAACGATGGATAACTGAAATAATCTTAATATATAATATTTATTTCTGTATATTATTTAAAATATTAAGTACTTTTATTTATTAAAACTAAACTATATTGCACTGCATTTCCTTCGGGGTGACTTTGTTCCCAGCCCAGATGTTTAGTTTTGTTTTACAGATTGTTCATCGTTGCTGTTGATAAAGATGGTGATCCGTAATTGCCTAAATATTTTCGAAAAACAATAAAATGTAATAAAAGTGTATTAACTATGTATTCTCATTTGCATATTGCAATAGCATGTAATTGAAATACTATAAAGTAACCACTTTTATTGAAATATTTAATGGAATTGAAACTAAATGTATAATTTAAAGTGTTGTAATTAGGAATCTATAAATCAGAATTTTTGTTTATGGCAAAAAACCTACAAGTTAAATAAAACAGGTTCTGTCAATCTATACATCAATATATTTTTATTACATTCATTAAAATTTTTAAAATAATATTAATTTGCCAATTTTTATTTAAATACCAAGTCATGTTGTGAATTTGTTAATGTGTGTTTTTCTTTTTAAATTTAATCAACTTCGAATGAATTTTACTTTTATTGTATGCTGTTTTACTCACTTCTATCGAACTATAACTCCAAATTTAAAATATAACGCAACTCTTGAATGGGGAAAATACAAATAATGGACATATTTAGCACATTAAGGCCTCACTCATGGCTTTCAATTTAGAATAAACTATCGAATCAAATTTATATCCGGTTTGTCTGTAATTGGCTGAAATAATAATTAGCCAATTCAACCCACATAAGATCCCTATAAACCGCAAAAACCGTAAATGATAAATAGAAAGAAGATGTTATTATTATTTACACCTTAGTCGTACAGGTACTTGCAAGTATGCCGCAAGTTTGAAGGAACTTTGCTAATATATAGTCTGTGTTCCAACTGTCTTTCTGTAAACAGCAAACTGATCGAAAAATATGTACTAAAACCGATTTTCACCGAAGTAAACAATTTACCCGTCCAATGGTACGCAGCCTTAGAGTCGTTGATTTCAACTATTGTTTTGGCTTTATCGCTCTTTATCTTCATCGAATCATTGCATTTCCAGTTTCAGAAGATCAATCCAGAAAACATAGTTTGCAAATCGGATTGAATTGATTCCAAGGTCTAAAGTTATGCTTCGGGAGCTTGTACCGATTCACCATTTTTATTAAATTTGTACAGGTTAAAAAAATCAGTTTATCAATATAAGTTAACCTATCAAAATATGTAATAATGTACATAAATACAATTTTACAATTATACGAGTACAAACATAATCAACTATTTTAAGTTACTCGAATTAATTTCTCAACTGTGGGCTTACTATAATTGGTCTATTGATCTTGTTAATATTTGTAGATATTTAAATTCTTTAGCGAGGCGAAGTCGTCTACATTTTGGGTAATCATTTATTGTTTTATTCACAGCTGTTTGATGGAATTGGATTATGTGCTTTTACCACGTTTACACCAGTAGAACAAAAGTAGGTAGCAAAAAAGTATGCTCGTGTAAACCCGAAGTATAATACCACAGAGAAATCACTATATAGTGATTTCTCTGCGATAATACTTTATTACTTTATCACCTACTTATTTGAAATTAAGTATAATGGCTATTAAAAAGGTTTATTATTATAGTCGTGGTGTAAACGCTATTTTAACACTTTAATTTTTTAGATTATTTTCTTTTTCCAGTGTCATGTAAAGGCATTTCGTGTATGGGTACATTTTCATTTGTAATATTTTAAAATAAAATACCTTTTTGATATTTTAATGAAAAATTTAAACTTTTTTTTTCCTGCTATCTGTTCTGGGGCCAAGGCTCTCTCAACTCTTTCGCGGTTGGTTGGCTTATTTACGTCCTTACCTTTACGCCTGCATTTGGCCAATTCGAGGACGTACGGATATAGGTCCGATTTTATTACCATCTGCACATTGCATAGCTCCATGCCAGCCTATACCGGCATGGAAGATGGGTCGGCCCATGAGTTTTGCACTCCGACAGGACAGAGGGTCATAGATGTGTTCCTTTTCATCACAAATCGTAATTTGTTGATGAGAATTCCCTTTGCGTCCTGCCCCTATCGGGATTCGAACCCGGTACCTCCAAATCCAAACGCCAAATTAAAGCCACTATACCATTTGGTCGGTAATTTAAACTTTTAATAATAATAAAGTAATAAATTATTATAGTATGGGTTTACACCACTTGTTTACATCACTGAAGAGATATTGTACTTTATTAATAAAACAAAATTGTATACTACTAAAGTAGCTATGGTGTAAACAGAATATTTATAATGACAAAAATGATAAAGCTAGCTAAGTAAATAACATACTCGTATAAAGTAAATATATATTTCTGGAAAATGTAGTTTCTCTGCGTTAATTAGATCATGACCAGGGGCTTTCTAGATTAATATGTTTATTGATCATTGTTTTTACACTTTTACGCATTAAACAAGCAAGGCACCCGGGGTAGCTTCGAAGCTAGCATATCTGAAAACCTGGTCAGTCAACCACAACTCCATTCTATAGAAAAACAGTGGACCATAATAAAATTGACGATAACAAATGCTTTAATAACAACATGGCTGGATGAGAACTGTCTAGCGTCACTTCAAACTATGGATCGCTCATAGAAACGGACCTCTCTCAATCAACAACGCAGTCACACAACAACTACATGATCGCGAGGAAATACTCGAAAATGGCACAAACAACAAGTACTTAAAATCAAAAATCCCAGAATACCCACTTCCACCCACGTTGCCACTTATGAACAGACAGATGTTATCCTCTAATGAGCAATCAACATCATTGTATCAGGCTGATATCAATGTAGAAATGACACCACCAGCCGCGGTTTTCACCCAGACAGGTCGACAAACGATCAAATTTTTTCTCTGAGGATTATGTTAGAAAAGTGCTATGAAAACAACATCCCATTACATTTTATGTGCATCCAGAGGAACACATTATTGAGTGTCTTGTCACATTTGGGCCAACAAAATTGATAACCATGTGCAACGTATTAATTGATGGCTCTAAAAGTATAAGATGATAGTCGAAGGGAATCTCTTGGAGGCTTTCAAAATAACATCAGGTTTAAGGAGCTAAATTATATTCAACATTTCATTAGAATATGCCATTCACCAGCTCAAAATCGCCCACTGCAGCTGTTTGTATTATAAGCCAAGCCAGATATTAGCTTCCGTGGACAACATAAGCATCCTGGGCCGTAACATAGTGTCTCTCGAGGAAGTTATGGTCCGGTTGGAATCAACAACCTACCAAATCCTGCCAAACAACCTGCCTCATTATCAACGAAGCGAAAACTAAATATAATTCTATCGCGAGAAGACAAATACCAGGAGAATTTTTAACAGGGGACAATAAGAAAGAAAAGACGAATGAAATTTAAATACCTGAGATCGATGGTAGATGGTAAATGTGCAAAATTAGTCTCTGCAGACATAAAATTGCGGATTGCAGCAAGTTATCGTGCATTCTACGCTGATAAGACCAGCAGTAACTTTTAGTAGCGAATCTTTGGCGAAATTTATACGGACAGCGTAAAACTTGCCATTTTTGAGCGCAAGTTAGTTCGTATGATGATAATTCCTATTAAGGAGGGCGAAATATGCCGGATACACCTAATCTCGGGTTCAGCATGATCTGAACAACATCGTCATAATCGGAATAATCGAATCATTAAGGCTTAGATGGCTCGGACGGAGTTCTACGTTCCAAAAATCGTACCAAAAAACACGCCATTGAAGTGGATACCAATGATAACAGAACGTCGCGGGGGGCACCATCTTGTTGTGAATCGAGTTAACTGACGAGATGTAGCGCCAACGATAAAAAAGAAGTTTAATTAAATGGTCTTTGAAAGTGTCATCGCTATGTTTGGTGCATTTTCATTTTAGTAGAGCTGCTTCTTGTTCTATCATTTGCTGCTTGCTGTATTCATTAGGTAGTGTACTGCTACATCAATCTCAGATTTTGTCTTAAGTGAAAGGATCACTTAACACTTCCTTTTTAATATAGATTTGAATTTAACCAATTGTCTCGATCCATTACGAATATATTTTAAGACTCTGAATTTAAAACTCTCGTACTCAGTGTTATTAACACAGGCGAGTAATTACAAGTTCTAGCGTTACTTTCTATAATACTGACTAAAAAGTCGATTAAAACAGAAATGTTCCTTCTATCGGTTGGCCAATAGGTTGGTCTGCTGCCAGAAATATAATATAGTTTTCTTTCTTGAACGCATTCTCACAGTTGCTTGCATTTCGGTGATGTTAATCTGGCCCCTTTGGATACACACTCTAAAAGACAGCTTTGCAAAACAGAGAAATATAACAAACAATTAATAATTAGAAAACTTCATTTCAAATCTACTGAAGAGTAAAATTTTCTGGAATATAGTTTAACAGTTTCTCAAATGAGCCGTTTAATTTAAAAGTGGCATAAGTCACTAACAACATTAGTTACAATTTGACGGTATCTCTTAATTTAAAAAAAAATTCCAATCAATAATATAAGTATCCTGAGATAACAAATACAAGTAAATCTTCTCGAAAGTTGAGTTGGCGTCAATATTTTTAAACAGGTTTAAACGCAACCTCTTAAATATCTCGATTAGAAAGATGACTTATATGCCACTTTCAAAATAAACGACCCATAATGTATATTAGATCCGTATTATTATATAAATATGATTCTCTAAATTAATAATCTCTCGAAACTTCAAAAGGCTAAGGCTCAAACAACCACTGGTCAGGCCATGTGCGTTGAATATGCGCATTGCTAATTGCATGCAAATGAAGTTTACACGTATATTAAGAGATTATAAATTAAAACTATTTTTTTGTTTTACGAAACACGACCCATAATAGAGGTTTATTATATTTTTTGGAGTTAAGTCTGCTATTCTTCAATTTGATTAAAGAAATTGAGGAAATAAAGAACGAAAAAACATCGAAAATAAACTTTTTCACATTTTGTTTCTAAATTTGAGAAACATTTATTTTGACTAATTCGTGATAGTTTAAGAACCATTTGCAAAATAGATTCGTGGCAATATTTGATGCCTTAACTAATTTTTATTTTATATACTAAGAGTTTATCGAATCATACAAAAAATTAAATACATATAGCGTGTCCCAACATCTCGCATTCGTTTAAGATTCTGATAGAGGAGTTCTCTAATAAATTTCAGCGCGAAGCCACAAAGAACTTTAAATGCTCGCAAAACATCATAAAAGGTGCAATAGCGATCAAAATGTTAGAACATCTTTTAACTAAGATTCTTCTAGAAGAATTAAGACTAATACAGTTCTTGACTGAATATGTAGTCCGTGGTTTAAGGTCGGGTGGGTGGTGTAGATCGCTAGTTAAGTACTTCAGATTATTAGAATATTACAGTATAATACAAGAAGGGCGAAAAGGTTTTTGTAATTGCTTTGAATAAAACTAATATATTCAGTGAAAATAGACAAGTTAAGTATCATCGATATGCGAACCATAGAATCTTTCTAATTAATCAATAAAATTGTCGGGCGACTACTTCTATTGTGTATCGTTTTATCGGAATGAGAGATAAAAAAAACATGAAATAAAATGCTAACACAAATAAGCTTTATTTTGAACAAGTATTGATATGGAAAATAGAGGTGGGATACAGTGGCTTAAATTATAAAAGTAATCCAAAAACTTATACTTTCTATACACTTTCAATGTAAAGTATAACAACAACTATTTGGAAAATTTGGGGTATTGTCAAATTGTTTGTGTTCTCTTCTGGCGTATATAGATACAGTATGGATGTATGAATCACGAAGTATGCAGCATTCGTTAAACAGGCATCCAAGGGGTAATTGTGTCAGTCATTACTGCATATACAAAACGATAGAATTAACAGTACATAACCATAGCTGTGCATGGGTCTCGTATGAACCATTTAAATTAAATATTAACCATCGAATTTTTTACCATTTTAGTTTTTTACCATTTCAATTTATAAAAATAGTCAGTTTTTTTATGAAATCATTTTTTCTCAAAATGCTTAATTTACTTATAATGTTGATCTCTAAAAATGTCTATGTCTTTGCGCTATACCTTGTCATTGGTCTAGAAGTCTAAAAGGATATTTTATAGTGTAAAGTGTACACTTTAAAATTTCCATTATGTGTCACTGATCTAGTGCAATGGCATAGACAATTTTAGAGATCAATATTATAAATAATTTAAGTATTTTGAGGAAAATAGATTTAGGTAATAAAAAAAGCTGATTATTTTTATAAATTGTAATGGTAAAAACTGTAATGTTTATAATTGTTTATAAGAGCTGGCTGGTACAAATTATAACTTCTAAAATATCGATTATCTTATTTATAGTGTCTTCTGATAGTATGGGTTTTTTGTTCAGAATTAATGTCTGCTGTTCTGCTCAGAATCACAAATACAATGTTTTGGGACACCCTATACATGTATATTATATTTATGTATATAATATATTATAATATCAAAATATAGTTCAATTTATTTAGGCTTTACAACGATGTTTAAGTTTTATTCCATTTTCTTGGTCTACAAATAACTTTCAGAATATTCAAAATCTGATTGACTTGCTCTTGATGATCGTGTATAAACAGATATTCCACCGCCTATTGCACTATCGTATTCCGATGTGGTGTGATCTGGTTGAACAATAACTAACGATTCCTTACCTTGTGTTATTGTTAATGATTTTGCTATTTGAGTGTCTGTTTGATTATTTAAAGTTTTATTATTTGTTTGGTTTAAATTCGTATTTGCAGAATTAATTTGCGTCGCATTTGTATCACCTCGCTCCAACAGCCTTTGTCGTAATAAACGAATTTTATCCTCTTTCTGAAATAATCAACATTTTTTTTTTCTAAAATTATAAAAAAGTGTAATTGCAAGTTTGTCTTAAGTTACCTGTGAAATTAATTTTTGCAATTCTTCATTTTCTGTAACAATTTTTTGATAACGTTCTTCATCTTCTTTGGATATTCCTATATCTGGATTATATTTTGAATCTGGTTTATCTTTCGGATTTCGCAGAACTTCTATCACCTAGATTTAAAAAATAAGAGTATTTTAAGACCGTTCTATCAAATTTAAATTTGCTTTGCAGTAGTTCATACTTTTGGCACAAATATGAGTAACATACTTAAGAAACAACAAAAAATAACTGCTAAAGATACAAACACAAAAGATGCGTCTTGTTGAGAAGCAATGACCATTGCAACTGGTGCTGTTATTAAACACAACACTACAACATTGTATATACTCATACCAACATATCTTGAATCATTAATCTGTTTTACTTTTATGGAACGTGTCTCATATGCTAAAAACAACCCAAACACTAATATTAAGCCTTTAAATCCATAAATGATTCCTTAAAAATAATTATGATTTTGTAATTAACTTCACGTGCCATTTTTTAAAGTTATTTTACCTAGCCATACTGAATTATTTTCACTTTCACAGTGTTCCAACTCCGGTCTAATTTTAACATCATCATTTTGCGATTGTGGATCTTCCAACGGAAATGTCTCTAATCTTCTTTGCAATGGATCATACAACTGCCATGTTAGTAATAATGCAACATCAAGCAATAATAAACCAGAGACCATCGTATATAATTTCCAAGGTTCAACTTTTTTCTTAAATTATAAATTTAAAATTCAATTTGAAACAGGATCAAGAGTAAGAATTTGAAAATTCATTACTTACCTTAGGATCAGTTTTTGCTTTAGTTGTAAATCGGTGCACCCGCCATACCTTGCTGAACATAGCCCCATATGCTAATGTAAACCCAGCTGATAATAACCATGTTCTTGCTTGACAAACCTATAGAAATGAATTAAGTATATTTAAATGAGACATTGAAACATGAGATAAGATAATTGGGAAAAACTTTCCTTTGGATATTTTTCAGAGTCGACGAACCGACCATCAATTCCTAGAAGTATAACAGATACCAAACATGTGATTACACCGAACAACATAATAGTATTACAAACCGGATGTGACGATTGAATAACTCTATAAATAAAAGGTAATATAAACAAACAAATTTTGATTATTGGCCAACAAAGAAATCATACCTCCGATGATTATTCCAAATATTAAAAATTATTAAAGCGATTGCTACTAGAATTCCGCAACTGGATATCGTGCTCATACAGACAAATAGTGGCAAGGATACAGTGCGTAAAACACGACGCACAATAGTTCTGTCCTGAGGTACCTTAAAGAAGAACATTAAGAAGAATTATTTTCAATTACTAAAATTTAAATATAAAGTTTTAATTAAAGTGGAAAAAGGATAATTTAGACCAAATGGCGGAATTTGAAATTTATAAAACCCGAACCCTATTACTCTATTTTGTAAATGTTTTTCCACGCGCTATAAAAGGACCAGAAACCCTTTATTGATGACCTAATTTATTGATGATGACGCTTTATGCATCGAAATCGATATAAAATGATAAATATATTTCACTATAAGTTATTTGTAAATTCCTTGTAATCTAAAATTTTAAAAACAGTTTATTTGAGTGAATATTTTATGGCATTAAGTATGCAATATACAATTGTTTACGGTTTATTCGCATAGACCTGCGATTTAAGAAAACTCCAAAGGAAGAAGTCTAAAGGCGTAAATCTCCAAGTTCTTGTGAACGACGAAAAACGAATTGGCTCCCTCAAGTTTTCCCGTACACTCTCACGCACAGCAACGATGCTTTCAGCAGTCCTTGCGTTTCAGTGACGTACGGGTATTGGCTGAATATTTATCAAACCGGTAGACTCGAATTTGGCCACCAAACGTCGAATAGTCGACTCAGCAGCACGGTTGTGGCGATGATTTGAATTATATAGCTTGGCTTCGGTAAATAATTCGGTCAATTGATAATTTACGGAGTACACTAAAGATATATGAACTTTATACATATAAGGATGATTTTGATGATTGGATCATTACGATAATTTCAATTTCGTATTGGAAATTATTTCAACTACAACTCATGAAAACACAAATATTTAACCTTAACTATAGCTATGTTACAAGTATAGAATTCAGAAAATTCTTACCTTCCCGCCTACCCATTTTTCCATATTTAACCAAGTTAAATTATCAGCTTGAGTATCGTAATAGCCGAGTTTTTCGTATTGTCCATTGACCATTTGTTCAATTTGAGTTAATGCAATACGATCACCTTGTGAACTAAAGGCTACCACGCCAGAAACTCCTAAAAATTGAGTTGAGTTCATTGCCGCATATATCTCATCAGCAATGTCTTTATCAGTATAAGTAAAGTGTTTCAAAGACCTTCCTCTGTCTTTTAACCGCTCCATAGTTTTATTGAACGCCAATGCGACACTCCAAACGGCATCGTATGCTAGAGGAGCTTCCTGGTATCCTTCTGGATATCTATTATGATCGACATCATAGCGGTCCGATTTCAGTGCCTTATTTAATCGAACTCTGTAATGAAAATTGTTTAATAAAAATGCGTTTTGGTTTTGTACAGTATAAATATAACCTAAAATCTTCAGAAGTCATCCCAGATATGGTGGTTTGATTATTTTGATTCCACATTAAGGCTTCTGTTGTTAAATGTCCTTCGGCTGCCTTTTTCATTTCTTCTCTAGTGCAGGAAATATTCTCATTTTCTAAATTAACTTCGTACCAGTTGTCTTCATACCATCCTAAAAAAATAATAATATGTTAGTCTTAAATGCAAATGGCAAAAATTTTGAAAGTTACCTATGAAAAACCATACATACGATCTACCAAATAATGACTGTTTATACATTTCACAAAGAACTCGTCGTGCAGCTACAACATAAAATAATCCGACTATTATTCTAGCATCTTGTCTTCTTAAGTTTCTAACAGCGTCAGCTGGATCAGAAAGAAATGATTGTCTTGTAACGATTTCAATACCGGCCTCTTTGCATCGATTTTCCAAATCCTCTACTGTCTAAAAACAAATCAAATTCTAACCTTATTGTCTCGAAATGTCATTCAAAAATTAAATTAATCGGGATTTAGATATATGTTAACTCGCAGTTCTGTTGGTTGAGCGAAAAGTTATTTTAATTGAGAAAATCCTGACTAGAAAAATATAACGGATCTAAGAGGTATTCTCGATGAAAAAATCTTCGCAATGAAAAGTAATACACGTGTGCTGAAGGATAACTGAGAAGCGTCTGCATAATATACATAGTAGAAAATTTCCAGTGAAAAAACAGTTGTTTTTGCTACTCATCGCTAGGGGCAGACTGCCACAAACAAAAATTCGCTGATATTTTAATATCAAAGAAAATGTTTAAATTTGTGAATATTTATGTAACATTTTGATCTAATGCAATTATTAAAACAAAAAACAATATGTTGCGGCCAACACCCGAATTTATTTTATCACGATTGTTTACATAGATCTTGAATACACCTTTTCTAAAACAAAAAAATTATCTTACCGGACCTTTGGTAAAACTATCTTGTAAATCGAAAAACAATATCCCTGTTCAAATTTAAGAAAACTAACAAGGTTCAATCCTCTTTTAATTTTTTCTGTAAATGCTAAACTTTTAGCATCATGCAAAAATTTAAAAAGCTCCAATGGAAGCTGTCACTTTCGGCAAACAACTAATGGAAAACATTTAAGCATAAAGTTTTATTCAAAATAGTCAATCCGCCTGAGAGATGCCGAATTTTGCTGAAATAAAGTTTTTTTTTTACCAAAGCTAGTTATTTCCATGTTATTGTACAATGTAACAAATTGTACGAACATATTTTGTTTGAAATTTTTTTACAATCTTTAAGTTTTGCTTTCTTTGACCTAGTAAAATAAAGTATAGTAATCATGAAAAATAACTACGTAATTTACTACGTAAGAGAAAGTAAAACTGTTTTTTGTCAGAAATAGTAGTTTCCGCTTAAATTTTGGAAAACTGTTCTGGGTCAATTTGCAAAATTAATTAGAATCTGTTAGTTTTTAATCGTTTTTCTTGACAAAATGAAATTATTTTCAAAATATTTGCAAAACACGAAAAACCTCCTACCGATTTCAACCAAAAATTATTGGGATCTCCCAATTTATGAGAAAAGCTAAAGTAAGAAGTTTCATCCCGATCAGTCAATTCCTCTGGGCTGTAGAGAATACAGATATTTATTCTTCCCGACACCATACACGCACGCACACTCACACAGAGATCTTTTAAAAATCACTGTTTTTGACTAAGCGGAACGCAACTCTGCAAAAATCTCGAGGTAAAAATGTTCATGATTACTAATTTATTTTACTACGTAAAAGAATGTAATACAGCAATTTTAACTTTCAAGATATGAAAATCGGAAATCTAACATGTTAACTTGTATTTTACTGTTAATAAGATATATGGAGAAGGAATATTTCTAAAATAAAATCTTTATAAATTGCAATTCCCTCCAGATTTGTTTTTAATCATTTAAGGGCTTGTTCATAAGAGGACGACACACATTAGTTTTGAAGTAGCAGTAGGTTCTTCAAGGCACGGAGTAATTTTATTTGTTATCACGTTGTTATCCTTAAAATAATATTCAAAAGACAAGTTAAAAATTATTATTAAAATGACCCACCGAAAATAAAACAGTATATGCTATATTAATTCTACCTTATTCTAATCAACCATTACGGTACTACCAGTAGAGCTCTGACAATTTACTATCGTAAATCCTTAAATATTTTCGCACCGTTGAGCATGAACTCGCGATACAATACGCACTGATCTTAACTTTAAATCTACTAAATCACAATTTTGATGTAAATATTTATTCTGAACCGATAATATATGTAGCGGATTGTTGCCCATTCCATATTGGCATTGAACAAGCCACTATTCTAAACAACATCTAAGTAAATGTCTTTCTCTCAGTGAAATGGAAGTCAACTAATCGAAACCATTAAAGAAGGTCTTCTTTATTTACTCTTAAACCTGGGTGCCTACTATTGTAATCGACCGCGGTCGATTTGTGATCGTTTTGTTATAATGGTACTATTGCTTTCGACGCATTTATTGTTTAACGACTGTCGTTTTGAATAACTATGATTATGAGCTAGTAACGACGACCGTCGTTTTACAACGAACACGTTGAAAGCAATAGTACGATTATAACAAAACGATCACAAATCGACGGCGATCGATTTCAATAGTAGACCCCGAGCTCCAAGTTCTTGTTTAGATATACATATAGGCTGTGTGCCAAACTTAAGGTAAATTTCAATATTTTAGGTAAATTTTCAGAAAATTCAAATATTTTCTAAAATTTATATTCAAACTATTTATCTTAAATTTGACACGCAGCCATAAAAGGCCGAGAAGAAAGAAACGGGTGAGCTCACCGCTTTTTAAAAAAAATTAAGTTTTACGGAAAGACGCGCGCAACACAAACAAATGCCATAAATTGAAAAGGGTTTTGTATGTGTATATGTATATGATTATATATGTATATGATTTTATAGTCTTCCATTTTAGTTGTTTCTTTTGTTTTCAAATATGTTTAGACAGACGGGACGGATACAATATAACCAACAAACTGGAAAGACGAAACCGGCAGTGCGAGACGGAACGAAACGGATCTGAGTAAGCAAATCTTAAGATTTAAGAAGACATTGTGTTTTTTTTATATCATTGCCCTAATTTTGTTTGCCGGTTAAGTTAATGTAATAGTAATCATTTAGAGGAATATATTTTTTACTGATATAAATCTAATAATATTATACGAGTATTAATTCTATCTTTTCTAATCAAATGAAAAATAAGTTTTATTTTGTTGTTGTTTTGTGAAACTATTTCGTTTGTTCAGAAGTTTCTTGGACACATTTACATGAAATGATAAAAATGAAAATTATACACTGCACCAAAAACGAAAATCGTATACTGTATTCCATCCTCCTTGTTTCTTTTAATTTAATAAACTCTCAATTAGTATTATTTTATTTTAATAGATTATCGCTTAATATCTTTTATAAAATAAAATAATGTAAGAAATAAGAAAAATCTAAAAAATCCTGAAACTCCAAATTGTTTACAATTTATAAATAAAAGAACTGTTAAACGTTGACTTCTCATCTCAAGAGATATTTCAGCTTTAAGAAGTGGGTAATTGTTGCCATAATGCAGATAAATCAAATCTCTCCCTAATTTATTGCGTATTTCTTATGGCAATTTCGAAACATTTTGCGTTAATACCTAACGGGTGTGGCAACTTTTATTTTGTTTTGAAAATGTATATTAAATAAAAATGCAACAAATATTTTTAAATGATTAGTACTTTATTTTTGAGAGTGTCCACCTTCCGATTAATAATGAATATTATTTCATTGAAAAGTCTGCCTCGGCTGGATCGGCAGTGCCCCATTCTGTCGACCCAATTTATCAGTACATTTTCAATCGTTTAAGCCCCTATTTCACCAACAGTTATTTTAATTGCATCTTTCTAAGTTTCAATCGTCTCTGGATGATTAGCATAACCACTACCATTTGTCGTTGGCGGCTCTCCACAAATAATAGTCCAACGGAGTCAAATCGCAGCTCCTAGGTGACCAGTTCACATCGCCAATTTGGCTGATAATGCAGTTTTCGAAGATAGGGCGCAATACGTCGATTGTATGTGCTATTGAAACCAAATATCGGCCAGATTTTCCTCTTCAGTCGTAGGGAACAAAAGTCACATGGCACGGTTATCGGTCGGTTATCGTGAGTTATCACGATAACCAACTATTAGTGCTTCTTGCTCATTTTAGAAGAAAAATAGCGCTCTGATGCCTTTGGCATATATATATATATATATATATATATATATATATATATATATATATATATATATATATATATATATATATATATATATATATATATATATATATATATATATATATATATATATAATATTCCACACCAAACAAACAGTCACTCATTTTTGGTGTATTGGCTTCTCGATTGTCACGTGTGGATTTTCTGTGTCCCAAAAACGACAATTTTGCTTGTTTACATAACCGCCGAGGTGAAAAAGAGCTTCGTCAGAGAAGATGATTTTCTGGTAAAAATGCTAATCCAGGCGAGAATTGGCCCATTCAGCGAAGTGAAAACGGAATGGACGATCAACTGCCTTCATAATCAGGTATTTGTGTAAATTTACTCGCAAAATTCTACTACTGATGTTTAATTTTTTTTAATAATGGCGGATTGAGGTGCTCGAATATTGACACACACTTTCAGCTACAGTAGCAACATTTTCCAATGAACAAGTTGGACGGCGATGCGGAACTTGTGTATTGTCTACTAACATGCCAGTCGAACGAACTTTATTCACAAATTACCTCACAGCGCTTCATTTCTACAGAATTTTACACGCAATTTTTGGCAAGTATCGG
The DNA here is from genome assembly GCA_963691935.1 of Nephrotoma guestfalica. Taxonomy (NCBI): domain Eukaryota; kingdom Metazoa; phylum Arthropoda; class Insecta; order Diptera; family Tipulidae; genus Nephrotoma; species Nephrotoma guestfalica. The sequence continues at coordinate 92,348,205 of OY829915.1, forward strand.
CAATGATTCAGTACTTTGGAAATAAGTTTCAATGTTTTCCAACGTTGATCAAGCGTATATCGACTCATTTCGTTCACCGGGAATATAATATTGAATTTCTGTCACTTGACTGATGAAATTAGAGCTATGAGCGGTGATATAACCACTAGTTCAAAAATGAACCAAAAGATGCCGCACCTTTTACTAGATCCTAACGTTACGTTAAACCACAATTGGTCATATCAGTGTCAACAAGAGCGATGAAAGACTGGTACATTAAACATAACTACTATTAAACATTAAACGTATCTCTCACCAGAGGCACCCACAGAGCAATTCACAACAGAGCAAACTCAATGCGATTTATTTAATTATTATTACCCACAAATATATTTGTGATCGTTACCTATTGCCTAACATACGAGGTGGGTTCAAAAAGTAACGGATTCTTGGAAAGAATTCTATTTATTCGTCTACATCAATGCTATCCTCTACAAAGTAGTCCCCATTAGATATTATACAATTATATCACCGCATTTTCCAATCGTCCAAACAATTTTGGAACTCGATTTCTAAGATAACAGTTTCGGTTTTGTCAAAAATTCTCGAACAAGCAATAAATTATAAGGTGTATTATCGTGGTGCAAATGCCATGAATTATTGCGCCACAAATCCGGGTTTTTTCTGATTGCTACTGATCGTGATTCGGTGATCATTCATAATCATTCCTTTTACATTTTTCACATTTTCATCGGTTGTCTAGTGCGCTCATATCAACGTCTTAACAGTCTTCTTGGAAACTCTTATACTATCGTAAACCCGTGTTTTACTCATAGCAAACTCATTAAAAGCAATATTTAACATTTTTATAAATTTGCTGCACATTCTTTTAATACAAAATTTAATACAAATTATCTGACCAAAACACAAATAAGCGTTTTGACGCTGACAAAAGACTAAATTTTCAATATCGTTAACATTCTACAGATACCTTTCAGACATGTTTAACAAACCACATACTTTTTCTTGTTTACAGTATTTTTTCATAATTGCGATAATTTTATGGAAACCAGAAAGATTCAATTTAAGTATCAAAAGTGTACTCGTATGCATTACGAAATATTTATAAAGTCATACCGATATAAATACTTCTTCTGCTTGCTGCAAAATTGCAACTCGGGACCATCCAAATTTTTGCATCAGTTTTATTCGTGTAGGATTATGTACAGTTGCTGATGGATGGGTCCTAAAAAGCGTTGGGAATCGACTTCGGTCCGATAATGCAGGACTTGATGCACCGTAGCAAAGCTAAATAAACACAAATAACATCATTTTAACTTAAACTATTAATCCATTTGAAGCATTAAAAACACATTATTGGAGTTCTTACCACAATCAGATTCCACATTTTTGCTGCTTCTGCTACAGTTGTGCACACGGTACTGCATCCTGCCAGCAGCATTAGCTTCTGTGGTTTATTATATAATAGATTGTACATTACACTGGCCCCTAATCCAGGTTCACACTTCAAAAATAAGAACATGTGATTATATTAATATAAATAACAATTTATTTTAAAAAATACATTGTGTATGCGGAAGAGACACAAATGGTGCGAGGATAATATTGGAATCTGAATCCTTGCCGTTTCTTTTGTGTCTCGTAATTTAATTATATTTGATTTCGTTTTACAAAATTATCCAAAAATTTCCTATTGAAGAATGTTTATACAATAATGCCTATTTATGTTATGTTAGCTGCGTTTTTTTGAAATATGGTGTTCGAGTCCGCGATAAAATATAGGGAAAATACAGGAAAATTTGAAAAAAAAAAATTTAGAACAACAACTTTAACTAACTTCAAGACAATCATTTTGACATTTAATTTTTGGTTTATAATTAAACACAATAATATTCAATATTGAAATAAATTAATTAATTTCACCAGTAAACATTAAGATATTCATTTTTTCTTATTAAAAATACAATTCAGTCATTTCATTTTCATTCTTTCAAATTTCCAGTTGTAAATGAAGTAAGAAATAATCAAAAAATTGTGTACTAAAAAAATTTCCCTGTTTCGTCAGTTCAGGAATTATTAAGTTTTTTGATGAACTCTGTTGTACTCTACATAATATCAAGAGTTGTTCAGAGTTGTTGAGAACAAGCATAAATAAACTTTATTCGATAATATAATGCAAGATATTGATAGTATAAGCTCTTTAGGATTCGATTGAGTAAATCCGAAGCACAAATATTTTAATAATATGTGAATTGTTTAAAAAATCAAAATATAATTTATCGCGGTCTAGAGCAGCTTTTTCAAAAAAACGCAGCATTTGTTTGTTAAATTACCTCACTATCATTACTGTGCAGTATTAATCTAAAGCCAGGCAGTAAATCGGCATTTTTATTAACGTCTTCCAGAGCTAACTTTGCAGCTGGCATACATGCTTGGCCACCTTGCCATCCGCCCTTTCCATTAATTGGGAAAATGCCTCCTATATGTAGTTCATCCATGGTGTTTTCGATTGCTAATGCTAAAGTTATGTAAATATGTGCCAAAAATACCAGGAACAACTTTATATTCCTAGTCATAACCTGAAACGATAATTTAATGGTAATTAAAATAAAAATCAGATTACGATTTGATTAATAAATTACAAAACATATAAATTCACATTAAAGTTAAAAATTTTAAATTAAAGGAACACAATTAGGGAACAATGGCAACACTGGCTTGAAAAATAGTAGTATATGTGGTTTGACGAGTGTATTTCGGCAATGCTTCCTAAACGAGGAGGAGACGTTTAGGAGGCATTGATTTCGGTAACGCGTTCAAGTAATACATATTCAGTTTTGTGACACGAAATTTCTTGTTTTACAATTAATTACGGTTGTGTGTATTATGTCAAATTCTTTGGAAGAAAAAAGATCAAAAATATTTGATCACAAATACCTTCTCATGTTCTTTAGAAGAAAATAATTGATTTTTTTTTTTGATTTGCGATCAAATTTCAAAATCCCAAATTTTTGGAGGATTTGTTTTGAGATCAAAACAATATGACACGTCAATGTCAAAACAAACAAACAAAATACGCGCCATTTTCATTATCGGCATTATAATTTGGTGTTTGTATTTTGACGTGCGTTAAATATTATAAATAATACTACATTTTTTGTAATTTAAAGTGAATTTGGTGTAATTAAAAGTGTTTTTTTGTTACGTGTAAAATAAAAGTTAATTTGTTGTTGTTTGTTTTGATTTCCCTTTAAACAAATGTAAACAAACCATTTTTTACTTTTCGTGTTCTTTGGACCACAAAATAATTGATCACATTTCATTTCTTCCAAAGAATTTGACATTAAATAGAAAAAATTAAAATTTGCAACAGACCGGAGTACGCGATCAAGTAAGTTTAGTATTATGTCCAAAAAATTTCTTTATTGGCATAAATAATTTGTATTCATTATTTTGCAAATTTTATTTAGTTTCAATTATAAAGGTAACATGGTGATAATTTATTGTTTTGACTTTAATGGTGCCCTAACGACAAATCTGTTTTTGTTTAAGGTACGCTTTTATTTATTTAAGAATAATTTTGAATAGTAATAATAACATTTTAATTGAAGTTCTTAAGATAACTAAATTGAAAATACTGAAAAATGTTGCCGAAGCAAGGCATATATATTTCATATTAGGTAATGAATTTTAAATTTCAACATTTCTAGTCACAATAAAATTCAGTTTAACATAACAAATAATTTAAAATAATATGAGAATATGTATCATATTATTTTAAATTGTTTAAGATTTACTTTTCAGTTTTGAAACTCATTTTTCTCATCTTATACTTTTGACTCATTATATTACTTTCTTAATCATACTTATTGGTTTCGGAGATTTTAATATAGAAATTATATAAATTGTTAATTTGATTAATAGACATGGTATATCGAAAGCTGTTTCTACTTCTAATTTTACATTTTTATAAAATTTAAAATTATAGAGAGCCAGAGTAGAAGCAGTTTCTACATTTTCATTCAAACTGTAACTGTGTTGCCATATTAACAAATGTCAAATATTTATCGAACTAATACTTTACTAAATATTGACTATACTTAGGTGTCTAAAACGGGTCAAGTCTATAATATTTAACAACCTTTCATATCCCTCCATCTTGTTATGTGTACACCCGTACGGTAGGGCCGGCGTATCCGAGATCCATGCATAGTCTTGGTCGTACATTCTAATTTATCAATCAATCAAAAATAATTTATTATTTTACGAGGGGTCCCAACTTTCACATCATATTTAATGAAGATGTGTCTAAGTGCGGCTTACAATTTAAGATTAGAACACGTATATCACAGTTTTTTATAAAAACAAAAGGATACTAGCATTGTTTATTTATTTATTTGTTAGATAAACTTTCAGCTGATGCTCGGGAAACATTATGTAAATTTGTATAACGGCCACTGGTTATGCTAGATATTTGGCTGATTTAATTCAAATTTACGATAACACACATTTTATGGTGTAGCACCTATACACATAAAAGCATGAAGCAAACCTTCGATTAGTAAACTTCTCTTTCAAATGATCGATTGATTCCGTTGATGTGTGGCATGTTGCACCGTCCTGTTTTCTACACATCAATATCTTCCAATTGATTCCACAAAAAGTTGCTCATCATCTCTCGATATCGAGCTCCATTCACAATAATTGCATTGCCATTTTGAGTTTTGAACAAATATGAACCACAGCAACTGTTCCTGGTTTCATTGTTTTTCCAAACAATTCTCTAGGATTTATTTCAGCCCAAATGCGGCAGTTTTCTTTGTTGGCATAGCCGCCAATTTCAAAATGAGCTTCATCGGTGTTTCTATGGCTCAAATAACGAAATGCCGACGTAATGCGTGGTCATTTGGCTTTAATTCTTGTATTAACTGTATTTTGTGAGCCTTTCTATGAAGATCTTTGTGTAAAAAATTGAACAAAGTTATTGGTTTGAGGTTTAATTGCTGTGAACGACGACAAATTGATGTCCTCGGCTCTTCAGCAACACTTGTGCTAACAGCTGCAATATTTTCACTTAAATGGCCAATACGATGATAAATTCTTCTTCTTTGATCTTAAACTAATCCAGTTGCTTCAAATTTATTAATGATAAGCTTAATAGCACGGTTTGTCGAAGCTTTTTCTCTGAATAACTTCTGAATAACTTTCACCATATTTCAAATAAGTTTTACTTGTCATCTGTTAAATAACATATGATACTCTAGTACAAAAAATATACATGGCGGAATATTTACAAATATACCTCAAAATTGAACACCCTTTATATTAGATAAATAATTCTTAATAAACAGATTTTATTAAACACTTGTTTTTTTATTTTTTGCGAAATAAAAAAACAAGTGTTTAATAAAATGTGTTTATTAAGTGTTAGTGTATTTCGCCAAGTGCCTCCGGCAAATAGTGTAAAAAGATAAACGATCGCTATATATTTACTGTTGACATCTCAAAGATGTACTGACAGATCCTTGTCAACCCGACACTGATCCGTTAAAAGTATTTGAATTGCTCGCACTCACATTCTGGACGGCACTATATCTGACTACCCGTGTTTTGGCGCAATTGCCTGAAGATGAAATCGACAGATTTCTACTTCTACCCAAATACATTAGATAATGAATTACAACTGCAAACCGAATAAATGGGTATACTAAAAGTGGGAGGTTTTGATCATGATAAGTGATCCAAACGAAACAATAAAGGTGTTAGAGAGCTTAGAAAACCTTAGCTTAGCGATATCTACGAAAAAATAGCTACGTTTTAGATAGCCTTGATTTCGTTTTTATTTTTCATAGAAAATATTTTCTTGTAAAATGATTTATTATTTTTTTGATAGTGGAGCCGAAAAGGTTCAGAAAGCTCTACTAATAATAGTAAAAATTAATGTAGACCTGTATAACCATTATTTATATTTCTTAGAAAACACATTTTGACGTTGCTCAATCTATAAAACTTCTTCTTAAGACAGATTCCTATTTTAAAAACTCCCTCAGCACAGTATCCGTTATTGACAATGCGAATCTTTCTTGCTAAAATTGCGAAACTTTAGGATTTAGGAAGTTCAATGAAAATCACAACCCAGTTAGAACGAGCAGCACCCGAATTCCGGTTGAATGATAAATGGTAATGGGAAATGATATGGTTTTATTTTACGTCCACTCATTTACCATTACCATAAAATTTGCGATTCCCGTTTAACAAATGGGTTTTAACCTGAGAAAAATTTAATAAATTACGTTTATTGGACAGAAATTGATTTTCTTAGTGCGACGAGCAAGTAAATCAAAACACAAACTAACTTTTGAGTAACTTGCTGACAAAAAATTACTCGATCTATTTCCGAACATGTAGAGGTAACTTTAGGATAATTTAGTTTTTGTTGTTTTTTCTTTCTGCCTTTGTATTAAATGAGAAGTATCAGAAAAATTAAATTACAAACTTTTAAAGTACAAATTAAACAAAAACAAGCAACAAAAATGTCGTACCTGCCAAAAATACGTCAATTAATTTCTCTGAATAAAAATATTCTTGAGCGAAATGAAATCTTATTTTTTGTATAGCTAGGGTAAGTAGAGTAACTTTGTTACCAATTGGCGTATTTTGTTGAGAAATAAATCTTTTTTGCTCTAGCTTAATTTCAAGAAAATACGCCTATGATAAAATGGTTTAGTATTTTTTTATATGTTGGTAGTCCGTGGATAAATTTAGCGCTGCAAAGATCATTTAAAATGCTATTGAATAATTTTATAAAATTATATTTGTGTATTCATATTAAAGAATAATTATATTGTAAATTGTAAAAATAATTATATTTTATAATTATACAAATTTATATATTATTCATAATACACAAAATCAAAGAAATTCGGAATTCCAATTCAGAATGCAGAAAATATATTTTGATACCTAGTGCAGAGAGCGATAATGAAAAATCTGCTATATAAGCTAAGATTAAAATTACCCAAAAGTTACTTACCATGGGTTAATTTCCGAAAACGGCTAATATATATTTAACATGTTCAATATACAGTGCTGGGAAAAAAAATTGGGCAAACATATTTTATTGCAAATTGAAGTCTTTTTTTGCTAAAATTACAAAACTATTGAAAGCAATTGGCTTATTGTTTCATTTTAAATACATGTATGACGTAATTTTTTGAAAAAAAAAAAAATTTACCTGCAATTTAGGGGAAAAACCCCGAAAAATGTCAAAATATTCAAAATACGTTGATTGGAGTTAAAGTAATAGAATAATTTAAGCACCTATTTTTTAATTTTTGTTTTGTTTTTTATTGTTTTATAGAAGTTCTATCTTTAATATTAATATTTTGTTGGACTATATATATATATATATATATATATATATATATATATATATATATATATATATATATATATATATATATATATATATATATATATATATATATATATATATATATATATAAATATATATATATATATATATATATATATATATATATATATATATATATGTATATATATATATATATATATATATATATATATATATATATGACCCATCTCTTATTTTCTATCGGGCTCAGGGCTAAAAATATTCGTTTCTATTAGAAATTCCGTTCAAGAAATGCCGGTTAAATATTTTCTAAGAATTTTGAGTATGCCGAATCCAATGAAATGATAAAAAAGGTGGTTGGCGTAGTAGAAAATTTGTTTTCGGGCTGTTTGTTTCTTTCAAAAAAATTAAAACGTGCAAGTTCCGGCTAATTTTTAATATAGTGCCTATAATGTTTGACTAAATTTCACTATTTGTAGCTATAGAGCAAAGCTATCAAAAAAAAGAAACATTGCACGTCAACATAACTAAACTAAACGCCCAAAAGGTCAGAAGTTTGGTATTTGTCAGAAGTTTGGTATTTGTCATCAGGAAAAGAGGAATATTATTAGAAAAATCATTAAATTACATGACACATATCGGAATCTCAAAAAAAAAATTAGCAGAACAAATGAAACTGAAACAAGTAAAAGAGAAGTTTTCTTACAAGATGGTTGGGAACTCTTTGACATTGGTCATGGTCTTAATCATAGAAATAGATTATATAGAATGAATGTAATGAGCTGTCAAGTGATTCAAATTCGGAGGGTAAAAGAGAAAGCATATAAATTAACAGGGTCGTATTTAGAATTTTTTCAACCGAATGCAATGAAGTTAGGAAGTTAAAATTAAAAAATTATTTAAATTTTATTACATTTTTATTTCTTTAATAAAAGTACATTAATTATTTGTATTTAAATATAATATTATGTATATAATAAATAGTAATTATAAAATCACTACGCTTATTTATTTTACATTCTTTTAAAATGTAATAAAAAAACAAACTGGTTTCTTTTTGTTAATTTATATGACCTTTGGTTACAAAAATAATTCAACCGGATGTCATAATATTTTTCTATGACAGAATGAGCTAAAAAATTAAAGTGTTCTTGAGAATAACTATATTGATCTTCATCATTCAAAATATTCACACTTATTTGGTTGTAAAGAACGTTATAACAAATTTGTTTAAACAATTTAGAACTATATTGTAGTTGCGTTATGTTTTTGTGGTCCGCAATAGCCAATTCCCGTTTTAATATTGCTCCGGAGTATTTACAAACTTTTAATACTGACGGCCAAGCAGTTAAAAGACCACCCTTATTTTTTAAATTGATTAGCGATTTATAAGAATTACATTGTTGTATTAATTTGCAACAGTCCTCACAATTCAATTTTCTAAATTAATATCGGACTATAATCCCCCTATGTATTCAATAACATTAATTGAAAATTCACTTAGTATAATTGGGTATCCAAAAAAATCTTCGTCATACATATTAGATTCGTCTACTTTAGAAATTTCTTGGCCAATTGAAATATCATCTGATGAGGCTTCAACCATTGCTTTTTCAATTCTCCATAATTTGGTAAACTAAAAATAAATGTTTACATTATAATTTCTGTAAAAAATTGTATTTACAGTACATATTCCAAAATAAAAATAAATTATGAAAAGCAAAGCACATAGCACATGAAATAAAATAAGAAAATGCGGCACTGGTAATAACATATGTTTACAAAACGATAAAAACCCACGCCAACAACCAAAATTGTTTTCTTATTTTTTTCTGATTTATAACTTAAATTAAGGATAATTTTACCACAAATCACTTTATTTTTAACATAATTTACATTTTATTTTTATAAACACTTACTGATGGTACGAAATTGCTTCTTGTAATTTTTTAGACGCATTTTTGTAGTTTTTTACAAGACACTTCATTTTATTAAATGTTTATAATTTTTATTACTAAAATGATACACTGTGGACTGTGTGCACTAACTATTTTAATAATATTTTAATTGTTTTTTGATTATTTTAATTAATATTTTCAAGAATTTTTAAGAGCACAAAATTTAACACGTCACTTTAAACAAAAACAAAAACTGGTTTGAGGGGTTTTTGTTTAGAGATATGAGACCGCCATATGCATTTTTTATATAACCATCCTGCTCTGACTTGCTTCGTGTTTGCTTCACATGAAATAGCAAATTTTATATGGGAAAAATCTTTACATTCATTCTATAGTATATAATTCTATGGTCTTAATATTGAAAAAACCGTTAAAGTTGTGGTTTCTCGATCCGTTAAAATGGTGGTTTCTCGAGCAACAACGAAATATTAATGCTTTAACATTCGTTCATTACGTTCAATGGATGAGAGCAATTCCACATTGGCGATTAATGTCCACGACCTTCAACAAGTAGATCTCAAGAAATAGATAAAACTTAATCATTTTGGACACCAGCTCACTTACATTGTGTTCTAGCGGTAGTGAATATCAAGCACCAGTAGAAAAGAAACTAAAGCAAACAAAAAATTCCGTTTCATCTCACTCATCGCTACATATGAAGAACGTGATTGATAATAATATGTAGGTGCGGTGGATCGAGAAGCTGGTATTCTTATCGCCACTACTGCAAATGCATGATTTAGAATCAATTGCAGTTACCAAAGAGACCATACGTCGCCATCGACATGGCTCAGGAAGGAAATCAGTGATGAAATATTTAAGTCTTTCAGTTCTGATTCTATTCTAACCTTACTTTGGGATGGAAAATGTTAGAATATATAGCAGATAAAACAATGGTTGACCAATGCGTTATAGTATCCGGTTATGGTACAACCAAAGTGTTGCGAGTTCCAATGATTACACATGGGACAGGCATAGATAGAGCAGTGTAAAATGGTATATAAAATGCTTGAAGACTGGAATATAATAGATAATATTAAAGGATTGTGCTTTGATACAACGGCAATAAACTAAATGGAGCCTGCAGACTTCTTGAAAAAAGACTTGGCAGAAATTTATTGTGATTTGCTTGCAGACATCATATATATGAATTAATTGTATCTGCTGTTTTTTTTTAGTAGCTTGTTAAAGGAAGTATCAAGTGGGCCCGATATTCAGCTTTTTCTGAAGCAAGTGAAAGGCTGCGGAATTCTTTGAACCATACCCAAATAAGCTCCGGTTTTGCTGACGCTAATGTTCAAGAAACCTTCAGTTCACCATAGAAAGAGAATATTATTACCTTTATTAATGATCAACTTGGAAAAATACATAATGGGCGAGATGATTATAAAGAATTTTTCATTTTTATTTCTTATGGAGAACCACTTACATATATCACTATAAGATCAGTACAAGAGAATTCCTTTAGCAAGAAAAACAAATATTAATTAATGCCTTAATTAAAAGGCTGCTATACAACCGAAAAACTAGTAAAAATATCAAATACAAAAATCTTATTAATTAGATACGAAATATGTTTCTATTTTAAATCTTTTCCGTGGTCTTTAACCAAAATTTCATCTTTTAAAAATATGGAACCTAGCTTCTCTTTGACAAGCTATATATCTTAGAATTATTATTAAGGCATTAATTAATTTTCAAAGATAGGACTACCTAGTATCATTTCTTTATGTATTTGAGTTTCTCTATAATTTTTTATTAATAAACTCTAACCATTGATTTAGCAAGTGGCAAACAGTTATTTGAGATTTGTCCCTTTTGGTCGTTTAAGGGCTATACAAATTTTAATTTTTCAGTTATGATGACGTTTAATACCTCATATTTTTCGTGTTTCATTCCACTATAACCACAAATACCGAAAAGTATAATAAGACAACAAGTACTATTTTAAAACTTCGCTGAAACTTATGAGCTAATTTTCGACTAGGCAAACCACCTTTTTATTGTTTCATTGAACTCGGCATTCTCAAAAATATATAGAAAATATTAAACGAGCTGAAGTGAAAGGAAGAAATAAACGTCACTAAAGGTCGTTTTAGTGTTATTTTTGCAAAAAACCAATTTGAGCGACCCCTAAACGTGGTCCGATAGACCTAAAAATTTGCATGAGGTCATTTCTAATAGAAACGAATATTTTTAGCTCACTAAAACGATCCTTAGTAACGTTTTCTTGCCTTTCACTTCAGCTCGATCAAGTCATGCCGGTTTAATATTTTCTAAGTATTTCTTAGTATGCCTATATAGTATGAAATGATAATATGAAATGATAAAAAAGGTGGTTGGCGCAGTAGAAAATTTATTTCCGGGCTGATTCTTTGAAAAAAATAAAACTTGTGAGTTCCGGCTAATTTTAAAATAGTGCCTATCATGTTTGACTAAATGTCACTACCCAAGTATAACAAGACGAAACTCAAAATTGAGCTATAGTATTTTCCTTCGAATTATGACGAAAAATCGAATTATTTATGTCTGATACATAAATATTATTTAGCAGTGATGTGTATAAGAACGTTGTAGTAGAGATAAAATTAAAGTATCGTGTTATTTTAATTATATTTCAATTATAACGTATTTAAAAATTATAATGTACGAGTATTATTTGCCAAATTTGTAAATAATAAATTTATTTGTAAACATAACAATTTTATTAAATATTCAAATTGAAAAAGGTATGATCTATATGATAGACAAATTACATAATTTAATTCTACAAAATTGTAATTTTTATTAATTTGCTATTCTATTTTAGATGATTGGCATTTCAAACCTAGCCAGGTGCAATTTTTATTTGAGTTGCTACGCATCGTTTAAGCATCATTTTACCTAGCGTTAAGAGTTTTACTTGTTTAATTATTAGTTTATTACTATTTCAGATGATGTATAGATTTAATAAACTATTTTATATAAAATAAAAAATAATATAAATAAAATTAAAATTTAGTTTTATTAATATAATATTTAGAACCCCCAAATTCATTTGACATTTCACATACATGCACAAAATTGCTCCCGCCAATTTTATTTTAACACATACATGCACACAATTTTATTATATCGAGTTTCGCCGAGTTTCGAATATTTGCGACAAGTTTCATTCAAGTTGAAAGTAAAAATACTTGGGTAATGAACAAAATGAGACATTGCACGTCAACATAAGGTCGTTTTGCCGTGCATACGTATCTGCGAAAACACATTTATTTTAGTGGATTTAAGTGTATTTCTGTGGAGATAAAGTGCAATTGGACACATGTACTCTTGTTTTATGTGTACGCCAAGTTTTATGATATTATTGTACTATCTGATGGCTCATGATGAGTAACGCATTAATTACGAAGGATGAAATTCTGTATAAAATAGGATCAGTTTAGTTTAAACAATGACTATTCTTTTAGAAGTTGAACCAGCAATATCTTTATTCGAATAATAAAATAAGTGTTATAAAATACTAATTGCCTTGTATTTTTGATTTTTAAGTTTCAAAATTTCACTTAATTAATAATCATGGAAAATAACGTATAAACTGCATGTTGGTTGATTGGTAAGTTTTGTCACTTAGTATTTTTAATCTCATACCTGGTATTTTTCGTTATATAATTGCATAGGTAAATCTATTGAAAATCCACAAAAGGATTATCTTCAAACGAATCGAGACGTAATTAGACGAGTCCTTCAACAAGTGACTCACAAATACTAATACAAGTATGCAAGCTAGCACTGTTGCGAATGAGATAGCTACCATTTGGCAGAAGTTTGATATTTCTCATTAGGAAAAGAGGAATATTATTAAAAAAATCATTAAATTACATGACACATATCGGAATCTCAACAAAAAATTACCAAAAAATTAAAAAAAGTGAAAATGAAACAAGTAAAAGAGAAATTTTCTTACAAGAATAATATTATTAATATTATTTTTAGTTTTACTTAAATGCATTCAATTTTAATCAATCCATTTATTTCATCAATCCATTAAATCCATTTATTTTATGTATATACTTTTATTTAACAAACAATATGATCCAATTATTTAAGGCGATAAACTGACAAATTCATTCCTAAATAATGTCATAAATAAACAACAATAACAAATATATGAGCGTAATTATTGCTCATATTTCAGTTTATTTTTGTTACTATATTGGTACGACCAATATTATTTGCTCAAAAGATGAAAATTTTTCAACTAAACCTGGGGCGGGATCATGAAATCCGGTCGGAAATATCGGTAGTCGATAAAAATTCACGGCTAGCAAAACCGACCGTTAAACAAACCGTATCAAGAAATCCGGACGGTTAAAATATTGAGCAAAATTTATGTTCAGTGGTTTTTGTTACATATTTAGCTGTCAAAAGTCTTATTTGTTGATTATTAAAGTTGTAAAGATTAAATCATTTTTATCAGTTATCTGCTTGAAATTTGATACTTCTAAAAAAAATTTAAGGTTATGTAAGTAAATAATATGTGCCAGTTGATTTCATTTTTTAATGTTTGAAATTTTTTATTATTTTCAGAATGAATTTTTTGGAAAATTTTATTTCGGCCGATTCTTCTGATGATGACGTTCATGTGCAAGAACGTACAACTCGTGCGATCCGCCGACGTCTGAGAGACAAGAATAATCCTATGTTACTTGAAGAAGACATGTCAATTCTAATATAACTTTCATTTAATTAAAGATATTAATACGTATTTTGTTATTATAGATTTATACAACGGTTTCGCTTGACAAAACAAGCGTTTAAATTTGTGGAGAAAAAATTACACCTTAGATGGGACAAAACCGTGGCAGCGATACCACCTATTTTAAAGTTATGCCTCACGCTAGAAATATTAAGTAGTGGAAATTACCAATGGTGGTCTGTCTTAAACCACATGAAAATGAACTCACATTTTTAAATAGAAAGGGTCGTCATAGTCTGAATGCAATGCTGGTAAGTTGTCACAATATTGTATTAACAAATTATTATTGTGAATGGTTTTCATTTCGATTTCATTTAACTTCTAACTAACCGACCAAATGGCATAGTGGTTAAATCTTTGGCGTTTGGATCGGGAGGTACCGGGTTCGAATCCCGATAGGGGCAGGATGCAAAGGGAATTTTCATTATCAAATTACGATTTGTGATGAGAAGGAACACATCTATGACCCCCTGTCGGACGCAGAGAACGCATGGGTCGACCCATCTTTCATGCCAGTATAGGCTGGCATGGAGCTATGCAATGTGCAGATGGTAACAAATCGGACCTATATCCGTACGTCCTCGATTTGGCAGAACTGCGTAAGGTATTAGGAGTGCTTCGGCCCCAGAAAAAGATTACAGAGAATAAAAACAAACAAAAAAAAACTTCTAACTATGCGACAATGAGATGAAAATAATGGCTGTTAATGCAACCTTTGGTGGTAGCAACCATGATTCTTTTGTTTGGGCGAACAGTGAAGAACGAGTATTCATGCAACAGTATTATGAAAAATATCCTAATTCTTTTCTATTAGGTAGAATATATTATAGCAACTAAAATACAATATAATATATGCATGCAAATTATTTTCAGGTGACTCAGGGTATCCGCTGGAGCCATGGCTCATGACCCCTTACCGCTCGGCAGAGGTAAATTCGCCAGAAGCTAATTATAATTCGGTCCATGCGAAAGCTCGCTGTATTGTGGAAAAATGTATTGGTTTGTGGAAGGGAAGGTGGCGTATTCTACTATCCGAAAGTCAGTGTCGGTACGCACCTGAGAAAATTGTAAAAATATGCAACGTCACCTCAGCTTTGCACAATATTTGTGTAAAATTTCGAATTTCTGCAATAGATGTTAATATAATACCAGAAGTTAGTAATCCAATTGCAATATCGGAAACAACAACTGAATCTTCACAAAGAATTAGGGACATTGCATCACAAATTAGAGATAGAATAAGAAATTCTCTTCTAAATTAAAAAGTAATTGTTTATAAAAATTCATCTTTTATTTCATTGAAAAATATTCATAGCTTAATTCATTGTATCACATAATTTCAATATATAAACTTAAATAAAAAATTGTATTGGACTTTACGATTATTAAAGTGAGAATTCTTGGTCTCTGCTCCGTTTATCAAGATTCGTTCGTTTTAAGTCGTTGGACTACCTTAAGAGTGCGAGTTCCCTTTTTTTAAAATCAATCATTATTTGATTTTCTTACTGTAACTTCGTTAAATGGTCTTCCATCCGAGTGAAGCTAGACAACAAATTTTCGTTAACAGTTAACGATTTTTGCAATAACATAACTTTATTTAACGATTCGTTTGGTTCAGAGGTGTTATGAATATTAGTAAGCAAATCGTCACTCATACACGCTGCCTCCTCCAAGGAAAGCTGCTTGTCTAATTTATTAACAGCTTCACTCAATGTTGGTGCGATGACATCATCATCTGTAACTGATTTTATATTGGCCCCAAATCTGTTACAATTTAGGCCACTTACAGTGGCCTCTAAACCAGCCGCTCTTGATATAAGGTCATCCTCGTGCGAAATATTTTTTAGTTGACATGGACCTCCAGTTTTTTTCAACTCGTTTTTGTTCTGTTGAAGTTTCCTTTTGACGGACCATTTATGATCTTGCCATACCTTAAATGAAATTAAAATATACCATATAATTTTAAGTTAACATAGGAGTACATAAAATATTAAAAAGCTAATTATTTGACCACCTACCTTTTTCCAGTCGGTTTCCGATTTCGTCGGGGGACCATTAGCATTTAACGTGTTTTTTAGCCGGGCCCATAATTGATTTTTCCGCTGTCGCCCTTGCTGCGTATTTGATAACCCTTTGGCTAGGTCAGAATGGTCATTCATAAAATCGACCAAAATTATATTTTGTAACGGGTTTGTCGACATTTTGTGATTAATTAAACTTAAATTTGTGTATAAAAATACCTAAAATTAATATGTTACTTACAGAATAAATAAACGCTATACTCATAATTAGTTACTTACTCATTTAAATTGTTACCCTCCATTATCACTTTTTTGTGAATTAATAACAATACATATTTGCTGAAAGACTATATAAGAATACTATACCATATAAATGTGTATAAAAATTTAATATCCGTCAACTACCTATCTGTCGAATAATTTCATGCGGTAAATAACCGTATAAACGGAATTCATAATGCCAATTTGAGCAAAACCGGAAAAAATCCGTCAGCATTTTAGCGGTACCGGATTTCATGATCCCGCCCCTGGATTAAATTGGGCGGGGCTTAGTTAAATATAAAGATTTGATTGGCTAAAAAGTTGGATCCAGTCCAATCCAGTAAAATATTTATATAAAAATATTTGTATAAAACTGTGTATCGATCATTGAAACAGAAGACGGACAACTCTAACTGAAATTTTGATAATGTTGAATGACGCCGATCGTAAACAATTTGTGCTCAACTATACTGATCAATTTCTATTTGAATGTTTATGAATACAAGTAGAATGGAAAATAGCACAATCATTCCGACTGTAACCAAATGTATCAAATTGCTATTTTATATGTTTACTTTGAGTGCGAGAGGTGTATGAGGTACTCATACAATTGACTGAGGATAAATATAAATACATCCAATATGTCAGTGATTTAGTGAAACGATAATTTATGTTTATCTAAATTTGAAGGCAACAAACGGGCCACGATATGTTGTTGGATGCCGACGTCAGTTAGACAAGGCAAAATTGAAGGCTGAAACTAGGGCATCTTTTGACATGAAGTGCTCGTTTAATAAGTGAAATGTTTAACTACGCTTGTGATCATCAACCGTGTATTATATTAATAGATGAAATTTATGGAATTGGAGGTTGTCGTTTTTCCGAAGGTACATCAGCCGATCGTGAAATTGAAGATACTCTATTGGAATTGCTTAATCAAATGGATGGTTTCGATTCGTTGCGTTTAGTTAAAATGATTATGGCTACAAACTGACAGGATACGCTAGATCCGGCATTATTACTTCCCGGACGTTTAGATCGTGAAATCGGAATTCTGCTTCCTCATGAACAGGCACGTTTAAAAATTTTACAAATTCATGCCCAACACCTATCCGCAGTAACACGCCAACATGGTAAAATTGATTATGAAGCCATTGTTAAATTGTCGGATAGTTTTAACAGTGTCGATTTAAGAAATGTTTCGAGTGGTGGCTTATGAAGCCTTTCATAAAAAAAATGGTAAAGTTTTTAATCGACAACAATTTCGTTTTACTTTAAATTGCTATATGTTGGCGTTCAAGCCAACTTTCATCAAAACATTGTGGTTTAGTCTCACTCATTTTGGCCAAAATGAATTCTCGCCTCTAATCTCGATGCTGCTAGATTTGTTTGGGTTTGGTCGAACTAGCATTTCTAGAGACGCATTCATTTAACTTCTCGTGTAATCTCCCTCTTCCAGTACTTTTATTTGTATAAATCAAATTCGCGCAACATAAAAACAGGCATTTAGTCTTTCTACTTTATGGTGGGGATATAAGCATGACCCAAAATTATAGTAAATGGATTTGCTTTATTTATTTTTATTTTGCGTAATGTAAATACGCGTGCAAAAATGATTTTATTTAATAATACCACACATAATCAAAGGAGATTTTTCATTTGTACTAAAAAAGTAAAACATAATTTATTTCTGATAATTCCAATATCAACGTTGATCTGTGATTTTTTATTTAAACCGCGTATACGTATACGCAAAAATACAAGATGTTTTTAATAGTGTTCGACTACTTACAGCAAATGAACACGCAGGTAAAATATTTACGTTTACAAAGTATGAAACATCTCATTTAGGTTGTCTCTGATAATAGCAAGGATAGAATTTTTTACACGAGTGTGTTTTATTTGAGCCTTGTTTTTATTTCTTCCACAAAATGTGATTAATCATATGAATAAATAATTATTATGAAATAGGGACCAGAGAAGGCGACACCTCCGTATACATTTCTTGTATTCACAAGAAATACATTCCCGAAGTGTGGATATAGAAAATAGATGATTATATTTTTTACTTTCACTTTAATTGATTTCTTTGGAAGATCTTTATTATTCAAAATCGCTTTAACGTAAAAAATAAAAGGCGCTAAATATTTTATAATTTATATTTTTTTATTATTTGCTTTCTTTACATATGCTGAAATTAACACAACATAATTTTAGGGAAGATTGTAGTTGCAATATTTTTGAACAAGTGTCTCTTTATTTGAAATTGTATCAATTAAATGAACTCATTTCTAAGGCCTTTTGAAATAGAATGCTATTTTCTATAGTCTTTCTAATTGAATCCAGGTGTGTTTATTTTTGTTATTGTATGAAGAAGTCATGGATGTTGTATTATAAATTCGAATGTTTTTAATGATCAGTAATTAGTAAAGCTGCTAAATATATGACAATACTGAATTAAAATTTAATAATTGACGATAGACTAAGAATTGTAAAGTCATCATATGTATATAAAGCACACATAATTTTTTTGGAACTTCAAAAACTTTTATTGAAAATGAAAGTCGGTTCTATGCCATTTATGTATGGAATACAACATCGTGCACGGCTTCTGTTACAGGCCTGCATCCGAACATCAAAATTGTTGATTACTTTTTCCATTAAGAGCAGCCATTAAGGCCTCAATTTCAACTCGAATGTTGTTCTTAAGATCTTGAATTGTGTGTGGGTTATTGCTATACACTTTACTTTTGAGAAAACCCCCTAGAAAATAATTTAACGATGTCAAATCGCATAACCAATTGACATTAGAATTTCTTTTGATGAAAAACGCTCAGTTTGTTCGACTTGGTGGTCGACACGTTTAACTGCTGTCAAAGACGCCTCAAAGAGATGCTTGGCAATTCACGAACATTTTCACTTTCACCTGTTACTGTACTGTACAAGTACGAACTGAACGATAGTGTTCATATGCCAACTACAACTGATCCAGGTTCTTTAAAACAATTTTGCGAATTCCAGGCCCTGTATTACGTCCATGTTGACCAAAATTATCACGTAATTTACGAAATGTTTTTTTACAGAACGACCATTTTCGTAATAAGTTTGGATAACCAAAACGGATTTTTATGTAATAAACGAACACATGACTAAAAATGGCATAGTTTTGACTTTTAATTTGTCAAAAAAATTTCGGGTTGTCACCGCACAATAAATATTTATATGCTTTTGATGTTTGATATTACGCTTAGAGAAAAGGAGGCCTGGCTTGCAAAAGAAAAAAATAATTTGCAAAGGCAATTAACATGCATTCATACGAACAAGAAAGTCTTCAACATCTACCCTAGTCATCGGATATAACTCTTTTCCATTTTCGGTTGTTCAGTAATCTTAAACAATTGTTTGGATGAAGCGTTTTCATCAAAATAAGATTAGACGTTAGCAACTGTAAACAACGATTTTTTCCCCTTTAAAGAGGGGATTTTGAAAACTGAGCCTCAATGGAAAATTTTAGTGTATGCGAGAGTTTCTGAAAAATAAATTTATATTACATTTTGATACAATTGTTTTCGTTGTCGCTCCTCGAAGTTATTGAACTGCCCTCGTATAACAGAGAATAAACTAGATCATGCAGTCGAGTAACGATTGATATTGCAAGACATATATCTGATTTTCCACCAAAACCCTCAAACAATAGTTTACCATAAAGAACAACCATTTAATTATAAACGAGTATCAGTATTACTACTATAATTAAGTATAACTATTATACCAATCCAAAATAACCCGAAAACTCGTGTATTTGGATTCATTAGTATCAACAAATATATATAATGATATTTTAACAATTAAACTAAATATATTTCATCAATTTTCAATAAATCAGTGACCATACACAATTCCCAGTGTCAACAATTCTATAATACAAAACAATATCAAAAAAAAATTAACATTATGAGTTATGATAATACTAACGAATTTGTACGAATACAACTCGCTGCCTTTAAGTTCGAGTAGTATTGATTAAAATAAGAGATACGAATCTATGAACGTCACCGCTTGACACAAGTTCAGCCATAGTCGTTATACAGTTCCTCTTAGTAAATAAAAAAAATTATTAATTACTTTTAACGAATTATTGAAAAATTTAATACTATTTAAAAGTATAAATGCATAGCACCAACTACACTCTTGATTATAAAGCATTTAACATTATTATTTTATTACCATTTTTATTTTCCAGCAAGTGCAATTATTACTATGAAATGAGGACTTCAAAATAGATTTAGTTCTTTTTGTTAGGTCACTGATAAAAATGTAGTGTAATATTAAAAAATATCATTATAACATAAAAGTTATGCACTGGAAAATTAACTTTAACCACCGAAATGTATTTGTAATTTATAACAGTATAAAAAATATTGTAATAAAATGAAAAAACACCAATAATTGATCACAGAAAATAACTATTATTTTTTTACTTATGCGTGCAGTAGGAAAAATGTATAAGACTAAAGTAGAAAACTTTTGATAATTGATAAAATCGCTATTTCTCCTACAGTTCGTACCGAAAATGCGCATGTCACAAAATGCTAACAGTAAGGAAAATATGATTGACTATAAATCTCTAGAATGGAAATAGTATGTATGTATTGGTTTTAATACCTACAACTTCTCGCTATAAACAATAATAAATTTAGCAGCTAAAATTGAACAGAAAACGTAAAAGTTAGTTTGAATAAAAAATTGAAATTCGACGCGCACGCCGAGGGTTCAATTTTGCAAACGGGTAACATTAATTAATACCCTCAAGTAAAGTAAATGCACAGCTGGAAAATATATGCTATTTTTAATTGTTTAATTTTTATTAAAGAGCTTCTTTATCATACAAGAAGTATTCTGATATCACATAATGTTTTCACTGAATCTCATATATTCAAATTCCTTAATTTCACCAATTAGAACTCTTTAATTTTGCTACTGATAATTTGACAAAATTAAAAAAAAGTAATATGATTTAATTTCATTTTTGGGTTGCGCCGGTTATAAAGCTCCTCGCCCTCCACTCTGGGTAACGCTAAAAGTATAACAACGCGAGTACGGACGCGGTAAAACCCTAGCTATTTGCCTTGAGGGGGAAATACCCATGGCAAATCCTGAAGCGTCTGTTCTCTATGTTAGGGGCCGCTTTAAAAAATCTGACAGTAGATAGAAAATGCTAAGGGAAGCAACCCAGAATCTAACTACTCGGTGCAACGTTACGGTGCAGGGAATCGGATGCCCAGTACCGACGGCTCTCAAGAGTGAGCAAGCGTAGAGCGTAGAGTTTGCAAACCGGTTAAAACCGGGTTTTTCAATGAAAAATAACTTTCTGGAAGAATAACTGGGTAATTTTATAACTGCGTTTGCAACGATTTAACATAAATTTTACACAAGAAGATAAACTATTAATTCTCAATTATTACTTAAGTTTTGTTTGTACTAATATTTCGCATAAAAATAAAATAAAAATGCAAGTAATTTATAAATTATTGTTACTACTAGTTCAGTCAATCAGAAGCTGAAATTATTCTTTATATGAACCATGGGTTACATCTTGGCGTTACAGACATTTTATATACAAATCACTCCGATTAGCGGAAGCAACAATAGAAACAAATGAATTCGACGAGTCTGATTGTGTTACCCAATATGATTACGAGCTCGAAAATGAAGAATATTATGAATGGTATGCATTAATTCAGTTCGCAACACAATTTTACAGCAGTATGTTAAGCAATCGTTCAATATTGAGGTTGGACTAATTTCTGACTCTAAAACTCGTTGGAATACTTTACTACTTACGATCTTACGATTTTTAAAGCTCATTGATTGCGTAAAAATAAACTAATCTACAAATAAAAATGAATGATGTACAAAAATTAAACATGCTCGAAAATATTTCTGACATAATGCTTAAAGATATTTGTGATGTTTTGTCATCCGTACATATAGCAGTGGAAACTTTGGGACGAAAAGACGCTACAATAATTTGATAATCACATTCATGTTGAATAAAATTGATCAACTTCAATTGATCAAATTGATCAACTAAATCAGCAAAATTTTCTTAATTCATTAAAAAAGAGGGTGCTAGAATGTAGAAATATTAATTTAGTATTTTTGGCGAAGTATATATTTGAAAGATCCAAACACAAAAACCAAATCACGAACTCAATCGGGAGCTTCTCTGCTGGTATTCGCCAAAAACGGACATTTTGACAAGCGGTTATTAGATTGTTGTTAAGATTGTTTCAAATAGAAGTGGAAACCGGAAAGTTTGGTGGATGGTGAGGATAGTGATTTTAACATAACAAATGTGGATAATGATGTTGAAATGTCGCTTAATGATGAATTTAACATGGCTATTGAAAAAGAGTGTGCCTGCAAAAATCACCATTAATGTCAACACGTTTAGAAAAGAATGCCATTTTTTCGGAGCAACACGGAAAAGAACAAACAACTTAGAATTGCTGTTCAATGCCTTATTTATACAGTTAAATCAACTTCAACGGGCTCAGAAAGAACTTTTTCTGTATCAGGGAATTTTTGCAATAAAATTAGAAGTCGTCCTGGCGATGATTCGATAAATGCTGTAGTATTTTTCTAAAATACTATTTTCTTTCGAAAAAAGAGTAAACTTTTTCATTAAATTTTACTTAACTATATTTGTAATATTTTAATAAATTGTACCTGTATATCGATTTTGTTCCGTGAGTTACTCATTTAAAATGAGTGAAGCAAAAAATATCGAATACGTATACACTGTATAATACACAATTATGTCTGTATTTGTATTTTTCTTTTGTTCGTATTTGTTTCATTTTTATGATGAACAGTACCAAAATAACGCGATCCGGGTGAATCGGTTTAATTGTTATCGTGCTTATTTCCTTTTCTCAACACATTACGTCTGCTCACGAGCTGTGGAGTGTCATTATTTAACATGCTAATGTATTTTATATTTAATATTTTTTTATAATAAATTAATTTTATATGTTTATATGTTATATGTTTAAATTTTATAAATAAATTTAATTTAAATTTCATAAATTTTAAAAATAAAATATTAATTATAAAAACAATCGAAAATAAATAAATATTTAAAAAGTAACACTATCTTGTAAAGGCGGATTCGGTGTTGCGTTAGCTTGTCTTTTCATTCGTTTAAAGAATTTTTCGGCCAATCATATTGTTCCAAAATGACGAATTTGTTATCATTTTTTAAACAACACAAAAATATGGCGTTTACAATGGTTAACCCTTTGAGTGCCAAGGAGCACAATCGCGCTCCTCAATATAGGAATCAAAAATCTCATCAAGGGTTAATAGAATAAACAAAAAACATTGACACGTGGTTTGCATGTGTATAGTAGCAAAGCAAGCCAATTATACGCGCAACACTAACTAACATAAACATAAATACTACTACTATATCTTTCCGGTTACACTCATTTCGTTTTACACATTTTGGGACAAAATCGATACACTGGTTTTATTAATTTATGTAATACGAAAATGAATTTTTGTATCTGAATTGGAATTAAAAATAAAAACTATGAAAAAATCTTTATTTATGGCGTTTTTTAGCAAAGTAATACAATAAGGGCGATTTTAATATAGATTTAATTTTTTCCAATCTAAAACCCGGTTAACCAGTTAAAACCGGGTTTTAGATTGAAAACCCCGTAAAACTGGTTTTATAAGAAAAACGATTTTTTGCAAACCCTAGACCGCAGTGATGTAGTGATTCAACCCTTAGTTACTACACCATATACAGCTACAAGCAATACCTCCGAAGTTGTGAGTTTGGTGGGTGGTTCATCCAGTACGACTGACGGTAGAACAAACACCTTTACGGAATTAAACAATCCTTTCTTAAAAGGAGGTACAGTGACAAGATCGCCTATAAAATCGTCCGCCACAAGTACTGTCAAACGATTAATTTCAACTTCAATGTTTAATATGAAGCCAGAAGTGGTAGACCCGATGAATAAGCTCCTCGAAAAGCACAGTAGCGACACAAACCATAAAGAGCGCGTTAAACGTAATGTACAATATGACACAAACTGGCATCGATCACTATATTACTGTAAAACGAAAAAGGGGTAGCCCAAAAACGAAAAACTGCTGATAAGTAAGAATAAGAAATCGAACATCGAAAAATTAAAATACCGCTAAAACCGATTTGAAACTTTATCAGAAAAGTATGCGGAAGAGGGCCAAACTGTAAATGCAAATATTCAAGAACAGGCTAATCGAAAATACACGCCATCTCCAATCTACTTGTGCGAAACCAATACACACAAGGTGGTGCAAGAACGCAAATCAAGCGTGCTAACGAATGGAAAAACATTTCACGTAACAAATTTACTTCGGGGCAAAATACACGAAGTAAACATTCTATCGTCTTTCTGTCGTTATTAAGGGCATCGATGTCCATATTGAAACAACCGAAATCCAGGGTCCGCTTATTGGAGATGGATTTAAGATACAGAATGTATATTGGATCAAAAACCGCTTGAAGCAACTACAACCAATGGTCAAAGTTGAACTGGATCCATCCGAAAGCATTCTGAAAAAGTTCATCCAATATATAAACTAAAGTACCTCATTCACAGACGCATAAATGTTGAAGAACCAAACAAAAAGGACCAGACCAATACAGTGTTTAAACTGCCAAGAATATGGTCACTGAAGAACATATTGCAAGTTGATATCAGTTTGCGTCGTATGCGGGGAACTACACCAAACCAAAACTTGCCCAAAACAAAAAACTCCTCAACAGAAAAGAAATGCAGCGATTGTGGTGGAAACCACACTGCAAACTACCGAGGATGCCCAGTCTACAGAAATATTAGTAAATTGTCACGTCCCTGGAGGCAGTATAAAACTACACCAGATGCGCAGAATAATATACCTTTGCAAACGTGAAATGACTCTCATTCGCCCAGAACACCAACTAGCAAACCAACATACGCAAGCGTTCTCCAAGGTGAATCTTCAAATGCTGAACCTACCCTAAATAACTGCATGCAACTGATGATACAGTTAATGACAACAATAAAAAATATGCTACCAGCAATGCTACAAAATCAAACCATTATCATCCAGAAACTAGAATGTCTCCGATAAACTATCTGAAGATATGCCACTGGAACGCAAACGGTATAAGACAACATAAACTCGAATTAGAACAATTCCTAGCAAAACACGAAATTGATCTTATGTTTGTTTCTGAAACCCACTTAGCCGATAAATACAGTTTCGGAATAAATGGTTACGAAGTTTATGACACAAAACATTCCTTGGGCAGAAGTTGACGAGGAACTACTATTATTATAAAAAAAGCGGGTTTGCCATTTTGTCCTAAATGAATATAGCTCTGAGGAAATTCAAGCAACCTCTATATGTGTGGAACTCGACAAAGAAAGCTTAGTCATCGCTTCAATATATTGCCCTCCAAATATAACGTTTCGGCAGATATCTACAAAAAAATTTTTGCTACTCTGGGTCAACGTTTTATGGTCGGCAAGAGTCACCACTCCAAGGGGACGTCAATTAATGAATATTATTCAAGAAAACCACTACGATGTCGCGACGTGTAGCCATCCAACTTATTGGGTTACTGATCGTCGAAAAATCCCTAACGCCACAAGTAAAATAAACCGAGAAATAATTCAAGCTAAACCACGTTTAGAATTATCTGCTGACCATTCTCCGGTTTTACCACATTACTGGGCTGACCGAAAGCCATGTTCTACAAACAACTATCTAACGAACACCTACACTAACTGGTTGAAATTCAAGATGTACATCAGTTCACATATCTATCTGCCGTCTACACTGCAGGTCGAGTAACGATATAAACATTGCTATGGAAAATTTTAATGATTTACTGGTCAACGCAGCTATTTCAGACTCGTCTAAACCAAAGAGCAAACATACAAAACACACTATAACATCCGCTGAAGTAGAGAGCGGGTAGTTTCTTCAACTATAAGAAACTCCGCACAATCATTCTCAACGGACAATCGTTCGTAACATAATTCTTTATAAATGGACAATTCTCCATCTAAAGAATTATTCCAAATGTACAACAATCTTGTATGCGCAAATAATGTACATAACAACTTGTAAATAGTAAACGTACAACAACACTTGTACATAACAAAATTGGTGTAAGCAAAATAGAATTGAAAAATTATATTTCGGTTACAAACATCTAAATACAATATGTACCTCTACAATCATATCATTTAGAGATGCATAAAATCGTATTGATTTTGCAAAACCAAAAATTTACTTGATAAAACGCACTTACACACTTCCACGCCATTGCATAATAGATGGCATGGCAAACAATTATGTTGGTTTAAACATATTGTAAACGGGTGCACCAAAATTATTTTGGTGCATGTAAATAAACAATTCCATAAACCAGAAAATCCGGTTTTGGAGATTTTTAGTTTTCTGTTGGATTTAGGCGAGGAGGAAAAATCCAAAATTAGATTCTGCCTATTAATTTGGATTTTTGCCGGAGCAACACGCCGCTGCAGCATCATCACTCACCAGCAATAAAAAATTAATTTTATTAAATAAAAACTCAATCTAAAATTAAATTTAAAGTTTTTTATTTATTTTATTTATTTATTATTAAAATTTATAAAGTGCCGCGCAGTCGTACGCGATGAACAAAATGTTAACAGAGAAACGTCGCTTAAGCCGCATCTGGCAGATTAATCGTTCATCAGATGCTAAACATAACTTTAAGCAGACAAAAAGAAAACTACAAAAAAGCAAGATAGATTATATGCAAAACTTTATTAAGGAATTATCTCCTCATTCGGACTCAAACTATTCATTATGGAAGACCACTAAATACCTTAAACGGCCTCAGCAACCAAACTGCCAGTTCGTCTTTCTAACGGAGAATGGGCTAGGAGTGACGAAGAAAACCCCTAAACCCTTTGCTCATCACCTTGAAAGTGTATTCACTCCAAATCTTGGATTATCGGTGGTTCAAACAGGCAATGCAGCAATCCGTCTTGTGAGGGAATTTAAGATAAAGAAACCACTAGTAAAGTTTATTATTGCACATCAAATTCAATTAAAGAAAGCACCTGGGTATGATCGAATTGCAAGTGAAATGCTTAAACAACTGCCTGTATGTGCCTGGCAAGGATCTTACCAAAGTCTCGTCATATAGACCAATAAGCCTACTATGAATCATCTAGAAAGTATTCGAAAAAACTATTATCGAAAATATTAACCCGGAACTACGAAATAGCACCCCCAATCATCAATTTGGTTTCAGTGCCGAGCACGGAGCTTACGAAAAGAAAAATACTGCTTCGCCGCTGCTTCTTCTTGAATGTTGCCCAAGCATTCGATAAAGTTTGGTACGAGGATCTGCTTCATAAAATGAATCTTAAATTGCCAGAAATTTGCCAGGTTATGAAGTCGTATTTGTGAAATCGCAGATATTATGTCAAATACAATACCTCTAAATCGGGCGAGAAAAACATTTTGGCTGGAGTACCACAAGGTAGTGTGCTTGGCCCAACGTTATATTTAATTTTCACTTCAGATCTAAAAACGTCTTCGCAAATTATGACGTCTACTTTCGCAGATCATACGGCAATCGTATGTAGCCATAAAAATTTACAAACGGCGTCAGAAACTCTGCAATAACATATTTATGACATCGAAATATGGCTAATGAAGTGGAAGATAAAAGTCAATGAAGAGAAATCGACCCACGTAACATTCACATTAAATAAGCTTACTTGTTCGCCTGTCACAATGAACGAAACACAAATCCCTCAACCAAATGGAGCAAAATATTTAGGCGTCCATCTAGACCAACGGTTAACTTGGAGAAAACATATTGAAATGAAACGAGACCATATCAAATTAAAAATTGATAAAATGCACTGGTTGCTGGGGAAATATTCAACCATTGACCTAGAATACAAACTTATCCTGTATAACACAATGATTAAACCAATTTGGTCGTATGGGTGTCAATAATGGCAATCAACCTCAACACAGTCAAAAATTCTCAGAATGATTACAGAAGTACGACGAATCACGGTGTCGTAAAAAACAAAAATATACATACGGACCCTTGCATCCTAACTGTCAAAGACGGATTAAAAACGATGCGGATCAGCTGTGCAAGAAAACTAGCATCTCATCCGAATTTGATGGCGCGAAATCTAATAGATATGCCTATACTTCGTCTTAATGATTAAAGAAGAAAACGATGGCTGAACTATAGATAGAATAAAAAAAATAAAGAAATAACGTAAGAAACGAAGACAAAAATGTATTATTCCAATTTGACGTTACGGCCATAGATGACTTGAAATATTAAGTTCATTCATATATTTTTGTGATATATTTCCTACAATTATGAATGAAACTACAATATTTTTGAGTATAAACGTATTTATATCAACAAATATATGTTTTTAAAATTATAAAAATTGTTTATATGCGGTTTAAATCACCACAATTCGATAAATTAATTTTTTAGGTTAGGTTTAGAAAAATACAATTCTACGGTGTATTGCAAATTATTTCTGATATTATATTCATATTAGTATACATGAATATTTTATAAACAGAAAAGATAAAACACACGAATAATTCAAAATTCCCTTATATAAAATATAAACATGAATATGTATTAAATTTGTTTGGGTTTGTTGTTGTAGTTATTAAGTTTCTTATTCCTGGGCGAAAATTTTCGCTCGTTTATTCTTTTTAAGTGACAGCAAAAATGAAAAAATATTAGACGCAATTTCAGTTATTCTTTTTATATTCATTATTCCGAGTATAGTCGAAAACATGTAAATCCTCTCTTTCGCTGTCTTACGTTATTTTTTATTCTTTTTATTTCATCTATAGCTCCCACTTAACACAAACAAAAATGAAATAAAAATTCAGTTTAGTTTAAATTTGATTTTTGAGAGAGCAGTAATAAAACAATACAAACAATTTTTGTGCTAAAGAAAATCTTCTTAAATATTCGTCCTGCTAACTCCACACATATGAAATAAACAATAACTAACTAAAAATGTATTGGTAATTTTTTTTCCATAGTAATTTTTTTTTAAAAAACTAAATATTAATGTGTAGGTGCAGAAATGAACAAAAATGAAAAAAAAAAATACAAATTTACATTGCATTGTTAGTGTATCCAACACACTCTTTGGTAGTTTTTTTATATAGGTATCTGTCAATGAGCGTCAGAGCAGGACTTATATTTAAGTAGATTTTGGTCTAAATATAATATATAAAAGATTTTAAAGTAGTAATAAAAAAATTCCAGTACATTTTTGACCCGTATTTTTTAATTTAATTTAATTTAATTTTTTATTTATTTTTCGAGTGTATTGTAATAAAAAATGAAAGATTTTTGTGATATATGTGTATAAAATAAACGTTTCAAAGAAGTAAAAATGCTCAAGTACATTTTTGGCTTTTATTTTGTAGTTATAATTAGATAATTATTTTTATTATAATATAAATAATATATAAATTTATAATTAGTTATTCTTATTAATAATATGTGTAAATTTTTCTAGTTATCAACATATGTTTGTGTAAATTATTTTCGATATATTATATTGCATACTATGCGAACTATGCGAGGACTTTTCAAAAATGATTTTTTGTGCTTCAAAGAAGTCTCGTGTGGAACCGGTGTTTATAACTGTTCGTTTATACTTGCGGAAATTAGTGTGGCACTAATAGTATATCGCTCTCACTTCCGCAGGTATATATTCACACCTGCGGAGTGAGTGCGATATATTAGTGCAGCACTAATTTCCACAAGTATAAACGCACAATAAGAGTATTGACTTTGAGAAACGCATTTTTCGCATTTCGTTAAAGTTGTATATGTATAAACATTTACTATATCAAAATCTACTTAAATATAAGTCCTGCTTTAACTCTCATTGACAGATACCTATATACAAATAACTACCGAAGATTTTGTTGGTTACACTTAAATATGGTTGGTTACACTAAATATAAGTCCTGCTAACTTCACACATATGAAGTAAACAATAACTAACTAAAGATGTATTGGTAATTTTTTTTTCTATAGTATTTTTTTTTTAAATAACTAAGCATAAATGTGTTGGTGCAGAAGCATACAAAAAATGAAAAAAAAACTAATTTACATTGTTAGTTTATAACCAACACAATCTTCGGTAGTTATTTTTATATAGGTACTGGTAAAGGTATAGGTAAATTTCATTTTTCTTCATGTTTTGTTTATTTCTGTACCAACACATTTATACTTAGTTATTTAAAAAAAATTTACTATGGAAAAAAATTACCAATACACCTTTAGTAATTAGTATTTATTTCATATGTGTGATATGTTTCTTATGTGATTTCCCTTTCGTTTTTCCTCGTAGTATGCATGTGCATTATGCACATAGAAACAAATAGTATATAAAATGGACTGGCTTAAAATAAAATATAGCAACATGTGCAGTTCTCATGGATTTTGTTTTATTTAATTCGTTGGGGATAAGATAAGACATATAGGAACAAAATAGCATTACGCACACCATTGTAATGCCACACACTTTTTATGAAATGTTGACATCACACGCGTAGCAATACACTTTCCATTGCGAAACACATGCACGCGAAAATATTTATGATGCGAGAAATTTCATGAAATTGTATTTTGTAAAGTAAACTTATTTTATATTATAATTTTGATTCTATCAAAATTTATTGCTTTAAGCAGCACTTTTTTGACCGAAAACTAAAATTGATTTCATCACAAAAATAAAATATGTTTATTAGGCATTACAAAATATTGTAAAAATTAATGTTAAGGCATAAGATATTTTTAGATAGTCAATAATCGGGAGACGATAGTTGACTGTCATGTAAAGAGATTGGAAACAAACCTTAATGTTTGTTATGAATAAATATAATAAAATTAAAAGTTTATAATAAATAAGTGAAATAAAAATGTCAATTTACTTATAAATGAAGTTATTTATTTAAAAATAAGATAATAGAAAAAGTGACTTTACACCATGAAAAAATATTTTTGTTTCTCGTAATTTCTCATTCAATTCCTTCCAATCCTTTTACTTATATAAATCAAATGCGCGCAACATAAAAAGGGTATATACTTTATGTCGGGTGCATAGAATTATATACTATAGAATGAATGTAAAAAATTTTCCCATATAAAATTTGCTATTTCATGTGAAGCAAACATGAAGCAAGGCAGAGCAGGATGGTTATATAAAAAATGCATATGGCGGGCTCATATCTCTAAACAAAAACCCCTCAAACCAGTTTTTGTTTTTGTTTAAAGTGACGCGTTAAATTTTGTGTTCTTAAAAAATCTTGAAAATATCAATTAAAATAATTAAAAAATATTTAAAATATTATTAAAATAGTTAGTGGATTGTGTGTAGTGCATCATATTAGTAATAAAAATTAGAAACATTTAATAAAATGAAGTGTCTTGTATAAATCTTCAAAAATACGCATAAAAATTTCACACGAAGGAATTTCGTACCATCAGTAAGTGTTTATATAAAATAAAATGTAAATTATGTTAAAAATAAAGTGATTTGTGGTAAAATTATCCTTAGTTTAAGTTATAAATCAGAAAAAAATAAGAAAACAATTTTGGTTGTTGGCGTGGGTTTTTGTTGTTTTGTAAACATATGTCATTACCAGTGCCGCATTTTTCTTATTTTATTTCATGTGCTAAGTGCTTTGCTTTTCATAATTTATTTTTATTTTGGAATATGTACTGTAAGTACAATTTTTTACAGAAATTATAATGTAAACATTTATTTTTAGTTTACCAAATTATGGAGAATTGAAAAAGCAATGGTTGAAGCCTCATCAGATGATATTTAAATTGGCCTAATATGTATGACGAAGATTTTTTTTGATACCCAATTATACTAAGTGAATTTTCAATTAATGGGGGGATTTATAGTCCGATATTTATTTAGAAAATTGAATTGTGAGGACCGTTGCAAACTAATACAACAATGTAATTCTTATAAATCGCTAATCAATTTAAAAATAGGGGTGGTATTTTAACTTCTTCGCCGTCAGTATTAAAAATTTGTAAATATTCCGAAGCAGTATTAAAACGGGAATTGGCTATTGCGGACTACAAAAATATAACGCGACTACAATCTAGTACAAAATTGTTTAAACAAATTGTTATCTCGTTCTTCACAACCTAATAAGTGTAAATATTTTCAATGATGAAGATCAATATAGTTATTCTCAAGAATACGTTAATTTGTTAGCCTACTCTATCATAGAAAAATTATATGACATCCGGTTGAACCAAAGGCCATATAAATTAACAAAAAGAAACAAGTTTGTTTCTTTATTACATTTTAAAGGAATGTGAAATAAACAAGCGAAGTGGTTTTATAATTACTATTTTTTATATATATAATATTATATTTAAATAAAAATAATTAATGTGCTGTTATTAAAGAAATAAAAATTTAATTAAATTTAAATATTTTTTAGTTTTAACTTCCTAACTTCATTGCATTCGGTCGAAAAAATGCTAAATACGGCCCTGTTAATTTATATGCTTTCTCTTTTACCCTCCGAATTTGACTCACTTGACAGCTCATTACATTCATTCTATATACTCTATTTCTATGGTCGGGTGCGGATAAGCATGATCCAAAATTATAGTAAATGGATTTGTTTTATTTATTTTTATTTTGCGTATTGTAAATGCGCATTCATAATGGTACTATTCCACTAGAAAACAAAAAAATATACAAAAAGTTTGCCGAAAATATGACAACGACAAGAACTAAAATTTACATTAGCGCTACTGAAATACAACATTTTTATTTTATGGTATAAAAAGTTGGGGAAATTTTAACATCAACAAAAACTAACCTATAAATTATTTATAAAATATGAAAAATCTTTATTTTAATGAAAAAATATGCCTTTTAATTAATTTGGATAGTTTACGAAACTATCGAACAATTGTTTTGCTATAAATTATGTGAGGGGCCATCCATAAACTACGTCACGCACTTCAGAGGGGGAGGGGGTATAGGCTGACGTTACGATGTGTGATGTTGGGGGAGAAGGGGGATTATAAAATGTGACGTCACTTGATTAAAACGGTTTTAAAGGCTAAATATAAGTACAGCCACCAACGCACCAGGGCGCAGTGCATTCAACCGCATTGAAAGAAGGATGGCACCGCTTAGTAATGACTTAAGCGGACTAATATTACCTCATGATCATTATGGTGCCCATCTTAATGACAAAGGGGAAACAGTTGACAAAGAGTTGGAGAAGCAAAATTTTATCTTTGCTGGCCAAACTTTGGCTGAAATTTGGTCCCAAACAGTCATAGACCATTTTCCAACAGTAGCCGAGTTTATTGTTCCAGAAAAATCTGAACTACAAGCAGATCAACTAATAGTGAAAGGTCAGCATTGGTACGATGTTCATGTTCGATCGAGTCAATATTTGACACAGGTTGTAACATGTTTAAACAAACATTGCTGCACAAACTCTCGAAGTTCATATTTTGACATAATAAGAGACCGATTTCTTCCACCACCTATTCCCCTCATCCAAACAGGCATAGGACTCCGGGCACCAGAATTACCATTGAAAGATAATTCGCTCAACTACCCTTCTCTTTTTGTATTATTAAGTTTACATAACAACAATATTCTTCCTAAGGTTTCGTTCAGAATTGTACCATACGACTTGTATTGTCCTTCAGTGCAATTAGTTTTAAAAGATAAAGTTTGCAATACTTGTGATATGTACTTCGGAACTCAGTCAATGTTACGAAAACACGTTTCCACGAAACCCACAAAAAAGATGCAGGGCCAATAAAACGTATAAGACCAGTCCGGATAGCTGCGCGCAGACAGCGAGAATTAATGGCCGTGATTGCTCACCAAGAAAACGGAGAAACTGCAGATTGGTTTGATGAAACGGAGTTGGACATGAATGGAATAAATATTCCTTCTGAGGAAACACCAGTCCGATGTTACCCAATTATATCGGTTGATGAACATTTGAAAAATGCGTGGCAGGATGAGGACGAAAGTTAAATAATAAATACAAACGTTCGATTTTGGATTGATTTTATAATATATACTTGGATCCTGTGATTTTATTTATCATTAATTAAGTACTAAGATTTTTTAATCCTTATGATGGAATGAACGCGTTTGAATTTTTAGTTTTAAGGATTTTCTAGAGTTAATTTTTTTAAATATGTGTACTACTCAGAAACACACTTGAATTCTATAACAGTAATTTGCGCGAACGAGTTAAGAGAGGAGCGTAAAATATAATACTATTTCATTTATATGTTTTGGTATAGTATACATATTAAATGATACATTTCTATTTTCTGTTTTTGCGCTTGTTTGCTGGGTGAGAATAGATTATTATGATGGCGCTTTGGTGTTTTATAATTTAGCCCTTTAAGGCGCCTTCACGGAACGGGATTATTTTTAATCCAACTCTTTAGCCAATCAAATCTTTATATTCAACTAAGCCCCGCCCAATTTAATCCAGCTTTAGTTGAAAAATTTCCATCTTTTGAGCAAATAATCTTGGTCGTACCAACATAGTAACAAAAAATAAACTAAAATATGAGCAATAATTGTGCTCATATATTTGTTATTGTTGTTGTTTATTTATGACAAATCTTATAGGAACGCCCAATGTTCGATACATTTTCGCACCTCGATTTGTAATCTGTAACGCTGCTGTTTGTGGCGTGCTGACTAGCACAACGCCGGTTACCGGAACATTTTGGGCTAAAGAAAGGTGTATATCACCAGTTCCAGGTGGTGTATCCACGAATAATATATCGAGTTCATCCCAAAATGTTCTCTTTAATAGCCACTCTAGTGCAGACATAATTAATGGCCCTCGCCAAACAACTGGTTTTTCAGAAATTAATAATTCCATTGACATACATTTAACCCCATAATTTATTATCGGTATAATATTGTTAATATTGTTCACTTAAGGTTCTTCATGGATATTCATCATTAATGGCACGGAGTGGCCAAATATGTCACCATCCAGGAAACCGACCTTTTTACCTAAACCACCTAGTGTTACTGCCAAAAAAAACGGCCGTTGTTGATTTACCTACGCCGCCTTTGTCAGAGGCACCAACTACAATACTCGTATTATAAACACCGTCAAATGGTTTTCGTTTTGGTAATCCATGGGCTATAAGTTTGATCTGCCGCGTATCCACTTCCCGTGCATAATTTGTCTTAAATAAATTAAATTAAAAGAACATTTTATTTATTATATAGAATATTAAAATTTTCGCTATTATATCACAGAATTTTTGAAGTTTCTAGGTGGTGAGAACCAAAAATTTTATTTTGCCACAATTGTTGGGCTAAAAATTCTTATAAATTAATTAATATATAAAATCGAATATTGTATATGTAATCCAGGGGCATACGTTTATTCGATTAAATTAAAATAAAGCTCCAACTAATCGCAAACCAAGCATAAATTGAAAGTAAACAACAATAACTACAAATCAACAGAAAACATTTGACTCGCATGACAGTCGTAGACGAATTTTTTGAGCAAATCTCATGTGTGACTATGTTCAAGTCGGTAAAAAAATAATCCAACTTTATAATCTCGTTCCGTGAAGACTGCATCAAGGTTTCAACTAAAAAAAATAAAACAGCCAATAGAAAAATAAAATATATAAACAAAATTTTGAGGGGATAAATATATATACTACTGTGGGCAAAAAGTAGTAAGACTTTTAATTTAAATTTCGCGCGGAAAACCATTCGTCGAAATATTTTTTTTCTATATATGGCGTATAGGCGAGTATATGGCGAAATTGGATAAAAACTGGACAATGATTGATGGATGAATTCATTAACACGCGTGATCTTTTTTGTTCTTTTAATTGTATTTTATTATTTTTTAATATTTATACACCCATCCTCCGATTTAATTCTATAAATTGAAATTTTGTCGAAAGTCCTGACTTAAAACAATAAAGTTGTCGGCAAATATAATTCAATTTATTTTTATTATTATTAAAATATTTGTTGAACATACCGGAAGGTCAGAGAAGATTGTGATTGTAACATTCTTGATCGGGGGGTCTATTTAATTACTTACGCTTTCAGCATAAACTTAATACAATCAAATATATTAATGATCCAAAGACTTTTTGCTATTGAATGTTGTTTTTCGACGATATTTCTAGTTGAATTCAGGTTATGTTTTAGTGAAGTTGGGTGAACGTTAGATATAAATTAACCCTGCTTTTAGTTGGATGAATTTAAATGTAGGTAGCTGAATGACAATACCGAATTTAAATATTTTTTTTACAATATCAACGGAATATTTAGGTCATCATATGTATGATAATACTGCCGAGTCATTACGAACGTGAAGTCCTTCGGTGAGATGGTGTTGGATGGGAAAATAGGGAAAAATAAGGTTACAAGCAGTATATGATGAGATTACCCGTAGATGTGATTTAAATAACCTAACCAGTCTATTATGATTGATGCCGAAGACATATGATGAATATAAGTATCCTTTACCTCAACCACAACTAACCCAAATTAATAAACTAACAAAATCTAATCTAGAGTGTGAATATAATTGAGACTAAAATTTTAATATATTTAAGTAGTTAGAAAATGACTCTCAAATAGTTG
Organism: Nephrotoma guestfalica; assembly: GCA_963691935.1. NCBI lineage: Eukaryota > Metazoa > Arthropoda > Insecta > Diptera > Tipulidae > Nephrotoma > Nephrotoma guestfalica. The sequence continues at coordinate 92,385,350 of OY829915.1, forward strand.
TTACTGTGGCTAACATCCTTTCCTAACTAACCTTATGTGTTAACGATGCAGGCAGGGCCTGGGCCCGCATAATGCTGAAATATTATTCGCATTCAGATATAATTTGTTATTGGATTGTTGATATTTCAGGATTATGGTAACGTACCTAGGATCGCCGTTGTGGTAACGTACCTAGGATGGCCTGTACGCCTCATCATATCATATCATATCATATATAACTATACCGATCTATTTCTATTTGAATGTTTGTTTCTATTTGAATGTTTATGAAAACAAGTAGAATGGAAAATAGCACAATCATTCCGACTGTAAGCAAATGTACTAAATTGGTATTTTATATGTTTACTTTCAGTGCGAGAACAATTAAAAGATTTAACGAAACAGTTCGATAAATCAGAAAATGATTTAAAAGCATTGCAAAGTGTTGGGCAAATTGTCGGGGAGGTACTCAAACAATTGACTGAGGATAAATGTAGGTACCTCCAATATGTCAGTGATTCAGTGAAACGATAATTATGTTATCTATATTTTTACAGTTATTGTGAAGGCAACAAACGGGCCACGGCCCACGATATGTTGTTGGATGTCGACGTCAGTTAGACAAGACGAAATTGAAGGCCGGAATCAGCAGCCTTCAATTTTGTCTTGTCTTACTCTAGTAGGATAGCTCTTGATATGAAGTGCTCGTTTAATAAGTGAAATGTTTAACTACGCTCGTGATCATCAACCGTGCATTATATTAATGGATGAAATTGATGCAATTGGAGATCGTCGTTTTTCCCAAGATACATCAGCCGATCGTGAAATTTAACGTACTCTAATCGAATTGTCTAATCAAATGGATAATTTCGATTCGTTGGGTTTGGTTAAAATGATTATAGCTACAAACCGTCCGGATACGCTAGATTCGGCATTATTACGTCCCGGACGTTTAGATCGTAAAATTATGCTTCCTAATGAACAGGCACGTTCGGAAATTTTAAAAATTCATGCCCAACACCTATCCGCAGTAACATGCCAAGATGGTGAAATTGATTATGAAGCCATGGTTAAATTGTTGGAATTGTTGGATAGTTTTAACGGTGCCGATTTAAGAAATGTTTCGAATGGCGGTTTATGAATACAAGTAAGTCTTTCAATAAAAAGTGGTAAAGTTGTTTACTAACAACAATTTCGATTTACTTAAGATTACTTTATGTTGGCGCCCAAACCAACTTTCATCAAAACATTGTAAATTAATCTCACTCATTTTGGCCAAAATGAATTTTCGTCTCCAATCTAGATGCTACTCTGACTAATAATTCCGTTGAGTATAACTCAGAAATAGATTTGTTTGGGTTGGGTCGAACTAGCGACTTCCAGAGACTCATTCATTTAACTGTGATGGTAGCAGTTCACAAGGCAGATGCGGTGGTATGTAACGAGGCCCACGACGATTTCAATCTATTCAAGATCTTACCCGCGAAGATATTGAGGTTGTGCCACCATTATCGATCAAACAAATTCGATCGATTACGATATTTGGACGAAATTTTTCTCATTCAACTTCCATTAGCCAGGTTCATCTTATCGAAATTGGCCGGTAAGCATTCAGATTTCGATAGGCATCAACTGGCATCACTGGATCCCGTATTGCGTAGAAATTTACTATCTCAAATCATATGAGGACGATGTATCAGAATTAGGTTTATATTTTACTGTTGTCTGTCTGTGTGTCTGTGATGATTTAGGAATAACGCGAGTTGAAGAGCTGCGACAAAACGGTTCTAATATAATGGTCAACTCATCCAATCGCATTGAATATATTCAATTAATGGTCGACTTTATATTAAATAAACAAATTCAAATAAATTTTAATAAATGAATTTTAATGATAAATTTTAATAAAATATTTCTCATCTGAAAATCCTGTGTTTTTAATATTTTGTGTACGCAATGTGATACCTAGGTAGGGTGTTTTTTATAGTCGAAGGAATTATTTTGGCCTAGTTACCTAGTTCAGCAGTCGGTATTATTTTTAAATTTTGAATTAACAATGTTTTAACGGAAAAATATCTTACAAAAATTAAATGCAAAGTGAAATTTCAAGAAGTCGAAAAAATATTATTAAAAATGAAGTGTGAATTCCTCCAATAAAATTGTGTCAACACACTAAGCACAAAAAATTTATGTTTCTACCATAAAAAAATCAAAAAATAAAAGTTTTCTGAGAGTGGGGGAATTTTTTTCATTTTGATTACCATAAAAAATACTTTGTTTGATATTTTTTATTTATAATTATGGCAACCAACTCCAAATAATTATAAAGCATAAAACGCAGTGCATTATTAAACTATTAAATTATTACATTGGCGACGAGGGTTTTAAAAGAAAATAAGAAATTATTTAAATTTGAAATAATAAGTGGTTAAATCCGATGAAAAGTAAAATACATTAAAATAAAAAAAAGTAAGGTTAAATCCGAAAAGCACGTTACAAAAGTACAAGAAAATACAAATAATTATGATATAATTGACAAAATGAGCTTTGAGGGAAATGTTGCCGCAAACTGGAAAAAACGGAAGCGAGCATTTGACGTAATGGTAGTTGCAAATGAAATAACCGATAATAAAATAAAAAAATACAAGATGCTGCATAATGGTGGGATGGACTTGCCATATATATATTACAATTTGCCCCAAAGTTCTGAAAACGAGGGACAAAAGGAATAAGATGAATTTAAATCTATGGTGAAATTATTGGACGAATATTATTTACTAAAATCTAGTTCAGCGGTGGAGCGTAAATATTTTCGTGCTATGAAACAGAATCCGGAGGAAATTATTTGTCATAAGATTGAGACAACAGGCTGCTAAATGTGAGCTCGATAATGGAAGAGAGCACGTGCGAGATCAAATAGAGTACAACTCAAAACATAACCAGTTAGAGAAGAAAGTAATCGAAAAGGGAAGCCTGGATTTAGACGAATTAATAAAATTAGCCCAAGGGCTGGAAATTACTGATTTATCAGACAAGCAGGTACAAAAAGTTAGCATAAAAGCGGAAAAGAGCCATAAACAGCAGCAATATCGATCAGTGTCGAAATATCCTGGTGCAAAGGGAAATACGCAAAATAAATACGGAGTGAAGTCGGGTAGAGATAAGCAGAATGAATTTTCTTGTTTTAGATGTGGTAGAGTAGGTCATTTAAGCAGGGACAAGAATTTTCCGGCATTAGGAAAACAGTGCAATAAATGTAAAATGTTCATTCATTTCGATAAAGTATGTAGATCAAGGTTAGGTTCTAATCGAGTCAGATATGTAGAAGACAAACAAGAGGAAAGTTCGGAAGATAGTAGTGAGATATTAAAAGTCATAGACAGTAATAGCACCAACAGTGGAAATGTGATAGTGGTTGGTTTAGTATAGGTAACGTCAAAATAGGCATGACTGTAGATACAGGTGCCGCGGTTAATATAATTAGTACATATACCTATTTTAAGACGAAAGATAGAAACATCAAAGTAATAGAGGAAGATAGTATAGTTGAAAGCAAATTGAAGGATTACGGAGGTAATAATATTAGTGTTTATAAAGTAATTCGGGCAGAAATAGCTTACAAAGAAGAAAAGGTCAAAGCCGACATTTATGTTGTTAAAGGAAGTGGAACTTCATTGCTTAGTTGTAAAACGGCGGTTAATTTGAAGATAATTTCTTTTGATGTAAAATCAATTCAAAACTATTAATCTTTGAGTGGGACAGCAAATAAAATCGGAAAATTAAAAGGCGTTCAAGTCGAAATTCATATTGACGGGTTCATTATTCCAGTGCGCCAGCCTTATCGAAGGATTCCCGAAGGAATTGTTGAACAATGACATAATAGATCGTGTGAAAGAAATATCCAAATGGATATCTACATTAGTAGTAGTCCCTAAAGAATAAGAGTAACGATGTTAGGTTGTGTGTCGATATGAGACAGGCTAATAAAGCAATTAAGAGGGAGGTACATCCTTTACCTACTTTCGATGATATTCTGCCCAGTTTATCAAAGAGAATAATTTTTACAAAGCCTAGATGTAATAGACGCATTCCATCAAATAGAGATAACTCCTCGATATAGAGAAATAACGACGTTTATTTCGCACGAGAGTGTTTATCGATTTAAAAAGTTAATGTTCGGAATGTGGTGTGCTAGTGAACTTTTTCATAAAACGATGGAAAATTTATTGGTGAGAATAAAAGGAATTGTAATTTATATAGACGATATTTTAATTGTTGCAAAGGATTGCAAGGAACATGATAGGATATTAGAAGAGGTACATATACAATTAAAAGATAACGGTATAATTTTAAATAACGCAAAATGTCAATATAAAAAGGACGAAATTATTTTCATGGGACATATTTTAAATGCTAGTGGAATCAGACCTACAATAGATAAAGTTAGAGGCATTAGGAATTTTAAACAGCCAAATACAAAAGAAGAAGTTCGTAGTTTTCTAGGTATACTAAATTATATAGGAAGGTTCGTCCCAGATCTAGCAATGATTAGGGACCGTTAAAAATTTTGACAAGAAAAGGTAACAAATTTGAATGGACATCAGAACAAGAGAATTCATTTCAAAAGCTTAAAGAAATAATAGTCGGTGAAACAATATTAGGATATTACGGATCAAAGGATCGAACAATTGTAGTTGCTGATGCTAGTCCATACGGTTTTGGTGGAGTATTAATGCAAGAGAATGACAAAGGCAAGGCAAGGATAATAACTCCTACATCCAAAGGTTTATCGGATGTGGAGAAGCGGTATTCACAGACCGAAAAGGAGGCCCTAGCTTTAGTCTGGGCAGTCGAACGCTTCAAAATGTATCTGATGGGAAAACAATTTGATCTGATAACTCACCATAAGCCATTAGAGGTATTGTTAAAGCCTTCGTCAAAACCGTGTCTGAGAATAGAAAGATGGGTACTACGATTGCAGTCATATGATATGATCGTGATATACCGAATACATTAGCAAAAATTACTTGCTAATGTATTCGAATGCGATACACCAATCAGCCAACGCAAGTCCAGCGAAACTCATGTTTTACAGGGATTTGGAAAAAAAAATAAACGAGGTGCAGTAGAGGGAAATATCAAAATAAAGGACAGTGTAATTAGTCAAAACGAGAGGCCAGAAAATAAATCTCCTCCAAACTACAATGCTGATCAATACGTGGTAAAAGACAAGAACGGAAAAGCAGCAATGATACAAGGTGCGGATGGTAAATGTCAACTAGGGCGAACTGACCATCTAAAGAAGGTGATACCTATGGCAGATACCTATCATCCCTTTGATGAAATGTCTATTGTTGGAGAGTCAAACGATATCGAGCGATCAGTCAGACCGGAAGTACACGAGTCTACTTCAACTTTGAGAGAGAGTATCACGATGGAAGAGTCACAAGATCAACGCCCGGTATCGAACAATGATGATTATAATATGCAGCTAAGAAGAACATCGAGAATCAAGAAGGCGCCATTGTTTATGAAAGATTTTATAAATTAAATATATATAATTTTTGTAAAAGTTTATGTTTAAAGTTGAAGTCTAAAATAATTTGAATTAATCATAATTTTGTAGATTGTAAGTTTAAAATGTATTACTTTGCAAATAAAATCGGAAAATTAAAAGGCGTTCAAGTCGAAATTCATATTGACGGGTTCATTATTCCAGTGCGCCAGCCTTATCGAAGGATTCCCGAAGGAATTGTTGAACAATGACATAATAGATCGTGTGAAAGAAATATCCAAATGGATATCTACATTAGTAGTAGTCCCTAAAGAATAAGAGTAACGATGTTAGGTTGTGTGTCGATATGAGACAGGCTAATAAAGCAATTAAGAGGGAGGTACATCCTTTACCTACTTTCGATGATATTCTGCCCAGTTTATCAAAGAGAATAATTTTTACAAAGCCTAGATGTAATAGACGCATTCCATCAAATAGAGATAACTCCTCGATATAGAGAAACAACGACGTTTATTTCGCACGAGAGTGTTTATCGATTTAAAAAGTTAATGTTCGGAATGTGGTGTGCTAGTGAACTTTTTCATAAAACGATGGAAAATTTATTGGTGAGAATAAAAGGAATTGTAATTTATATAGACGATATTTTAATTGTTGCAAAGGATTGCAAGGAACATGATAGGATATTAGAAGAGGTACATATACAATTAAAAGATAACGGTATAATTTTAAATAACGCAAAATGTCAATATAAAAAGGACGAAATTATTTTCATGGGACATATTTTAAATGCTAGTGGAATCAGACCTACAATAGATAAAGTTAGAGGCATTAGGAATTTTAAACAGCCAAATACAAAAGAAGAAGTTCGTAGTTTTCTAGGTATACTAAATTATATAGGAAGGTTCGTCCCAGATCTAGCAATGATTAGGGACCGTTAAAAATTTTGACAAGAAAAGGTAACAAATTTGAATGGACATCAGAACAAGAGAATTCATTTCAAAAGCTTAAAGAAATAATAGTCGGTGAAACAATATTAGGATATTACGGATCAAAGGATCGAACAATTGTAGTTGCTGATGCTAGTCCATACGGTTTGGGTGGAGTATTAATGCAAGAGAATGACAAAGGCAAGGCAAGGATAATAACTCCTACATCCAAAGGTTTATCGGATGTGGAGAAGCGGTATTCACAGACCGAAAAGGAGGCCCTAGCTTTAGTCTGGGCAGTCGAACGCTTCAAAATGTATCTGATGGGAAAACAATTTGATCTGATAACTCAGCATAAGCCATTAGAGGTATTGTTAAAGCCTTCGTCAAAACCGTGTCTGAGAATAGAAAGATGGGTACTACGATTGCAGTCATATGATATGATCGTGATATACCGAATACATTAGCAAAAATTACTTGCTAATGTATTCGAATGCGATACACCAATCAGCCAACGCAAGTCCAGCGAAACTCATGTTTTACAGGGATTTGGAAAAAAAAAATAAACGAGGTGCAGTAGAGGGAAATATCAAAATAAAGGACAGTGTAATTAGTCAAAACGAGAGGCCAGAAAATAAATCTCCTCCAAACTACAATGCTGATCAATACGTGGTAAAAGACAAGAACGGAAAAGCAGCAATGATACAAGGTGCGGATGGTAAATGTCAACTAGGGCGAACTGACCATCTAAAGAAGGTGATACCTATGGCAGATACCTATCATCCCTTTGATGAAATGTCTATTGTTGGAGAGTCAAACGATATCGAGCGATCAGTCAGACCGGAAGTACACGAGTCTACTTCAACTTTGAGAGAGAGTATCACGATGGAAGAGTCACAAGATCAACGCCCGGTATCGAACAATGATGATTATAATATGCAGCTAAGAAGAACATCGAGAATCAAGAAGGCGCCATTGTTTATGAAAGATTTTGTAAATTAAATATATATAATTTTTGTAAAAGTTTATGTTTAAAGTTGAAGTCTAAAATAATTTGAATTAATCATAATTTTGTAGATTGTAAGTTTAAAATGTATTACTTTAAATTCCAATATTTTAAATATACATTATTTTAAATATGCATCATTTATTTCTATCGAAAAGGGTATTGTAGTAACGTACATTATAGTTACTAAATACGTAGTGATGTGTATAGGTATTTTGATGTATGGGAAATAAAGTTAACCAATGATGGTTGACAGGGTAATTACGTAAGTTTTATAAGAGCAAGGTGAATGTAACGACCTAGTATTAAAAACATGATTATTTAAGAGACAAATAAATAATTATAAAGCATAAAACGCAGTGCATTATTAAATTATTAGATTATTACAGGGTGGAACTTACTTCAATGCTCTTGAACCTATTGTGTTCGCTCAAAAACCCATAATTAGAATAATGTCATAAAAATAAAAGAACCAGTAGCTGACTGTTATTTTGTAAATTGCGCGTACTACCACTGAGACATTTATATAATAGGTAGGGGAAAAAGTTCGTGGCTTATTTCCCGGTAGATGGCTTTACATTCATATATCTCAGTAACCATTGATCATATCGGGCAATTCTAATGTGTGTTTGAAAGGTGATATTTTAACTTGTACTTTGATATACAAAACATTCAAATCGGTGAAGTGAATAAAAAGTTACAACATTTTAAACATGGAGATAAATAATGAAAAAATTCGATATATTTTACAATTTTATTACGACAAAGGTAAAAACGCGGCTCAAGCTTGCGAACAAATTTGTGCTGTTTATGGAGAAGGTACTTTATCAAAATCAGCAGCAAAGAAATGGTCCAAGCGCTTTCATTCTAGAAATATAGGTGTCAAAGATGCACCTCGCTCTCGTCGACCAACCACTCGAAAAGTCGAGGAAATAATGCAGAAAAATGAAGAAGACCGGCATATAACCAGCCATGCAATTGGTAAAGAACTAAATATTGATCACAAAACAGTCTTAAACCATTTGAAAATGGCTGGATACAAAAAAGTTTGACGTTTGGGTACCACATGAATTAACAGTTAAAATTTTAATGGACCGGATTTCTATCTGCGAAACGGTGCTGAAACGGAACGAAATCGAGCCATTTTTAAAGCGCATGTTTACTGGTGATGAAAATTGGATACGATTCGACAATGTTGTGCGAAAAAGATCATGGACGAAACAAGGTAAAGCTTCCCAAACGGTATCAAAGTCAGATTGATGCCAAGAAAGGTAATGCTATGTGTTTGGTGGGATTGGAAAGTAATTGTACATTATGAGGCGCTGCCACGGGCCAAACGATTGATTCTAATCTTTACTGCAATTAATGCGTTTAAGGCAAGCAATTCAGTTAAAACGTCGAGAATTGATCAGCAGAAAGGGCGTTGTCTTTCATCATGGTAACGCTAGACCACACACATCATTGATGACCCGGCAGAAACTGAGAGAGTTTGGCTGGGAAGTTTTGATGCACCCAACATATAGTCCTGGCCTTGCACCATTAGACTACAGTTTTACATTAAATTCAAAAAAGGCATACGAAAATGAGTTGTCTCGATTTTTCGCCTCCAAACTACAGAAGTTCTACAATGATCATGGCTCTACCAGAAAAATGACAAAAGATCATCGATCAAAATGACACATATTTAGTTTAATAAAGTTCATTTGAAATAAGAAAATTCTTTGTTTTAATGAAACCCAAAAAAGACCACGAACTTTTCCCTAACCCTTTATATACAAAGTACTGAATTTGTTTTTGTTAGAAGTGGCAATTTATATTTTCGGTATTCATATAATTACAATCTAAGATCTAACACTAAATCACTAGTAACCGTGCTTATCCATAACAAAAAACATTTTTTTAACTTTTACACAGTCTTAGCTCCACTCCTATTTAATTCCTTGCCTCAGTTAATTCGGGATACGAAAAAATTATCTGCATTCTTAAAAAGTATTTGTAACCTGGCTTCATGATTTTGATATTGCAAAAATTGTATCTTTATTTAAAGTAAACTGATCGTTTTAAACTCACATATCCATCTTTATTCTTATTTCGCTTTTTATTTTATTCCGTTTTTGTTTTTAATTTGTTTTTTATATATTAGGATAGAATTGTTATAATTTTAACCACTGTTAAGACTGTATATTTATTTTTTGTAACTTTTTAGTAATAATGTTAAAAAAACCATTACCATTTTATACCATGGCTGCGGGCCAATAGTCGGGTAAAAGTCAAGTTTAAGTAAATTTTTCGGTAAATTCATTTATTTTTCAAAAACTCTATGGCAAACTGATCGAAAAATCTGTTCTAAATCCGATTTTTACCATAGTAAATGATTTACCTGACTATTGGCCCGCAGCCCATATACATTAATTTAACATAAGGGATCATTCGCCTCTAGTTTTTAACTACTGAATTAACCCTATTCATCTCTTCCAATTGTTTTTTTTTTCAACAAATTAAATTTTTTCAATTTTTACTTATTGTATTGTAGTTCTTTTACATAAACCTTTTAGTTTTTATAATTACTTGTCTAATTTGTCATTAATTATATATATACAAATGGAATTTAAACGTTGTTCGATAAATAGAAGTAAAATAACCTCTCAGAAATCAGTAAGACAGTAGATTTAAAAATGAGAAATAGCACATCTCTCGAATCCTTATTTCCGTATTTAACTAAATATTTAACTAAACTAATGGAAATTAACCAGATTTTAAATTATTTTATTTTGTGAATAGGTTCCTCGACTATCCGCAGCTGCAAATAAAAAATTAACAATATGATTGTATAAGATAGAAATGTAATAATATACATGATTGGTTAAATCGGTAAACTACCTAAAAAAATTGATTGTTAATTATAGTAGATTATGCAACTAGTGCTATTAATGGGTAGTAATGTGAGAGGTTGGTAAATGACTTTTTACCAACCGAGGACATTATTACCCATTAGTAACACAAGTTGAATACTTTATTTTATATCATTCTCGACAACAAATAAAAAATTTTAACTCTAAATACAAACACAACTTTTTTCTGACATTTTTCGTACATCTAAGTGACCTTTGCATTTATTCTTTAATTGCCAGTATTGTAAATGAATAAGTTTATCATAATTGAGAATGGAAATAGCTGCATCTAATATAGAAAGGGACGATCAGGATTATTTATACAACCAACACAATACATTTTGAAGCAGATAATGTAAATAATGCCGAAAAAATTGTTCGTGGGATGCAATTTAATAATTGCAGTGTAACGGTGAACTTCAATTTCAATAAATAAATCAAATTGCGATATTACATGCAATTTTTTGATTTATATAAAATTTTCAATTCACAATAGCCGAATAATTAATATTGTATTCACAATTGCCTCAACAATTAAATCCTTAATGGTATAGAGTTACCACAAAACGCCTTTATTGTTATAGCTTTCTCTTCCATAAAGTTGTAACGATTGACATGCGCAACTCGTTTCAAGACACTAAGGTTTCATACCTCTGTCCGGTACTTACAGTTTTTTAATTAGATTTTGGGATAACTACTCAAATACAAAGCAAGATCCCGTTCAAAAAAATATATATTGGAAATACAAAGATAAATTATGTGGTTATAAATTGTTTTTGCAATAGGGGGACAGTCGATTTTGGATATTATGTAAAATGAAATCGTGTTTGATTGTGCGCTAAGCTCAAAGAATTTTTTTTTGAGTCGTTGTGTAAATTCGAGAAGTAAATTGTGTTCATGGAGATTTGCTAGTTGGTTAGTAGAAAGAAAATACATTATAAATAACCAAGTGAAAAGATCGAATTAAAAAAACCCTAGCCCGAAAGTGTATAACATAATACATATGTTGAAAGAAATTTAAAAAAAAAATAATTCTCGGAAGCGTTTCTTTGGAAAACCGCAATTTAAAAGTGAACAGCGTAAATTAGATTTTATAAATGTATTAGGTTAAGCTAAAGTTAAAACTTATTTAAAAACGCAGTAAGCACAATAAAAGTGTAAGAAACATATTTAAGTGAACTTTCAAACATAAAACACAAATTTATGGTATGCCTGTTGCTACCTCGTACGAGTGCCCATTTTGGTTTTGATATCGAGAGTTACCGTAAACAAATTAATAATATATCCATGCGGGCAGTAGAAAACGTGCTAGAATTAAGATAATCGATTACAATAAAATCATAAAATAACAAATTATAGAGCGATCGTGGCGAAATGTCTCAAGTAAATTAAATAATTAAATATCTTCATAATACTTCGACGATACAGTATTCTAATAATTTTTGTTAATAATAAATAATAAGTTTAAAATAATTATAATTACATAATAATATTAAATAATAAGTTAGGATGAACAATGAGTGAATCATTGTTGTGGTGGTGGTAATAGTTATAAATTCTGTTGTATATAATTAATTAATTTTAGTAATTTTCATGACGTCATTAATTTTAGAATTTACTTTTCTTCGCTATTCACTTATAAATTTTTGATTTACATAAATTTGTTAGAATCAATAAATTTGTTTGAACTTTCAATTTTAATTTCTCAGTTTTTCGAGAATTTATTTTTTTGGGGTTCTTTCTAATGTTATTTTATTTTGCTCAAATTGAATTCGGTTTAATCCACCATCTCGGTAGGTATGGTAAGTATAAAAGTTCGGTTTGCATCCATTCCTTTTTCATTATTTTTTTCCCCACATTATCGTGCCTAGCAGTCTAGCATGTCCCACTCATGCTTGGGAAACCCTACCCCTTTTACCCTGAGCCGTAGTCGGCCAAAGAATGACTGCCCCGATGCCTCTGAGTGGAGAAATTTCTAATAACAGTACAACTTACTTCTGTACTGTTACAAAGTGCCTATTATAGTCGCGTATGTTATAAAATATTATTATAAATGTTTATTAGTTTTGTGGCGTATCGCCTTCTCATTAATTTTTTGTAATTAGTTTTATAAAATAAATATGTTAAATTTTATTTTTATTGTTATTGTTTTATCTTTTTAAATACTTTACCTCATTTGTATATTTCTGTTGAATTTGTTCTGACCTCGTAATGGAAAAACATGTCAAAATTTCATGACATTTCTATATCGTATAATAAGTACGTTTTATGACAAAAATATAGTTTGATACAACATCGAGGAATAAATATATAAGAGAAACCATATAGTGCAAATTTTATAAGCCAATTTCTCCGAGGTTAATCTTATTTTATAGTTTTGATATATTTATATACACAAATTTAATTTTACATTTAATCCATATATACGTATTTTATAAACCTATAGGCATAGTTATTTTATAGTTCATTGTTCTTGTTAGGCTTATACAGATTGCCAATAGTAAAATATATTAACCTCGGAATGTCTACATGAGTCCTCTTACGTATATTTTGCTTTATGGTATTAATAATTGTATTACAATAAAATACAATTGGTATTAAAAAATCCGTTGATTTTAATGTTATTTGTTGAATGTTTTACAAATGTTATTTATTGATTTAATTTAAATAAAAAGTGAGTGTAGTTAAAATACCAATGTATATGTTACGGTAAAAGTCCGAAATCGGTAAATGTCCGAATAAATATTTGAAAAAAACTGTTTTATTGCTTCGATATATATAAACGAGAGTCCTATATTCTCTTAATGGTTCATCCTTCACCCCACGGAGTAATTTCCATGGTATTACTGCAAATTGGAATTCCGAATAGTAGCAAGTAACGACTTTACTAACTGTAGTAGCAAGTAACGGCTTTACTGCTCGTGGGAGGTATTTGTGCTCCTTATGACGCATAGCCTTCTGATGGGGAATAAATGAAACTACGGATATATAGGAGGAAAGGGCAACAAATCGAAACCACTGAACCTCTGGACTACTGAAATTTAACTGTGTAAACGAATTTGAAAAATTAAAATTGCGGACATTTGCCGATTTCGGACTTTAACCGTAACATATACACCATTTACTGTCGCATAACCATCGATTGAAGGAGGACCGACGTAGAATCTAAATACATCCCAGCATTTATGTAGAGGGAATATATATATATATATATATATATAAATATATATATATATATATATATATATATATATATATATATATATATATATATATATATATATATATATATATATATATATGTGTGTGTGTGTGTGTGTGTGTGTGTGTGTGTGTGTGTGTGTGTGTGTTAAGTAGAATATCTAACAACACACTCATCTCCTATATTGGTGAGTGATGGAAGAGTTCTACCAAGGGCAACGGGCAGTAATTAGCAGTTAAAAAAATCATCAAGTTTTAAAAAAAGAAATTTTTTTTGATGATCCAAAAAATAATTAAAAGAAGTTGTACAAAACGACATCTTTAGTAGCAGCAGCTAAAAATTTCAACCAACTTCAAGAGGGAGCATTCTGGAGGCAGTCGGAGGTTAAGCAGGCTATACCCCAGTTGGCAGTTTTAACAATAGCAGAAAAATTGTAAGTACCAATTAGATTTTTTTAGTAGAATGTACTCATTTTTCGCCAATTGTCTGCATTTAAAAAAAAAATATAAAATAAAATTATTTACAAATATATTAATTCTTAAAAAAAATAAAAATTATATAAAAATAAAATTTAAAAAAATTTAAAACATAATGTTCGATTTTTCGTTTGTTCATGCTGTTTTTTTTTTAATTGTGCACGAAGTAAATACTGATGATCAGGAAACGAATTCGTCCAAAATATACACTACTCTGATCGGCGATATATTTTGGCTTCAGGTAACAAAACGATCGCTGTAACTCATGAACAATTATATTCATTAGTTCAGGATCGAGTTCGTAGCATATTAAAAGCACAGTCGAATGGTTCTCATACTTCTGAAGCGTCTACTAGTAGTAAATCTGGTGACGAAATTGGCAGTGAGGTAAAAACTATCAAGCGTATGTCCAATTTTATGGATCATAAAAAGGTAGCAATGTAGCATTTAAACCACCCCAACCTTTAGTCTCTCAAAATCCCGAGGTCTGGTTTGCTATTTTGGAACAACAGTTTCAAGTAGCACACATTGTTACAGAGTCCACACGGTATTCGCATGTGGTTGGTGCATTGGATGCTAGGCTACATAATCAGTTCACCAATTTAATAATGAATAATAAAGGCAAACAGTCCTATACTTTTTTTAACAGGACGTGCTTAGAGAGTGTTAGGTGAATCTGAACGAACAAAATTAAACAATTTATTACACGGTTTACGGCCGAATGATCAAAACCTATCGCAGTTACTGAAGCAAATGAACATGAATGCCGGTGAATATTTTGTAGAAGGCACAATAAGACGACTATGGTTGCAAAGGTTACCGCAACTAGTGCAATTAGTATTGGTTCCGTTCGAAAATGATGTTACATTGGGAAAATTAGCAGAATGGGCTGATGATTTAATTGAAACCATGTCGCAGCATCAAATACATGATATCAATGATAGATCACAATTAGTCAAACAAAATGAATCATTAACTTCATCAGTTAATGATTTTCAAGAGATGTTGGCTAAATTTCGTAAAGATATTTTAATGGAAGTGTCAACATTACATAGCACGGCGAGAAGATCTCATAGTCCACATAACTCTTCTAGAGGCCAATCAAAATCTAGAGAACGAATGTCAGATGAAACCGAGTGTTTTTATCATCGACGTTTTAAGGACAAAGCTACAAAGTGCTTTTCTGGTTGTCGTCATCACAGCAAGTTTATCGTAAATCAATCGCAAAATGCCAGTTCGAAAAACTAAATTCTAGTCAGCATCCTGTGACGTGTGTTGACGAAATTTATATAAATCGTCTGCTTATATTCCACCAAAATTGAAAACGTAAATTTCTGGTAGACACAGGTGCAGACGTGTCAGATTTACCCGGAAATTTATTTTAATAAAAAAGTCATTGAGCCGGAATTTCATTTATATGCAGCAAATGGTACAAAAATTAAGGCCTACGGAATGCATACAATATCATTAAACATTGGTTTACGTAGAGTTTTTAAATGGTCATTTACTATAGCTGATGTATCAATGCCAATAATCGGTGCAGATTTTTTAAAATCAACCGGACTAGTTGTAGACGTTAAAAAAGGCAGATTAGTTGATCCGTTAACAAATTTGTTTACAGTAGGATCCATCTCGCAAAATCAAAGTTTTTCTCTAGCATTGGTTGACAAAACCAAACTTAATTCGGATATAGGTAAATTATTAAGCGAATTCGAAGAAATTACACGAGAATCAGTTAATATGAATACTCGTAAACATAATGTGGCGCACTGCTTGGAGACGCGAAGACAACCAGTTATGTGTAAGACGAGGCGCTTGGCTCCTGATAAACTAAAAATAGTGAGGGAACATTTCGAGAGTATGATGGTTCAAGGCATCTGCAGTCCTAGCAAAAGTGAATGGGCCAGTCCACTGCATTTGGTTCCGAAGAAAAACGGTGAGTGGAGCCTCTGTGAGGATTACAGGGCATTAAACAATGTGTCCACCCCCGACAACTATCCCGTGCCACATCTACAAGATTTCTCGTTCCAACTAGCAGGGTGCACAATATTTACAACAACAGACTTGGTACGTGCATAACATCAAATTCCCGTAGAGCCACGAGACGTACCCAAAACAGCAATCGCAACACCACTTGGGCTTTTCGAGTTTAACAGAATGACATTCGGCCTTCGAAATGCGGCATAGTCGTTCCAGCGACTAATGCATTCAGTATTAAGGGGATTATCATTCTGTTTCGTGTATCTCGATGACATACTCATTGCATCCAGTTCGTTGAATGAACATATATCACATGTGGAACAGGTATTCTAACGCTTAGCCGAAAATGGTCTAGTTATTAGCTCGACAAATGTGTATTTGCACAACAGGAAATCTCTTTTCTGGGACATTTGGTAAATCAGAATGGAATTTTGCCGTCTCCAAAGAGAGTAGAGATTATTCGTAGTTATCCACAGCCTACAGCAGTTAAAACGATTTTTGGGGATAATCAATTTTTATAGAAGATGCTTTCCATCCGCGGCACATGAAAAAAAATGAATCTAAACGATTTCTTAAAGTGGTATAAAAGAAATAGTAAAGCACCATTCGTTTGGACAGAAGAATCAGTGTAAGCATTCGAAAAGTGTAAGTCTAAATTAAGTGATGCCACCCTTCTAGCTCATCCAGATATAATATGGGTAATGGGTACGGATAATGTAGTAGCTGATGCGTTATCTAGAGTAGAACCCATTAACATACACGAGACTATTGACTATAACGAATTTGCTACAGATCAGCTGTAGGACTCAGAACTGAATGACATACTGTGAGACGAGAACTCTGGACTGAATTTAGTACGACGACCGTTGGCTTTTAACACAGAACAATTCATTTACTGTGACATATCGACGGGACAAACAAGACCTTTCGTCCCAAGAGAATGGAGGAAGGTATTTGAGTCGCTACACAATGTCACATCTCGGAGTAAATGCTTCAGTTAAATTAATGTCGAATCATGTTGTGCGGCCTTCAACTAAAAAAGACGTTAGAGAATTAGCACAAGCATGTTTGGTTTGTCAAAAATCTAAAGTTGCGAGACACACACACGCACCAATAGGTAATTTCGAGGTTACAAAGGAACGTTTTACAGAGGTTCATATTGATTTAGTTGGACCGTTACCCGTATCAAATAACCAAAAATACTGCTTGGGTATGATTGATAGGTATACTCGGTGGGCAGACGCAATTCCTATACCAGATATCAACGCAAATACGGTGGCAAGTGCATTTTATACGAATTGGATAGCGCGATTTGGTGTTCCACATTTTATAGTAAAGGATCAGGGATCATAATTCGAATCGAATCTTTTCGCGGAATTGTCACAGCTATTAGAATTTGAGAGAAGACGTACAACGTCGTATAATCCCAAATGCAACGGAATGATAGAACGTTGGCACCGGACGTTAAAGGCAGCAATTATGTGTTATAATAGAACAGATTGGACGAAAATATTACCACTAGTGTTATTAGGTTTACAAACTTCATTTAGTGAGGAGTTGAAAACTACTCCTACAGAGTTGGTATATGGAAGTACCGTCAGAGTTCCTGGGCAATTCACTGAACCACCAAATACTTCAATTCCACAATCCGAATTCGTAAGTAGTTTAAAAAACATTTTGAGGAATTAAAACCAGTTAATGCATCTCGACATTCAAACGAGAGATTCTTCATTAGTAAGAAATTAGAAGATTGCTCTCATGTATTTATACGTACTGATGCAGTACGTATAAATACATGAGAGAAATCTTCTTTTAAAATTTTGAGTAGAGATGAGAAATTTTTTGAGCTAGAAATTAAACATAAAAAAGTTAATATTTCGATTGATAGGCTCAAGCCTTGTTATACTGAAAATAAAGATGAGTCCATCAATCAACCATTAGCAACTAATGTATCACTGAACTTAAACGATAAGGTTACCAGTACGATTTCAAAATTGAATCATCGAACTTAGTATCATGTAATTTATCAACTTACCAAATTTCTTAAATTCCACTGGAAGGGGAGTGTATGTGGCGTATCGCCTTCTCATTAATTTTCTGTAATTAGTTTTATAAAATAAATTTGTTAAATTTTATTTTTATTGTTATTGTTTAATTTCTATATCGTATAATGAGTACGTTTATGACAAAAATATAGTTTGGTACAATTGTTATAACTGATATAAATTCTGGCCTTAGTTGAACTAACAAAACATAGGAGTCCTTAGCCAGGATGTATACCAGTAAAAAATATGTAATTTTTGATAAAAAAATTTCGTCACCAGTCGTTATAAAAAGCTAAGACACAAAGGTTGGGTATTAATAATTGTATTACAATAAAATGAGTGTAGTTAAAATACCAATGTATACACCATTTACTGTAGCATTACCATCGGTTGAAGGAGGACCGAGGTAGAAATCTAAATACATCCCAGTATTTATGTAGAGGGATATATATATATATATATATATATATATATATATATATATATATATATATATATATATATATATATATATATATATATATATATATATATATATATATATATATATATATGATAAGTAGTATATCTAACAACACACTCATCTCCTATAGTTTAAGCTTTCCTGAAATACTGAAATTTTAAATAAATATTAATAAATACTAAGAACCTGGAAGATATCAAAATTATCTAGGTACTACAAAATATTTCTGGAACCAAATTTTAGTTAGTAAATACCAACGCTACTTGTAAGTTCAAGAATCATGAATTATGCAAGAATTAATTTCAAATACCTAAATTACTTCGAATTGAATTTAAAATTAATCACGATCATTTAAAACAATTTACTTTCACCGAACCTTTTACTTTTAGTGCTAGTTTATTATGGCACACTAATTAATTTGGATTATTATTAATTTTTTTTCATTAACGATGATTTAGTTGTATCGATAGTCCATCGTTTTATAACTTTCATATGAATAAACACCACTTGATGTTATTTTTATAACTTTGGTATACTGTTTCACTTGGTATACAGTAACCACCTTCACAACTGTTTTACTGGCGGTTTTTATTTTTGTTAGTATATACACTTAATAGTATTTAGCAGGTGTTATTACTTTTGTTAATTAACGAAACTTGAGATTTATTATACACATACACTATATTCTAATCAATTAAAAATATGTATACTATAATGATACATGAGCCTTAATACGAGCAATTTCACACACTTTTCTAGTCATTAATTATTAGGCTTTAGGCACTATATTAATTTTACACTGTATTCTAGTCCATTTGTATCATTCACTAAACTTATTTATCTATTTCTAGTATTTTAAGTAGTCCAATTATACACTTAGAATTAATTTTTGTACATTGTATTTAATTTATAAGTTTATAGTTCATCACTTTTCTGTGGTATAATTCCGAACATTTAATATTCTGTTTACCGTTAAATTCCAAACTTAAGTTAACTATTAAGATTATTAATTATAAACACTATACTAATTAATTATTTTATTTCATTTTAATTCATTTCGAAACTTAAGTTTTACACGATCAATCTTAATTATTTAATTTTAAAGTTATTATTTTCAAAACAAATCACGAGATAGTACCCATGCTGAATATGACCTTACCAGTCGAACTCTCAATTAATTGTCGACCCAATAATTTTTCTTGCCGTAATTTACAAAAAAAAAATTAAAAATCCTCATTTTCCTTGTTTGACCACATCATAAAATTATACATTAAACAAACAATGAGATAGTACAATGCACCGAGGAGCATCAACGTTAACACTGTGACTGTAATGGTAGGGAACAAAAGTCATAATGAATATGTGGGAAATTTTACTTGTGCATGACAGCACAAGATCCAACAAGATTAAATTTTAATAATTACTCTAAATCAGCAATCGATATCACTTTGTGCTCCAATGATATTTTCAATAATCTAACATGGTCTGTCATGGATAATTTAATTGGCTCCGATCACCTTCCTATATTAATCAACTTCGAAGCTGATGGGTTCTTAAAAACTAATATTATCAACTGGACAAAATATTCTTGATATTACCAAACAAATTAATATTAACAAAAGAAATCATCCTAAACCATGGTGGAATCCTTACCTAAGTAAATTAAGGAAAATCAAACTGGAAAAACAAAAAATCTATAATAAATTCAAAAACTTTTTCACGGCCAAAGAACTTTTAAAATGTATTTCAACTTTAAAAAGAGAAATCATCAAAGCTAAAAGAAATTCATGTAAAAATTTAATCGATAGTTTCAATTTTAACATTAATAGTAAAAACCTATGGCATAAAATAAATAAAATAAGAAACAAAAGATCTTCCAATGTTAATTTGTTAGACAATTATGATATGGCAAAAAAATGTATTAATGATAATTTCCCTTATTCATTTGAAGACATTAAATTACCGGTTAAAATGTTAAATACAAATAATAGTAATAAATTTAATAAAGAATTTTAAATTCAAATTTTCAAAAATAAATCCAATACTGCTCCCGGTAGTAATAAATTATCTATTAAAATATTAAAAGAAATTATCGATAATAATCCTTGTGTTCTAAACCATTGAATTAATTATTTAAATAATAGAAGATTGAAGATTGAATTAATTAATAGTAATATCTATCCTCCTAATTGGAACAAAATAAAAGTCATTGCCATTAAAAAACCTGATAAAAATGATTTTGATACTGATAGTTTCAGACCTATATGTCTTCAAAACTCATTTCCAAAAATTTTTGATAAAGTAATCTTGACAGACATAATTCAACACCTCGATAAGAACGAGATTCTTCCTCTCAATTCATATGGATTTCGTAAAGGTTATAGCATTATGGATTACTTCGCCAATTTATTTTCGGAAATCATGGAAGGAAAAAAGAAAAGCAAAATATGATTTTAATAGTCACAGACATTAAAAAAGCTTTTGATAATACTAATAAAAATATCCTTATAAACAATTTAATTAATATACAATCAACTGGATATACGAACATTTAACAAATAGAACAAAAGGAATCCCTCAAGGATCATGTTTAAGTCCAATTTTATTTAATATATATACAACTAAACTACATAATCTTCAAAACGAAAATATCTCTATATACCAATTCGCAGATGACTTAGCCATTCTGATCAAAAATAATAGTGAAATTTTAACATTAAAAACTAGTAACTTTCTTCTAAAAAAATTAATTCAGGAACTATCTAATATTAATTTAAACATTAATCTTCCAAAAACTAAGTATATGAGACTTTTCAAAAATAAAATATCTACACATGAAATTAAACTAAACAACAATAAGTTTAATGAAGTTAAGGATATTTAATTACTGGGAATTTCTTTTAATAATAAATTATCCTTGCCAAAACATTATAAAGAACTGGATAAAGAAATAATTAATTAGTCAAACTTATTAAAAATATTTACTTATAAAAAAGGTGGCGCTCACCCTCAAATAATGTTAAATTTATATTAATCTTTAATAAAATCGAAAAAAAATTTTCCGGATATAATAACTCCGCTAACTATTAATAATTCATTAAAGATCAAACAAAAAATTATTAACAAAAATTTAAGAATTGTAGGTGGTTTTATTAAATCTAGGCCTATTTCTACATTACAGGCCGAAACTAAATCTTTACTGGCTGAATAATAAAAAAAATCATTAAAATTCATTGTTAAAATATCTACAAAAACAATAATACCGAGTGACTGACACGAAGTGTTACCAACTTCAGACTGCCATTGCTGTCAAACCAGTGATGACAGAGCGCTCAAATTTACACTAATGACAGTTAATTCCATTGTTTACATGTGTACAAAGCATTTTAGTGGGAAATATTCATAATGTGATAATGTGATTACTCTATATTTGGCTGAAAAACCACAGTCGCAGATTGTTAACCAGTTAAAACATCTGCATGTGAATAAAATGTTTGTGTATCGCACCATAAATCGTTATAACGATACTGGTAGAATTGCAAAAACGTGGAGCGAAACGCACTGCAACATCACCGAATATCATTCGGAAAGTGAAGGCCAAATTAGCTCGGAATCCGCGTCGTAGTGGCAGAAAAATGGCTCGTGAGGCGATCATTTCGCTCAGACGGATGCAGCACATATGGAAAGATCATCTTAGACTAAAGGCCTTGAAATTATATAAAACGCATGGTCTCACCGATGCTCAAAAAGAAGTTAGAGTGGAAAGAGCAATGGAGTTGTTACGCTTGGAAGGAAATGGCGATTGGTCGAATTTGGTTTTCTCCGATGAGTCACCGTTCGTTATTGAGCAATATGTGAACAAACAAAATGACCCGATTTACTCCGCTAGATTTTTCGCTTTGGAGTATTTTGAAGAGCAAGGTTGGGACAAAAAAGTACCAAAGTGTCGATCATCTCAAGCAAGCGCTTCGCCTGGAATGGGCCAAAATACCGCAGAGCCATTTTCGTGCTGCATGCAATAGCTTTGTCGGCCGTTTGAAGGCCATAATCGCGACTAAGGGTGGCCAAATCAAAAACTGCTAATGCAATTCGAAAATTTAAATATTTGTGAAAAATACTAACTTTGATTCAATAAAATTCATCAAAATATAAAAATTCTGTGGCGTTTTGTTTTGGTAACACTTCGTGTCAGCCACGTATATACGAGAAAATTAAAAAGAACAATATTTTATCTAAATTCAGTATCTTATATTTCAAATACAATTTTTTACATAATATAACGCAAAATAACAAAAAATATAATAAAATAAATAATTTATTGATTAATAATAACTTCACCGTTAATTCTAATATTATGAATATTTTTTATTTTAAAATCTAATTTTATCCAAATCTCTAATAAATATAAAGATTACTCTCACATTTTCACGGATGGCTCGTTAATCTCCGATATTGGAGGTGTTGGTATTTTTTTACAAAACATTAATAAGGAGTTTATATTCAAACTTAAAAATAAAGTTATAATTATGGTTATTAGGCTTATTAAATTATTTTATATTCCAATATTTTTCTGGAATTTAAGCCTATAATAAAATACACTTTTACGGTGCCGAGGATCGACTGATCGTCGTAGAGGAAAGACGTGTTTTTGTCTCTCCTTTAAATAAATTATTATTAATATTTTTATTTTAATCAGTTTAGGAAAGTGTAGTGTGAGAGTGATGTGTTATTTTTGAGTGAGTTTTGTTCTTTAGAAGTTCACCTGTTAATACAGGTGAATTGAGACAGTTATTATGAAAATTACGTTCAACACATATACAATCAGAGAAGTATCTTTTTATTCTAAATTTCATTCTAATTATATAAAAGTTAATTATTTATTATTGTTATTATAACTATTTACATATATGTGAACGGTAATTTATAATCGTATACATAGAAACTGACATTTCATGGGAATTCCCTTTGTATGTACTTAAGTACATAAAATATTGGTACCCCAGAAACCAAAATTTGAAATTACAACAGATCGAATTGTAACTTACCCAATAAGCGAAAATTTGTATACTCAAAATGGGTTGCCATACGGTGACAAAAATGACTTTTTGTGGAATAATATAAATTGATAAATATATAAAATGTTAATGAAAGGAGGAAACAGTTTTCTGCCACGGGAAATTTATCATTTGAGCTGAAATGTGTTGGATTGTGTTATCCATTTGGGTTTTTATTTAAATTTAATTATATTTTCATAACTAATTTTAATAATTTTCACTTACTTTAAACAATTCTTTAAATTGAAATTTTGTCGAAAGTCCTGACTTAAAACAATAAAGTTGTCGGCAAATATAATTCAATTTATTTTTATTATTATTTAAATTTATTATTTATTTATTTTTATTTTTTTACATACCGGAAGGTCAGGGAAGTTTGTAATTGCAACATTCTTGATCAGGGGGTCTATTTAATTACTTACGCTTTGAGCATAAACTCAATACAATCAAATATGTTAACGACCCAAAGACTTTTTGCTATGGAATGTTGTTTTTCGACGATTTTTCTGGTTGAATTCAGGTTATGTTTTAGTGAAGTTGTGTGAATGTTAGATATAAATTAACCCTGCTTTTAGTTGGATGAATTTAAATATAGGTAGCTGAATGACAATACCGAATCTAAAAATTTTTTTTTTTATTTTGACATTATTGACGGAATATTTAGGTCATCATATGTATGATAATACTGCCGTGTCATTACGAACGTGAAGTCTCTCGGTTAGATGGTGTTGGATGGGAAGATAGGGCAAAATAAGGTTAGAAGCAGTATGTGATGAGATGACCCATAGATGTGAATTAAATAACCTAACCAGTCTAGTAGGACTGATGCCGAATACATATGATGAATATTAGTATCCTTTACCTCAAACACAACTAACTTACATTACACTTAATAAACACATTAACACACTTGTTTATTATTTCGCACAACACTTTTTTTTTTTTTCAAAAATGTTTAAAAAATTACTCGATTAATTTCGACTTGTTAGGTCATCATAAGGAGTATCTACTGATTGGTAAAAATAAAAATTTAGTTATATATAGTAGAAATAAGCAAAATAAAATGAAAGGAGGGACAAAAAATAGGCAATAAAAATTAATCTATTGATCGTTCCAATCATCTGTTGTTTACACGGAAAAATTACTAATAAAAAAGGAGGGGGGTGGAATAGCAGGTAAGCGATTAGTTATCGGTTGAGTAACAAAATTCAAGGTATATTGAAGTGCATTTAATTACCCGACGTATTAGTCATATTATTAAGAGCGTGAGAATAAAACAGGGCGGGATCTGTAATTGGTGAGAAACGGATTTCTCTCTGTTCTTTAAGGATATTTTGGCTAAGAAATATGGATTTTCGAATTTCGTAAGATTCTAAGGTATCTAAACGTCTCCTTTTAAGTTGTATATGTAATATGTCTAAATTGTTTAAGCTAGCTGTATGATTTTCTAAAGTTAAATGATTATGGAACGTTGATTGATTGCAACCAGATAAAAGTTCTTTAGCTCTAACTCCAAAATTGCACCCAGTCTGTCCAATATGGGCTAGCTACGCCAAGTACCAACTTAACTAACAAACTCTAATCTAGAGTGTGAATTTAATTGAGACTAACATTCTAATATATTTAAGTAGTTAGAAAATGACTTTGCTGCGGTTCGCCCTAGTCGTTTCTGTGACTAACATTCTTTCCTAACTAACCTTATCTGTTAAGGATGCATGCAGGGCCTGGGCCCGCATGATGCTGAAATATTATTCGGATTCAGATATAATTTGTTATTTGATTGTTGATATTTCAGGATAGTGGTAACGTACCTAGGATCGCCGTTATGGCTGGCCTGTACGCCTCTATCATATCATATCATATCATAATAAAATACACTTTTACGGTGCCAACATTTCAATTGTTTATTTACAATTATCTTCAGGACGTACAAACTATGAATATAATATAAAATTACTAAAAAATCAATAAAAGTTATTTTACGAAAAACAAAAAAAAACTTACAATAATTATAAACTCATAATATTTACGAAAATAAAAATTGTAAATGAAATGAAGTATTGTTTTGAATTTAGAAAAAGCATGTTGATACATTAAGGCTAACGTAAGTAGAAGCACTCAAAAAATTATTTTTTAAACCGCTAGATGTTAAATGCAATAAAATGATAACAAACATATTATTTAGATAAAATTAAGTAAGATAGTATTAATTACAAAATAGAATCAGTTAAAACTATTTAATCAAAATTAGGATATAAATCTAAAATAAATAAATAAAAAGCATAAATATTAATTATTTATAATCAAATACATATTTTGTAAGTAAGCACAATCAGATTGTTTATTTGTGCTTTCAGGATTCTTTTTAATGTATATCATCTCTAACACACGTCTAATTGAAAGATTTTTTTCATGTTCTAATATTTTAACATCATCTAAAAACACGTCATGCTTAGTGTTATATAAATGTGTAGATAAGGCACTTGCAACTTCAACATTTAGTTTACCTTTAGCTATATTTTGAGCGTCTCTTTTATGTTGGCAAAATCTTGTAGATAATAATTACTTTGTTTGTCCAATATAAATTTTATTACAAGTACATTGAACTTAATATACAACATTAGCTTTTTTACCTAGCACAGTATGATCTTTAAGATTCGAATAAAGTGTTTTGACAAAATTTATGTGTGCTTTTCCTACTAATTTTAGATTAAATTTATTCATACAAAAACTTAATTTCTCATGTAATGACTTGACATAAGGGACCGAAACATATTTAATTTGGTTATTGATTGATGAAATATGTGGAACAATTTCGTCTACTTGTGCTACAATTGGGTTTTTATTTAAAAGAAATATTAATATTTTATTTACAAACGAATTTGGATAAGCAATTCTGGAAAGTGTAAACTTAAGAAGTTTAAAATTTTCTTTGTGAAAAATCGGATCCGATAAATGAATTATTTTGTTTGCTAACAATTTAACTGTATTCCGTTTATATGCCAAAGGGAGGTGAGAATCAAAATTTAAATATCTACCAGACCATGTTGCTTTATGGAACCAATCAGTAAATAATTCTCCATTACTATTTCGTATTACGATTATATCCAGAAAGGCTAATCTTTGATTACATTCTAATTCCATAGTAAATTTAATGTGTTAACTTTATCACGTGGGATGGCTGTAATTATATCATCAACATATCTGAAATAAAAAATTGGTTTAAAATCCAACGAATTTAATACCGTAGACTCAACGTACTCCATAACGATATCTGCAACTGCAGGGCTAATAGGCGAATCCATAGGTGATCCAAAAAGTTATAAGGTTATAGGTATAAATTAGATTATTAAAATAAAACTCACAATTTTGAAAAATTAACTTCATTGCACTAACAAATTCTGATTTATTTTATTTTATTCCAGAATTTGCTTTGATTTCGATCCATTTATCACTTAAAAGTTTTAACGCTAACTTACTATCTATATTTGTAAATAAGGATAAAACGTCTAGTGATAAAATGATATGATCGTCAGGTACTAAAATATTTTTAATGTTTTCTTTAAATTCAACAAAAAATTTTATAGCACTAAAAGATTTACCAACAGTATGATTCACAATTTTAGATAAAAAAGAAGCCAAATTATATAAAGGAGTTCCAATTGAGCTGACTATAGGGCGATACGGAACATTAACTTTATGAATCTTCGGCAAACCATAAAGTTTAGCCAAAACACCATTGTAACATCGCAAAAATTTTCATTCCTGAACCATTATTTTAGTATTATTTTGCCCTACAGTTATCATTTTATTTAATTTCGTTTGAACTGATACCGTGTTGTCTTTGTTAACTAATTTATACGTAATTTATACTTCTACTTACGTTAGCCTTAATGTATCAACATGCCTTTTCTAAATTCAAAACAATACTTCATTTCATTTACAATTATTTTTTTCGGTTTACAATACGAATACTAAATAATACTTTAATTTATATTAATTTTTTAATAGCATATTCGTTTACTTTTACAACAACAATTTGCCCGGATTTTATGTAAACGAATATGAAAGAAATTTGATCGACTTTTGTAGTAGTATTTGTGAAAAGAAAAACAAAAAATTGTGTATTATAAATGGCGGGTTTATCATTTCAGCTTGTTAGCATCGGTATAATAAAAAATTATAAAGCAAAGAATTAAAATGTTCAATATAGTGTCTCTCATTTCTCAATTTTATTAATTTATTCACCACTCATTATCAATAATTTTCAATTAAAAACATAAGAAATTATATAATTTCGCACATAAACACAACATTTTAGTACACAAGATATTTTGAAAATACGTCGCACAAACAAAATTACAAATTATCCTTACAATTTTAATAAATTTATTAAAAGCAAAAATAAATTTAAAACTGAATTGTACAAATGGCGCGTTGTCTTTCAAATCAAATTATGTTTTGACGTTTACTTTATTATATATGTATGCGTAAAAATCTGACAAAATATCGAGATTTTTTAAAATTGACCCAGGCGATTTGTTCGATCAAGATTTTTGTGCTAAAAAAAATTTTAATGTCAAAAATGTTGATCTGACAGCTCAATCCGATCAAATTTTTTTGATCTGACAGTTCGAACGAATATGGTGTAAGTTTATATCTATTTTTTAACTTTATGTAAATATTATGAGTTTATAATTATTGTAAGTTTTGTTTTGTTTTTCGTAAAATGACTTTTATTGATTTTTTAGTAATTTTATATTATATTCATAGTTTGTACGCCCTGAAAATAATTGTAAATAAACAGTTGAAATGTTGGCACCGTAAAAGTGTATTTTTTTATAGGCTTAAATTCCAGAAAAATATTGGAATATAAAATTAAAAATAATGCATCTATTAAAAATATCGAACTTATTGCAATGAAACTTGGAAAAAATTATAATTTTCACTGACTCTAAATGTAGTTGTGATTCACTGCTTAAATAAACCTAAGTTTTATGAGCACGAAATTATTAATATTATCAACAATAATAAAAACACATATGTTATTATACAATGGATCCCAGGCCACTCTGGTATTATGGGTAATGAGAAAGCTGATTACTTAGCTAAACTAGCAATTAATAACAACAATGAAGTATTTAATAACTTAATAACCCTTGAAGACTCTTATAAAATAATTGATGATATAATAAAACAAGATTGGAATTCAATATAATACTGTGGGCAAAACATAGTAAGACATTGATCATAATTTTAAAATTCTTTATTTTTTTCTCCAAATCTATTTCGTAACCTATTTCGTTCTGTTATTATGTTTCCCATTTCATTGGTGTTCGCGTTTGGTCCGCGGGGAGTATTTTATTTTGTCCTTACCTTCTGGTATCCATGGAAACTGACAAGCCTCTCCTGATCTGTCGCAGTTACGCCCTCTATAGCGGTTACACGCTCTATCGAGAGATGCTATATACAAGATGGGACATAAGTCACTGAAGGTTTTATTGTTTGCCGTGTTTCATGACACCCATCGATCCGGATCAGTTCAAATGTTATAAGAAAAACCTGATCCAACTTTTGTTTTAGATCATATAATTTTGAATTGAAATCTAGCAAGCGCCTTTGCGTTGTTTCATGAAATAAGAACTAAACCGGATCAGATCAAGCATCAAGAAACACAGCTATTATAACTTTTAGTTTATTAGTATTATAAACAACATTTGGGAGATCGACATAATCATAGTTATATACGACTGGAGAATGAACAAAAAAAGGTGAGTTTTATTATATTTGTCAAAATTAATTAATCAAACCCAAAGAAAATTAAGATGTTTTTTTAATACCAGAAATCCAGCACCATTAAAAAATCAAGTAAGAAATAACTTAGTCACTCATTTTCAGTCAGCAAGGACTGTTCTTGATACCTCGAAGCGGAAGACCGCATAATACGCGAACCAAAGATAATGTAGAGTTTGGGAGAGAGCGTAAATGGAAACCCTAAGACATTGACTCTGCTTCAAATGACCACAACTTCAATGCGAAGAATAATGAGACAAGATTTAATGCTGTTGCCTTACGAGATCAAATGGGCCATGAAATTTTGCAGCAAGATCGGAACAAGCACAATCGGTATTTCTTTGAAAACAAAATTAAACACATTTTAAAACTTTAAACTAACGATTTCTTTATTGAAAAAATGTAGGTATTAGGTACAATACATAATTTTATCTAATTTAAAAACAATTCATGAAAATCTGTATTCATATTGAATTTTATCCTTCGAAATCCGACTTACTGTTGAAATGTAAACTCTCACTAATGCAAGTAACGCATCGTAACACTGAAAAAAAAACAATAACATTTAAGAAAGTAATTAAACAAAATATTCAACATATGTACTGGATCGCTTTAACTCTCAAAACAAAACTAAACCTCGTAACCATGAAATTCCCTTTATGTTAAAAATAATATCAAGGAGCTCGCTAACATTAAGGAAGAATTTGTCGCCACATAATACGATAATAATTTAAAATAAGACAGTTTCGCAATCAAAATTAACTAAAACTACTCAAATTACAATCTAAAACATTCTTTCTGTGAAAATATTAAACAGTACTTTTTTGAAAAAATAAATCAAATCCTTCACTTAGATACTATTTACTGTTTTTGACTATATACGTACCGAAATATCCTAATCAAAATGCATAGTTTTAGAGAATAATTTAATAAATTTATTGGCCACTTTCCTGCAAATAGTGATAACATAATACTACTAGGTGATTTTAATATTAGGCTAAGTAATAATAATGAAAAATATCACGAAAAATTTAATATAACATAATGGCTCTTAAACAAATGGTGAACGGACAAACTATATTACACGAATGTCGAGTACATGTATAGATTTTCAGTAATAACTAATAAATTTAATAATATGTGCGTCCGACCGTTCTATGCGTCCGCACGACACAATTGAGCTTTAAACTCAAAAAATCATCACTCAAACTATCGATTCTTGATCGCATCTACAGCCCGTATTATAAAAGGTTCGGATAAGGGCGAGTATTTTTTAAATGCGACGTACCAACACCTTGAAATTAAATTAATTTTATGAGACTTCTGTGGGTCCGCGCGACACAAGTGAGCTTTAAACTCAAAAAATCATCACTCAAACTACATACTTGATCGCATCTACAGCCCGTAGTATAAAAGGTTCGGATTAGGGCGAGTATTTTTTAAATGTACTAACACCTTGAAATTAAATTAATTTTATGAAACTTGTGTGCGCCCGAGCGACACAATTGAGCTCTAACTCAAAAAATCATTAATTTACCCAAAATATCGATGTTACAGCCCGTATTATAAAAGGCTCGGATTAGGGCGAATAGTTTTTAAATGTGACATATCAACATCTTGAAATTAAATTAATTTTAGCGATACAATTGAGCTTTAAACTTTGGGTAAATTAATTAATCCAGCCCGAATTAATCAAAATAAATATGTTTTTAAAAACCAGGATTTCGAAAACCAAGATCAAAGATAATGTAAAACAGATACAGACACAAACACACACACACACACACACACACACACACACACACACACACACAAAGTTATTTGTATTCTTTGTTTTGTTTAGTTTTTTAACTCTCTCACTAGTTAATCCCAATGGCAACAAAACGCGGGAAAATTGATGCCGAGTGCCGAGTTTTCCAAGACAGAAATGTATTTTTTTGTAAAACACCGCGGTATTAACACATGCCTAATACGAGTATGTCTTCAAAATGTTTCTATAAATAAGGAATTCAACATCAAACGACATTACGAGTCAAAACATCAGAATTTCAGTAAGTAAATTGGGCAAAACAGAAAGGGTGAACTTCATAAACTTAAAATGTGCTTGGAAAAACAAAGTTCGATGTTCCATGACCAAAACAAGGAAGCTGAAAACAATGCACGTGCTAGCTACGCAGTATCGAAGATAATAGCAGACAAAATGAAGTCAGTCAGTGACTTTCACTGACGGGAATTCGTAAACAATTGTTTGATGACCGTAGTAGAGATTGTATGTCCCGAGAAAAGGAATTAGTTTTCCAATATTAGTCTCTCTGCAAGAACCGTTACACGACACATCGAAGAAATGTCAGTAAATCTAAAAATATTCAGTTTTTCTCGATAGCCATTGATGAAAGTACAGATACCACGAATCCAGCGCAGCTTGCAGTATTTACAAAGAAGATATACAACTACAAAATGATTTTGTTCGATAGAAATATACCAACAAAAAATCGTTTCTGATTTTCTGAGTTTTTGTTTGTAATTTTCGAAGAACGAGTTGGCCCTATAATCATACATTTCTCGCTCTAACATTCATTTTATAAACACAACTTCGGCTTGAAATCGCCAAACAAAGCAATAGAAAAGTCGAACATATTGAAGAAGGGGAAAAATATTGCGAAGGCACAAGTAAAACATTTTTAATTATATCGCAGTCGCATGTAATTTAGTAACGCTATATCCTTCAAAGGTTGTATTTCATTTGAACTTATTCGAAATCGAAATTCATTTACGTATTATTTTTCAGCTTGAATTTGTTTCTGTACGTACTCGTAGCTACACATTTTTAATCAAAATAGCACATGGAACCAACCATTTTTTTTGTTTTGGAATACATATTATATACATACGGAAATAATTTATTTGAAAATGTTTGTTGATTTCTATGTATGTATTTAGGAAAAATTTTGATTTTACTAAAAAGATAAATTGGCAAACATACTCACGTAGTGAAGGAACTTTATGAATGAAAAATATTAAGAAATATAAAACAAAATATCTTCCGTTGTATTACTTGTATTACTTGTATTACTTGTGAAGTAAATTTCGAATAAAAATTTACGAAATGGATAAGTATTTGTTCTACAAAAATGAACATATTCATATAAATGATTATTTTTATTTGCGATCGTTTTATTGTTCATTTGGACTATTTTACTTCTGCATTCAAAAATGTGTAATGTAAAGAAAATTTCCAATTGCGTGAAAGCGGAATATCTACGAGTTCACGTTTTATACCTAGCTTAAGCCAATAAACGCAAATAACTGCATCATTTTCATTTATGTATAAGCTAAATATTTTGAATCTAACTTATTAACGGAGTTGATGACATGCTGTATAGAAGGATTAGTAAAGATTTTCTTTTTCTAATTTTGTGCGTTTTAATTAAAATTTTGAAATTGCTATTTGATGTTTGGTTTATGTGTAAAAGTAATAAATATTAATTAAATCTAAAATTACTTAAACGTAATAATTTTTATTTTGTGACTTAGTGTAGATTCATTGGTTTTGACTCGTTCTACGAGTATGTACCTATATTGAATGATTCGATAGAAAGATATCTCGACATATAAAAAACGTTGTTTATATATTAGGAAAACATTTTTTGATAACATTGGGCGCTTCAGGGGACCCAACAGTCCATCCCAACAGAAATCAAATTGGCGGTGATTTTACTAATCATGATTAGTTGGCGGTCTTGATCGGGCCCATTGTATACAAGTAGGAAAGACTACTTTAACACTCGAAGTGAAAACGGTAGGATTAAATATTCATTTTCATGGAATTCCTAGACTTCATTAAATGGGCAATTGAATAAGGCATCTTTCATTTTAGAACTTCTAATTTTTGACCTATCCAAGAATTATCTCGAACAAATTATGCCAACTAACATCAATCTTATTGATCTTAGAAAAGCTTTCTAAGATCAATAAGATTGTTCTTTATAAATCTTTTCAAATCTTATTGTAATCAGAGTTTTTAAGAAATTTCGAATATCATAGATTTATATTTTATGATTTTTAAGGATTTAACGTCACCAGTGGGCGGCCCTATTCTGATTTTCCCCGGGAAAAGGTAAATTGGTAATTAGCGACGTGTTTCTAGTAATTGGGAGTTTGTTATTCCCCAAAGTGTATTCTGGCGTTTGGGATTATTTCTTTTATTGGGAAAAATAATTCTATTTTATAGCACTTTTGACGTAAATTTTTCCCTATTATTTTTTAGGGAATTGTAGTTCGTACTTTTTTGAATTTTTAAACATTCTTTTTTCTAATAAATATATATTTAAAAATAAATTAAACTTGGCCAGAATAGGGCCACAGTTTATATAATTAGATTACAAGATTTTGCTATCATGAATCTAGAGAACACTGCCAGGTCAGGTGGTAATTTGATATTATGATATCCTAAACGCGTACAGTTTATCCATGATAGCAGTCCTGGTAGCGATGTATAACCCAATCCTAGAGTAAACGTAACTCAATATCAAAAATATTTTTAAAAAACGAATCGTACTTCAGGATTATGGGGCTCAGGTGCGGGCCCCGCTTGCTTTCGCATATCGAAAGTATTAAGAGGAAAGGATTATTTAATGGTATATACAACTTGAACGCTACACAACAAAGTCATTGTCTAACTATGCAGTTTGCTAATAAATTATTTGTACGATTTGTAGGCAGGTGCGTTTGATAGCGCTTCTTTTGCCACGATCTTAAATACTTGCCGCAAATTTGGTATTGGCAACGCCATTGTGAAATAGTTTGAATATATTACGCTTTAATCGCATATTATCAAGGTTCAGCTGGATGATTCCTCTGTTGTAGTCAATGTTGCCAAAGGTTGCCCACAGGTCGAGATACTATTATTATTACTGTGGCTTTTGGTTATTGAATTTTACTCTTTAAGCTTCGGAGTTCCTGTTATATCACTCAGGGTTATGCTAACGATCTTGTTATAAAAGTGAACCCATCAAAAAATGATCTAGTGGTTTGTTATAATCGTCGAAATTTAGATAGTCTTACTGTTCCCACACTTTTTAAGAGCATAATTATAATATCTGACTTTGTTAAACATTTAGGAATTATCTTGCAATTCCAAATTATCATGAAATCTTAAATCGTATGTAAACTTGAAAACGCACCCGCTATATTTTGACAATGTCGAAGAGATTTTGGCAAATCGTGAGACCTAAACTCCAAAATATTCTGCTTTACCTAAAGTAAACTGACGGGGAAAAATTTTGCAGTTGATATCGAATGGCCAACTTAAAACTGTCTGAAGAAATATTTTAATGGGGATCAAGTGAACGTAATAGGGGGGATCAAGTTGAATAATTTTATTGTCGGCTCCATAACCTGTTACGGCACTAATATTCCGCCGTTGTGCTGGTCATGTTTTAGGCAACGTGTCGGGTATTAGTGGTCCGATAGAACTCTTTATCGAAAAATAATACTAAAAATATTTCATCAATGAATAAAATCCAAAAGGTAAAATCCAAATAGGACAAAATTCAAATGTAAAAAATCCAAATATAATATACATATTTAAAACCCTTTCAACTCGATTTCTTAGCCGATTTTTTTGAAATTCGACATGTGATATCTAGGGTTTCCAGTTCGAATATCCGAATATTGAATTATTCGAATATTTCGAGCGATTTCGATTATTTTAATAATTATTATTTTTTTTTTGTTTTTTGTTTAATAATTTATTGGTATGTTTTAATAATAATTTAACTCTAAACTTGAATTCCTTCGTGTTTAAATTACGGAATAAAACTTTACCGACACAAAAACTCCGCCTCCTTTTGAATGGTGGAATCTAATATTTTATGATGTACATATTGTGTAATATTTTATGTTATATTGTCCGTTTTAATTGTTTCAAACTGTACATTCCAAAACTGCGATTGCTTCTTGTTGTTATTTAAATACGAACGATCACGGGTTTGGAATTTCCAGTTTAAAACTAATAAAAATGTAATTCATTTATCGTTTTGAAAACGATACGAGCCAAAAAAAGGGATGCGACGCAGTTCAGAAAAGAATGAAACAATCTGGGGTTTTCCATAATATTTTTCAAGAACAATAAATCAATTTGGTTCTTCACGTACATGTTCATACATGTTGCCTAAGCTCTCAGTTTAAAAATTCCCAAATCGCAGCAATTTAAAAATATTATTATCAAAATTTGGGGCAAAGTGCCAATGAAAGTTAGCAAATTCTTAAGGATTAGTAATTCCCAAACTCTTATTCATTTTCAGTACCTATGCCTAGGTTAAGAATTTAATAGTTTTCGTTTGTATCAGGATATAATTGTCCCGGTGTATGTTAGCAAGGTTAGCTCTGGTTTGCTATTTTCCCGAATTTCACCTATTCCGTTTTAGACTTGAATTTGATTCCAAGATTCACGAGAGTTGGATGTTCTAGTTGAGAATCAATTTTCATCATCTTACCAAAGATATTATTTCTGTTGCAGTTAGCCACTGTTAGAGAATTATCATAAAGTTATGTATAAAAAAATAAGATTTTACTCATTTCATTTATTTCCGACAGCTGTGCTTATTTCCGAGGAACTTGGCAATTTTGCAGAACTGTATACAAGACTCGAGATAATTTCCATCTGGCATAACAAATTACATTATTTCCCGTACTTCAACATACTAAATACGTTAATGATCGGTTCAACAATAACCACGTTCCATGCCACATTCCCAACATATACAATATCGGTTAAGACATGTCAAGTAGATCAGTACTCTGTTAACCATATCTAATTCAAAAATCACAAACATATATGCAATGTCGAAATATTCAAAATAGATTAAAAATATGTAATTCGTGTAAGGAGTAAGGATTGGTGGGTAGTGGACGACAAAGAATGGTCAGTGTATTGATCAGGGACTTATGACGGTTAAGTAATACACGGGAGGTTATTGCGGAAGGGTAATGACCGAGGAAAAAAGACCGGGGGTAATGGCGGGCGACCAGAATGTAATGACTGGAGCGGTAAATGGCCGATTAGTAATGACGGAGAGGCCGGAAGTACTTGCCGAGGATAATGTACCGACGGTTAACTGACCGTGGGTAATGGCAAGAATTATTGACAGAAGGGGATAATATAAGGCGGTGAACCTCTAGAACCATATTAAAAGTATTAAAACCAGAATTTTAAAGAAAATTGTAAGTATATACAACATTTCTGAACAAGAGGTCTCTATTTGCAATTTTATCAATTAAAAAGAACTCATTCTCAATGCCTTTGGCGGAAGATAATTTTTTCCGATGTTCTTTCTAATTGGATGAATCATTTCTGTTACTAAAGAGGCGAGGCTTGCAACATGTACTATAATTATCCAAGTGTTTTTATTGATTATAAAAATTGGTAAGGTAGCTAGTTATGTAGGGTGATTGTGGGTAGGTAGTTGTGTAGGGTTCTAGTCGTTTATGTCATTAACTAATCCTTTTCTTTTACTAATTTGATCACTACTTTTGATGTGAATTCTTAAGTATAATTCGTTTCTTAAATATGTTTTTGATACTGGATTACACTTACTCCAAATGTGCTTTACATAACTACCAAGACCTTCATCATGGATAAGCTGTACGTCTATATGATAGCGTTCTCTAGTTGTCTAAGCATTAGATTCAAAATGTTGTATTGTAATTGTATAAAATCGTGTGGTTACTTTTTTGCAAACGCCTTTTAAGATTAATAAAATTTCGGAATTCTTGGATATGTCAACAAATATTAATTTTAGTTAAATATCTATTTAGACTATAGTGTCATTAATTTTTAGTTTGCTTGGAACTTTTAGAATAAAGGAAGCGTATGATAGAATAAAGGAAGGAAATGACTTTTTCAATTTTTTACTTACGAATATGAATCGTTTGACTTTCAAA
Organism: Nephrotoma guestfalica; assembly: GCA_963691935.1. Lineage (NCBI taxonomy): Eukaryota > Metazoa > Arthropoda > Insecta > Diptera > Tipulidae > Nephrotoma > Nephrotoma guestfalica. Next base: position 92,422,624 of record OY829915.1, read on the forward strand.
TCGCTGAAATTTTGCATGAATATAGGTACATCCCCTTTTTCGAAAATTACAACCAAAATCTCATTTTTTGTTTGTATAGGTATTTCTGTCGAAAAAATCACTTTCTTCTTGTATATTTTCTTTGAACTACGTTTACTCCAGGATTGTGCTATACATATCTACTATAGGACTGACATCATGGATAAGGTGTACGCGTTTATCATATCATTGCATCATGCTACCACCTGATCTGGCAGCGTTCTCTAGTTATCTAAGCATTAGGTTCATGATAACAAAATCTTGTATTCTACCGAGATTTTTTAGAAACTCTGATTTAAATAAGGTTTAAATAGGCATAGGCTGTTTTGCAAAAGCCTGTCTAAGATCAATCAGATTTATGTTGGCATAATTTGTCCGAGATAATTTTCGGATAAGTAAAAAATTAGAAGCTCTAAAATAAAAAATGCCTTATTCGCTCATTTGAGGAAGTCTACGAATTTCATGAAAATTAATATTTAATGCCACCGTTTTCACTTCGAATGTTAAAGTAGTCTTTCCTACTTGTATACAATGTTATCAAAATTTGTTTTCCCAATTTTTAAACGTTTTTTATATGTCGAGATATCTTTCTATCGAATCATTCAATATAAGTATACATAGAACGAGTCAAAACCAATGCATCTACACTAAGTCACAAAATAAAAATTATTACGTTTAAGTAATTTTAGATTTAATTAATATTTATTACTTTTACACATAAACCAAACATCAAATAGCAATTTCAAAATTTTAATTAAAACGCACAAAATTAGAAAAACAAAATCTTTACTAATCCTTCTATACAGCATGTCATCAACTCCGTTAATAAGTTAGATTCAAAATATTTAGCTTATACATAAATGAAAATGATGCAGTTATTTGCGTTTATTGGCTTAAGCTAGGTATAAAACGTGAACTCGTAGATATTCCGCTTTCACGCAATTGGAAATTTTCTTTACATTACACATTTTTGAATGCAGAAGTAAAATAGTCCAAATGAACAATAAAACGATCGCAAATAAAAATAATCATTTATATGTATATGTTCATTTTTATAAAACAAATACTTATCCATTTCGTAAATTTTTATTCGAAATTTACTTCACCAGTAATACAACGGAAGATATTTTGTTTTATATTTCTTAATATTTTTCATTCATAAAGTTCCTTCACTACGTGAGTATGTTTGTCAATTTATCTTTTTAGTAAAATCAAAATTTTTTGTTCAAAAAAAAAGGTTGGTTCCATGTGCTATTTTGATTAAAAATGTGTAGCTACGAGTACGTACAGAAACAAATTCAAGCTGAAAAATAATACGTAAATGAATTTCGATTTCGTATAAATTCAAATGAAATACAACCTTTGAAGGATATAGCGTTACTAAATTACATGTGACTGCAATATAATTAAAAATGTTTTACTTGTGCCTTCGCAATATTTTTCCCCTTCTCCAATATGTTCGATTTTTTCTATTGCTTTGTTTGGCGATTTCAAGCCGAAGTTGTGTTTATAAAATGAATGTTAGAGCGAGAAATGTATGATTATAGGACCAACTCGTTCCTCGAAAGTTACAAACAAAAACTCAGAAAATCAGAAACGATTTTTTGTTGATATATTTCTATCGAACAAAATCACTTTCTAGTTGTATATCTTCTTTGATTGTATATCTTCTTTGGTATTTATTCGTGGAGTAAAGCGATATTTCGAAATTATTAAAGAATTAGCTCAACTACTACCACAGGAGTTGACATGCTTAAAGCATTGCTGCAATGTACAACCGACCTAAATCTGGACCTATCACAGCTAGTGTCCATAAAACTGACGGAGCGCCGGCAATGGTTGGCGAAAAAAAGGAGTCATTGCTTTGCTCCAAAAGCACCTAGAAGACCTCGGAATGAAACAAACCTTAAGAAAAGTTCACTGCATTATCCACCAAGAAGCATTGTGCGGGAAGTCCTCAAATTTAAAGGATGTGATGGACGTTTCTGTGAAAGCAGTAAACTTCATCTTATCTCGGGGGTTGAAATATCTGCTTGAAGCTAGGATTTATCCAAACTTAGTAAATCATGCAAAACAAATGGCATCAAAAATGAACAACAAAAATGAAATACAGAAAGAACAAGTTGAGATCCAAAATGACCGATGGTCATGTACAAGATATATTGCTTCTGAGCTTTTCGAACCTTCCACGAAACATTGAAAAACTTGTGAACGCTAAACAACATCAAAATAAATCTTAAATAAATATAAGTATAATCTCTATTACTATTTTTATTATTATCTTCATTTATAAATTTTGAATGTGGCCCGTGATAGGCTCACATACTATCCGTTGGCCCTCAACATGAATAAGGTTGACGACCTCTGTTTTAAACCGATGATTTTATTTATATAAATTTTTAATTTTTGATTTCTTTAATTTTATTTGATTACATTCCGAAAAACCACCCGCTACCATTATAGGTCCGTAATGATGGAGTTCCGGAAAGGATGAATGAACTTAGTATTTTAAGTTATTGATGGCCGAAACGTCAAATTGGAATAATAAATTATTATCTTCGTTTCTTACGTTATTTTTTTTATTCTATCCATGGTTCCCACTTAATAACGCATGAATGAGAAGAAATTAGTACAAAACAGAAAATAACGTGTGTAGAGTATAGGGCCTATTTAGACGTATGTGTACTACATGATGTATTTTCCTCGCCTCTTACCTCTTCGCCTATAAACTTATTCACTCCAAAATAAGTTTATAGGCGAAGAGGTAAGAGGCGAGGAAAATACATCATGTAGTGCATACACTTCTATGGGGCATATAGAGCGTAGCGTTTTAACTCTCCTTTGAAGTAGGATAACTGGATAATTGATTTTTTATAATGTTTTTAGTTTATGGTAAGGTGGATACACATCCAATTTTTAACTTTTTTGTTACATATTTAAAAGTATTTATTACAGACTGCGTAGTATTATCAGAGACAAACTAAAAGAGATATTCCATCCATTGTAAACGAAAAAATTTAAACTGTGTCTTCTTTTCCTGTAAATAGTTTCACACAATAAAATATATTGTTTTTTTTTGTGTATACGTATACGCAGTTTAAGCAAAAATCACAGATCCAACGATGACATTGGAATTATCAGAAATAATTTTTTTTTTTTAAATTTTTAGTTCAAATGAAGCATTTCTTTTGATTGTATGTGCTATTATAAAGTAAGTTATCTCGAAATATTTCGACATATGCTGTAGTAAAATAATTTATGAATATATGAATTGTAAAGCTTTAATATATGGATAAAAATGAATTATATCAAAAACTGTTGAAATCGCTTTAAAGCCTCAAAAAAAATATCCGACTTGCAAACCGAAGCTACACAAATCAAAACAAGCTACACAAGCAAAACGTAATGAAGATATTGAATCTATCAAGTCATTGATAAAAATGAATCACGAAATCTAAAAAACGAGGATATTGAATTTCTGGACTAAATAGCCTGTCATCTGTAAGCCTTCTGCATCTGAAACCCCTGAAACCAGCTGTTGAAATCAGACTACAATAGAGCCTATTATGAATAATGACGATAAGCCAAGTATTCCTCCCTCTGCCCATAATAAATTATGATCTAGCAGGTGTATATAAAAGAAAGGAAGCTGGACAACTCAATGAGGATGAATGTAAAATGTTGAGTAAACTTAAATAAGAGAAACAAAGTATCGAAAGAAATTTAAAAATTAAACGGAATGACCAAGAGCGGCATCGAAAATCCAGAGACGAACGAAAACGGAAATTGGCAGAAATTTGCGAAAATAATCCAGAAATAAGGGCGGCGTTGAAAAAACTGGATGTCGTCGGCAGGCCTCGACTTGAAGTTGATCAACCATTATTATTGAACACTATAGTTGAATCGCGGTTCATGGTGCTGATTGCGCAATTAATTAATTAAACGCAATTAAAGTATTTATCGATATGTTCACACTTTAGATGAGTTAATAACAGAACTAAACACCAAAGAATCTAATATTAGTATGAATGGAGTTTACGTTTATTACTAAAAAAGTTCGTCGACAGAAAGTAAGAGGCATGTTCGAACTGTGCCAGTCAAATTAATTCGTGCTCAAAAAGACAATTATATTCGCCATCCAGATGGATTTTTATGCCAAATAAAAATTCTACATTTAGAAGAAATTGCTAGTTTACTTGGACCCAATGAACTGTTATTCCTAAGCCAGGACGTTAAAGCGAAAGTGCCTTTGGGAATAACAGCAGCAAATGAACAGTCGTTACCTATCCTCATGCATGTCGAGTATAGAGTTAGTCTACCAGATCATGACTGGGTTGTTGCTGCTCGTCATAAACCAATCCCATCTGTTTATCCTAGAATTCCAATAAATGAAAATGGCATTGGTAATCCAAAAGCAATAGGGTACAGTGGCCCTAGTTTTATCGCAATCCGTTCTGGAATGCATTCTTCGTTAACCCCATATTCGCATTGTTTGGACATGGATAAATTGGTTGAACTTCATGAATTTGAATCATTCGTTAAACATGCGAACAAAATTAAATAAATATTTATTTTAAATGTAGACGGAGGCCCAGATGAAAACCCCAGATATCAAAAAGTTATAGATGTAGCAGTTCATCACTTCATCAAATATAATTTAGATGCCATTTTTGTTGCAATAAATACACCTGGTGGAATTTTAATAGAGACGAAAGAAGAATGGGACCATTAAGAATGGGACCATTAAGCAAACAACTATCGGGTGTTATATTGCCACATGCAAAAATTTCGCAGTCATCTAGACGCTCAAGGACGAACCATCGATAACAAACCGGAATTTGGAATGAAGTTATTATTAATGGATATCCAATTGTATGCAAATATGTATGTCCAGCCGAATGCTTCTAAAATTGATGCTAGTTCGAAAAACAATGAATGGTTTGCTGGACACGTCAGAACGAGTCAATATTGTCTTCAAATTGTGAAATGTGTTAATTGAAATTGCTGTTCGGAACCAAGAAGAAGTTAGGTATTAGAAGCGAAACGTTATAATTTTGCTCCATTATTCATCATAAAAGCATTAAATTTGCGAAGTTTACTTCAAACGGATTCCAAATTTAAAATATACGTTGGTTGAAAAGTATTGAAAGCGACACAGCAATCAAAATTTATGTGTCAGTTTAATATTTCATCTTTCATTTAAACACATGAAAATTTTTATTTCGATCTAGCAATTCATTCTTTGTTTACAAAAGCCATTAGAAGTTCATGTGTCAGTGTATTTGTTTACAATGGAAAACCGAATATCGTGCAGTGATAAAATTCTTTGTTTCGAAAGGTTTATCAGCAATAGAAATTCATACAAAAATGGTAAGTGTTTAAGGAATCTGCTCTTTCATTTCCAATTGCGCATCGAAGGGTTTTCGAATTTAAACGTGGTCGTTCAAGCGTTAAAGAGCGTTAACCACGTAGTGGACGTCCAAAAAGTGCAACAACACCAGAAATCATTGAGCAAGTGTATATTTGCCGTGTTTCATGACAACCATTGATCCGGATCAGATCAAATTTTATATGGAAAATCTGATTCAAATTTTGTTCTAGATCACAAATTTTGATTTAAAATCTAATAAGCGTCTTTGTGTTGTTTCATGAAACATGAACTGAACCGGATCAGATCAAGCTTCAAGAAACACAGCAAATATTGTTTGTGAAGGTCCAAGTTTTACTAAACGTGCAATTGCTGATACCATAGGCATCTCGGACGAACGAGTTCTCCATATTTTACATGAAGTAGTACGTATGGAAAAGCTGCATGGAAAACTGGTGCCGCTTTCGTTAACAATTCAACAAAAACTGAATCGAAAACAAATTTCTCAGCGTAATTTGAAGCGTTTTAAACAAAATACACGAACAGAAACAAGAACGTTTACAGTGAACTGAGCTGGTTGTTCAGCTCCAAAACAGGTGAAATCAGAACGGTCGGCAAAAAGGTCATGGCATCAGTTTTTTGGGATGCAAAAGAGATTTTGTTGATTGATTATCTTAAAAAAGGTAAAACAGTTAATTCTGAATATTATTGCAACCTTTAGGACCAGTTGGATAAAAAAAATCGTAAAAAACCCCTTTACAGAAGGAAAAAATTATTTTTCATATTTTTCATCGCGAAAAAATCACACAAGTATTTTGACGATGGCTAAATTGAGCGAATTAAAGTACGAATTGCTTGAACGGTGGGTGTATTCACCAGGTTTGGCTCCGAGCGATTACTATCTCTTCAGAAACCTGAAACAATTCCTTCGTGGAAAGCGTTTTTCGTCGAATGAAGAAGCTATTGCACCTGTGGAACAGTATCTTGCAGAGCTTCCGGAAAATCATTACGGAGATGGTATAAAATTATTGGAGGATTATTGGAATAAGTGTATTGAAGTTGAGGAAGATTATATTGAATAAAAAACCTAATTTCATTAAAAAAATTCACATTCTTACATTTTTGCTTTCAATACTTCTCAACCAACCTGTATTTCCGTACGATATGTATCGCACGACGGTCCAGAATGAACTTGAGAACAGAATTTGCAAAATTTGTCATGTATAATTTGCATCGAATATTATGCTTAACAAGCATATAACTCAGTTACTCATCATGTACAGTTATGTACTAACACCTGCTAATTCTAAACTGCTTAACATGAAGAAAATTCGTCCTACTCGAATTGCGGCCAAAAGACAACGAGAAATGATGGCAATTTTAATTCAAACAAACCACCTTGAAGTAGCAGAATGGTTCGATGAAGATGATTTGAATGAACAAAATTTAATTATTCCAACTAAAAATGATGAAAATACACCAATGCCTGTTTGTACAATGAGTGAGCATTTGGATATCCCTTGGGAGGACGCATAAATTAATAAGTTTATGTACCTTTTACGCTATGTGCGTTTGAATTATTTTTTATTTATTTAAATGAAATCAATGTGATATTATGTTATGTTTCCTAATAAAATTAAAATATTGTTTTAGTTTAAAAGTTTGTTTGATTTCATATTCTGCTATGATGTCTTTTTCAGTACCTCTCGTCTTTTTTCAGTACCTCTCCCCTCCTTCTCTGTCAGAAACTGTTACAAGTACTTGAACCCCCACCCCCCCCCCCCCCCTCGCAAATGTGACATCATTAAAGAACGTCCCCTTAATATGCAATTAGCATCACCACAAAATCCTGTTCTAGGAGTTTTATTCATTATGATTTATATAAACAACATGGAAAATACTATAAATTAGTTTTATTTGCGGATGACGCATTGGTGTAAGCCATGGCAGATACTGTTGTGGAAGAAATGCTACAAAAAACAAAATCTTTAGTAATAAATGGTAGAACCAATCATAATAGATACTAACAAACTGAAATTAATGACGAAATTAAGTATTTAGTATTAAATAGGCTTTAAGAATTATGCCATTGTTTGGAGAAAAAATATTTTTTTTTTTTTCGAAAATTAGGAGAACATTCTCAAATGGGATTAAGTTATGTTATTATGACTAAGCCGCTTTTGGGATGCAATATTAGATATCTGATTGCAAAATAAAGGTGCGAGAATAATTTTAAAAGTAAACAGATATGCTTCAATAAAATTGATCTTGGATACACTAAACTCGTTGAACGTTATTAAAGTAAATATCTTAAAAAATGTCTATAAACAATAACTTTCCAAAAATGAAACATAATTTGACATAATTATAAATTGAAAAACTTCAAGCCGAAACAAATTTAAATAGATTTAAACAAATTAAAATATGTACGTAAAAGAGTAACTTTTCGTGAACAATGGGTATATCCAGCCCATGTAGGCCTACATTTAAGATGTCTCAATTGTAGATTTCCTACAGTTGTAGAATTCTACATGGGCTGGATGCAATATCATCGTGTTATTTTGGGTTTATATCTAATAAAATTGATTATAATAATTAAGTAAATATGGAATTCCTTAATTTATTAAACCTTGAAGATAAAAACAGTAACATGGAATGAAAATAGCACAAACTAAATTGACAATTAAAGTACTGGCTCAAACCAAAAAATATCTACTCAAAAGTAGACAGACAATTTTTGCCTCAAACATTGCTCTACATTTTTTAGTGAGATATTTTGCATCCAGCCTATAATATGTGTGAGACCTACTATATTTTAGTGAGGCCTACATGAGCTGGATACACCCAATGTTTAATTACTAATTATTTAATGCAAAATGGTATGAGTTTAAGAGAGTAGGAAGAGTTTATTCTTAGTAAGGATGTAGTATATTTGTAGAAGCAACTACAGAAGTTACGTAGTATAAACTTTAGATATTAGGTAAAATTTTCTTGAAAAAAATTATTGTAAAAATTAAAAACCAATTTCCATCGTTTCACATTCACGAAAAAGCAGAGTCCGCACTACAAATAAAAATCCATCGTTTTGCGTCTTCATTGTAATTTTGCGACCATTTTATTTCAAAACAAATTAAGTTCCACATCCGATTTTACTTTTTTTCTATTTTGGCCGAAGAAGCAACTTCCCAGATAAACCTTATTCTACGTTGTGAAATTGGTACGAAATTTCCGTGTAATCAAAATAGACAGAAATACAAGTTATAAAATTTTTAAAGATTGCGAAACGAGAAGGGTGCTTATTTTAACATTAATATATTTTTTAATTTACAACAAAAAAAACTTACTTCCTTATAATCCGATTCCGCATTAAGATGCAATCCATGCAGCAATAAATCAATTGTGTTAGTTGGAAAACATAATGGCGGTAAAGTAGAATGCAACGTATTTTTAAGGTTAAAATATTCAATCCCGCCTTTCAACATCGCATTTATATATTCAATTGCCAATTCAGTGGCTTCAATTAATCGGCCGTTAGATACAAACAGTTTTAATAATTCTGGAGTGTTACGTTTTTTATAAGATGAATATAGCCACTGAGGCAAAAATACGCCACAGCTTAATATTTTCCGAGCAATGGTCTTATGAAGAATCGTCATATTTTCCTTTTCATTATTCTCCAACAAATTCTTTAACAGATTCCATGCTGTATCTATTGCACTATCACGTATGGATAAGTCAATAATATCGTTCTCTGATAGCCATTTCCAAATTTCATCTGATTGCTGAGCTGTGGTATTTATACAAGCCAGAGTGACGCTTTCTAATACGGATGAAATATGCAAATCAAAATGTTTTGATAATCGTACTGCGGCCGTATACAAATTGAGACTTGATAATATGGCAACCAATTCAGCGGCGCCTGCATTTAATATTACCGAAACTTTGTTATTATGTTTAGACACCAACAATATTGCTTCTGTCAATTGAAGTTCCTTTTTCAAATGTTTTATTTCTAAAACAGTGACTTTCTCTGTATTGTTTAAATCTTCCGTTTCCATGTTATGTTCATCATTGATCGCCGGCTTAACAATCCAAGCATATTTTTCATCAACTAAATGTAATGCGTTTATACTAGCCAAAAGACAGTGATAACGAGATTCCATAGAACTTACGGAATCGCATTCTAATAAATATCTCATTGCTCTTTCATACATAACGGATGCTGCCTTGCGCATATTTCCTTTTGTAATATAAAATGAATACAAAAAATCGTAATGATTGTTAATATCAACGGGCATTGCACGGGCTCTAGATTCAATTATATTCTCCACTTCCTCTTGCAATCCAATATAAGGGAAATGCATTAACAAATCAAGTCGTTTTTCCTGGAAGAGACACACAACTAATTGACACAGACAATCCTTTCTACGTAACGATTCTGCATTATGTATTAAAGATTCGTAAGCCTCTTCGTAATGTTCTAGAGCTAGATGTTTTGAAAAAATTATTGATTGAAACATTGCCAATTTTAAATCTTTCTTATCAAGTACATTTATCGCAGCTTTCGCCATTAATATAACGCAATCAAAGGCCGAGTATTGTTCAAATAATTGAATTATTTTTAGATAATATTCAGCAACTGCATCATTTGCTGTCCAATTATTATCATTTTGAAGAATTTTATCGATCAAAAATTGTTCTGTTGTGACACCACGATCAGCCTGCATAAATAAATTAAAAGCTTTCTTATGTTCACCATTATCTAGTAGAGAGACGGCAAGAATAAAATGCCCTGAAATAATGAAACATAAAAATATTATTAAAAATTAATTTTAATTAAGTAACGAACGTTTAAAAACCTACTCGAACAATTATTCCATTCGCACCAACTATTTAATAATCTTACATATTCCTGAATTAATACATGTTGGCAGCTTCCCATCAACCATTCGCCAAATGTAAATTTACCTGAAACGGCCCAACTTAAATCGGACAATTTATTTAATCATTAAAAATAAATTCAAGATATATTAAATATAATTTTATACATACATAAGCTTCCCAATAATTGATACCATGGATAAAAGTGTGTATTGCCAATGGGATTCAAAGGTTTCACTTTGACTATTTTGAGCGAAAATTGACAATGCAACGGTTAGTCCTTTACCTCGTAAAAATAGTTCTAAAAGTGACATAGAATTTGGCACACGGTTCGTATAATGCGCAGAATCCGATAATTTTAATACATTCAATCTTTGCATGCTAGATTCAAGTGCTCCGGCCGTCGTTGTTGGATTAACAGTTGTTTCACATATCCATACCATGACATAATAAGCTTGCACAAATACAATTGTTTGTGACATACATTTTGAACGAATTATTTCCATTTGCGACGATGAAATCGAATATAATTCAATCAGAAGCATTTGTAATATTAGAGTATTCCGACTTAAAGAATACCGGATCAACGAACTTTGGCGTACCGATTCTGCTAAAATTGAAATCCCGTAATTGTTTCCAAATAATTGACCGAATGATAGATATTGCTTTGTGTATTCTCCTAATTCTAGAAATAAAATGTTTTGGTTATAAAAAGTTTACGGATGTAGAGGACATGTTATTTATTTACTTAAATGATCCTGAACAGATTTATGTTCCTCTTGATCCATATTAAACATATCCAAAAGGGCAATCATAGTCGACGGCAAATCAATTATTAATTGTACCCTATTATGAATTTCATTGATTACAGATTTTGGAAGAAACTAGAAATAGATCAAAAATGATAAATTAATAAAATCAAAATCAAGCTGAATTATTTGCAACATAGCATAGCAACCACTTCTTATTTCCAATCCAGTTAAACAAATTTTGATAACATCTAAATAATTCAATATTCAGTTTTTAATTACCTCATCATATTCATCAATGTCGGTAATCATTTTCGAAATTATTTCATTTGGTAAATGCAATTGATATAATTTTTTATCAATATCGATTTTAATTTCATCTGCCAATTGACCTTCTATGTAAGACAAAATTGAAACGAGCTGAATTAAATCAGAACATAAATTTTGGTTATCTATCAATTCATTTCCGGTTAAATCATCAATTTTTGCATTATCTCCGGCCAACATTAAATGTTCCAATATTCCGCAAGGTCTCAAAAGGGAAAACATATTTTTTTTGATAATACATAAACTGCCAATTGAATTGATTTGCACTATTCCAATTGGTTGCCACGATTTTGTGTGGTACTGTTCACAACAAGAATAAAATCGCTCCCAAAGTCGTGAAGAAATTTCGAGATATTCTACATCTGAAACTTCATATCCTTTAATCTCATTTTGCATTTCATTTTCAATTGCTTGGCATACACGATCTTTGAGTATACTCATAGATAAATCAGCCTCCGAGAAGATATTCGATCTTTTAAACATTGTTAATGCTTTGGAAATTACTGATTTTTGAAATTTTCCGGGATGAAAGATATAAGAACAATAACCATCTTTTGGATCCACTCCACGGTCCAGATTAATACTAAAACGGTCCGGCGGTGGTTCCAATGGAGCTGTTATCCAGTTAACACAGTCATATCCCGGTGTCAAAAAATGACTTGAAACATTAAATTCGCCATTCGAATTACACCACAATCCCCAAATTTTTGAATCAACCACTTCGAAATCAACTAAATCGTACTCTGGAGCTGCAACCATATACATGCGATTCATAACAAAATTTGATACTTTCCCGTCACCGGATATTTCGATTGTAACAAATTCGGAACCGGAAGAATGGCTGAAAAATGCACATAATGTAGTTTCCGATGCTTTCCGAAGTAAATTTGTTTGAGCTGTAAAATAAAAACATAAACAAAACTAGTATGTGTTAATAGATTACATAATACTTACGCCCTTGCGGTCTTGGTTCTGTCCCATCTAGACAGTTAATTGTTGCAATACACGAACCGTTCTTGGACCACATACGAATATGATCATCTCTATACAATGCATATAAATAACACTGACCATCAAGTAAATCAAAGACTAAAGATGTTGCGAACTGTCCATCATTTAAATTTCGTTTTCCTCTGAATGATAAACATATAAAATTAATATATGAACTAATATTATGGCTAAACAAAACAACCGGTTGCAATTTCATTGACCCAATAAATTTCTTCTACTTCACAAATTTAGTTAATGTTTTTACATTAAAACAAAGTTATTTGTGCAACCGATAACCGATGGTCAACAGTGCTGAAATAACTGAAATGAATATACCTTAAAGCTCCAGTAATATTGGACAAAATCCGTGGTACAAAATTGTGTTGTTTTAATTCATGGGTTGCTGTTTGGCCACTTGTATTCATGATATACAGAAATAACGATGATTGATAAGCAATCGCAAACAAGGCATCACCGGCTGATAACCAACAACTTGCGGCATGTGGAATTTGCATATCTACAAATGGAAATTTCATAAGTTTGGGGTGAAATGATACATATCATTAACATTACTCGTATGATTTGACTGCCCAAGAACATAAAATGATGACGGTATACTGGCCATCTGAACAGTAGCTTCGTGAAATATTGAAAACGGCTTAACATCAGTATGTCTTTTATGAAATGTTTCAGGATGTGGAAAGTTCAATCGATGAATACTTCCTACGGTAGCGATTAGAATTACAATAAAATCTTGAATTTCGAAAATTCCCACTGACAAAACTGGAGAATCTGCGAATTTGTATCGAACATTATTATTAATTAAATTGTAATCTAAACTAATCTCGGCCAATTCTATTATATCGTGAGCTGTTCTCCTGGGGGGGATAATGGTAATAAAATTATTGAATTACAAACACAAACAAAACTACTTTACCAATAAATAAAGCGATTCCTATTTTGACTTTGGGAAAAATCTTTATAGGAATATCCACCAGCCTTTTCGGCAACCTTAATGTCTTGTAGTGTACTGTGTGTTCCCCCTGAAATATTGGATGTTGCTGTATGTCACAAATTTAACCTCAAAAAATTGGTTTACCTATATTTAACGTAATTTCTTTCCATTTTTCTGGATTTGTTTGGTCGGGTATCACCTCCCGGTAGCTCATTAAATATTCTTCCATTAACTATTCCAACCAACAAAATGCAGATGTTTAATTTTTGTTTGTATAATTTATTGATTTGATTGTAGACAAACTTCCCGCAAATTTAAAAAAAAAATTCTACAAATGCCCGAATTCCATAAAGCAAAACAATTAGAAAAACGAGAACGAGAGAAAAATACAAATCGTCTATTCGGGAGAACGGCGCATCCGATATTTCTTGCAGTAAAAATTTTGTTTGTTGCCATATGGTGCGTTTGAATTGTTGTCACCCTCCAATATATTTAAGTAGACACACAAGCGCAACGTGTCAAATTCCAAATGATCCGTTCTATCGATGTGTACATCCGTTCACCTCAAAGCGACGCCGTGGTTTTTTGATTTGAATATTTTTGAGATTGCAATATTTGTTTTAGCCCCATTTACATGTATAAAATAATTTCTTCCACAAAGTTTTGCAGGTAAATAAGAAGCATCCGCTATATAAAAATATTCAATATGCGACAAAGAAATAAACATATATAGTAATGCCACAATTTTTTTATAGGTAAATTTTTAATTTATTTGTAATTAATTCAATTGCGAAATTTACATTTTTATCTATGCCGTGTTTTTATTATGAATCCTTAACATTTATTAATATAAAATAATTTATTTTTTGTTAATTTTAAAAATGTTGCTTTAAACATCGAATATATTTTGTGCCAACATTTTCATTTTATAGTGGTTTTGACGGTGTCGTTGCTTATAAAGTCTTCTGCAAAAGTTTGTTTGGATATATTTATTTTCTTGTCTCTCATGTGCAAAAAGTCAATGTTTTATCTCTTTCAGTTTGCAGAATAAAAATGTTGGCCGCATGCAAATGGGGTATTAATCTTTAATATTGGTAAATATGCTTGCGTCAATGTCGAATGAGAAATGTAGGACCAACAATTTCAGAATCAACATTTTTAGGTTGTGTTCGACGGTGATGGAAAAATATTGTTGGCCGCTTCATGTGAGACATAATGTCGCGACGAAAATTAATTATAATTTTTATATTAAGAATCCATATGTTACGACTTATCTCATCTTAATAACGAGAGCGACGGGCGATATGTGCATATTTTAGAGCCAAAATGAAATAAGCTTTCTTTATTATTTTACTATCAAATCCAATTTCAAAAAAATAATTTCAATTTTTTATCCAAAAATAAATTTATTGTAACCCATTTTTACTTAATCATAAGTTGCACCTTTAAATTTGTAATATTTTTTATAAATAATTCGTATATGTTTGTTTTTACTATGTTTTCTCAGAATATATACAGAAGCGACATAACTCCATTTTTGTATGAAATTCTTTCAACTCGAATATTTGACCTTCTACATAAAAATAAGAGTGGTAAAAATAGTTTAGAGGTAGATAATAGATAGCGCTAGTAGTTTTCAAAAAATTAAAATCGATTATAAAATCTTTGCAGTGTACAACTAAAATCTCCTCTCAATTGGCTCTCTAATTTCAAATATCACTTTCACTTTGGCTGCAACAACCGTATTGCTGTTACATTTAAATAGAGTATATAGAATGAATGTAATGAGCTGTCAAGTGAGTCAAATTCGGAGAGTAAAAGAGAGAGCATATAAATTAACAGGGCCGTAGTTAGCATTTTTTCAACCGAATGCAATGACTTTAGGAAGTTAAAATTAAAAAATTATTTAAATTTAATTAAATTTTTATTTCTCTAATCAGAGTACATTAATTATTTTTATTTAAATATAATATTATATATATTAAAAATAGTAATTATAAAACCACTTCGCTTATTTATTTCACATTCCTTTAAAATGTCATAAAGAAACAAGCTTGATTCTTTTTGTTAATTTATATGTCCTTTGGTTACAAAAATAATTCAACCGGATGTCATAATATTTTTCTGTGATAGAGTGAGCTATCAAATTAACGTATTCTTGAGAATGACTATATTGATCTTCATCATTGAAAATATTTACACTTATTAGGTTGTGAAGCTATAACAAGCTATAACAATTTTTTTAAACAATTTTGAACTAGATTGTAGTTGCGTTATGTTTGCGGACTACAACCGCAATAGCCAATTCCCGTTTTAATACTGCTTCGGAATATTTACAAATTTTTAATACTGATGGCGAAGGAGTTAAAAGACCACCCCTATTTTTAAATTGATTAGCGATTTATAAGATTTACATTGTTGTATTAGTTTGCAACGGTCCTCACAATTCAATTTTCTAAATACATATCGGACTATAAATCCCCCTATGTATTCAATAACATTAATTGAAAATTCATTTAGTATAATTGGGTATCCAAAAAAATGTTCGTCATACATATAAGATTCGTCTACTTTAGAAGTTTCTTGGCCAATTTAAATATCATCTGATGAGGCTTCAACCATTGCTTTTTCAATTCTCCATAATTTGGTAAACTAAAAATAAATGTTTACATTATAATTTCTGTAAAAAATTGTACTTACAGTACATATTCCAAAATAAAAATAAATTATGAAAAGCAAAGCACTTAGCACATGAAATAAAATAAGAAAATGCGGCACTGGTAATAACATATGTTTACAAAACGATAAAAACCCACGCCAACAACCAAAATTGTTTTCTTATTTTTTCTGATTTATAACTTAAATTAAGGATAGTTTTACCACAAATCACTTTCTTTTTAACATAATTTTTACAAGACACTTCATTTTATTAAATGTGTCTAATTTTTATTACTAATATGATGCACTACACACAATCAACTAACTATTTTAATAATATTTTAAATATTTTTTAATTATTTTAATTAATATTTTCAAGATTTTTTAAGAACACAAAAAACTCGTCACTTTAAACAAAAACAAAAACTGGTTTGAGGGGTTTTTATTTTGAGATATGAGACCGCCATATGCATTTTTTATATAACCATCCTGCTCTGACTTGCTTCACAAATAGCAAATTTTATATGCGAAAAAACTTTACATGCATTCTAAGTATATAATTCTATGTGCTGTTATTAGTAAAACTAAAACATTTCTTTACATTTAAATCTGATAAAACTGTGAGTGATACGCAATTAATATTTAATAACAATGCAACACAGGATTTATTAGCATTCACTGCTCAAATTAACGTATATACTGAAGAATATCGTCGAATGGATTATAGAAAGTGGTGATACATCTCAATCATCAACCTGTATGCTTAATTTTTAAATTATATGCATATTATAAAGGGAAGTGACAAAATTACAACAAATGAGATGTTCCAGCACAGAAGTGACACTAATTTATTACAAAGGAATTAAATATTCTAATATTTAATAAACATATTATAACACTTGTTTATTATTTCGCAAAAAACTTTTTTTTTTTAAATTTGTTCAAAATGTTTAAAACATTATTCGATCGATTTCGACTTGTTAGGTCATCATCTGGAGTATCTATTCAGAGTAGATACTCCTGATGATGACCTAACAAGTCGAAATCGATCGAGTACTTTTTTAAACATTTTGAACAAATTTTAAAAAAACAAGTTTTTTGCGAAATAATAAACATGTGTAATGTGTTTATTAAGTGTTAATGTGTTTCGCCAAGTACCAACGGCGCATAGTGTTAAAAGTATTCTAATATTGTTTTATTTCTAGTTATGTGTTCCGTTGGACGGAAGTATGCGGAAAATCGGTAATTCGTATGATGGCGAAATTGTAAATCAGAGCGAGCTGGCAGCCAAAGTATTTTCTATTTCTTGCGATAAACTGTTTAGAATTTTACGAATGGTTGTACAAGCACGTACAGGTGGCCACGATTTATGTAAAATTTTCGCATTTGTTTTAATATGCTCTTGGATGTATAGTGTAATTTTATCCACTTTATATAGAAACCACTTTTTATGAATCGAAAATGGCAATGTTGACCCATGTTGCAAGTTCATATTTGGAGCTGAATTATTATTGAAACAGAAAACCCTTGGTGTTCTTCCAGGAACACATGTTTATCCTGATTTTCAACTTAACAGTTTAACTCGAATTCCTGTGTTGGTACCACCAACTGATGTTCGCTCTATCCATAAATACTGTTACCCGCTTTAAATATTTGGGATGTTATAATTTGAACACTGGGTTCAGAGAATTTACCAAATTATTAGTTTCAATAGCTTTCGTCAAGCGGTGCCGAATGGAAAATTGTGTCGCATGAAGTAACTGCACTCAAAAAGACATGTGTAAATATTTTTCTGTTTGTTAATTTTTTAGTTCAATATGTATTTCGTTAAAAAGAACAATAATAAATTTTATATAATAATAAATTTACAGACATTTTACATTATAATGCATCAGAATAGTAAAACCAGTTTCAAAAACAGCGTTTTGAGGGCGTACCAATTACAACTTTTGGCAAGTAAAATTTGTCATAATTTTGATTAACATCATTTACATGATAAGGTCTACTAAAAAAATAAAACTACAGCAATAAAGAAAATTAGTAAATTTACTAGTTGAATTATTATTTGCTATAATTGCTTGAAAAAAATCATAAATACAATAATTCATAAATATTGTATGTAAATATTGTAATATCATATAATATTCATAAATAAATACAAAAAATTTGACAGATATTCGAAGAGAGATAATTTATTTGTACACTTCTAAAAACTTTTAATGTTTACAATATGATTTTTTCTTCAAATTTAGGGCCATCTATTGGCGTACGGGAACTATTTTAGGAGTATGTCAAAAAAATGGTTTGAAACTAAACTGATCGTTTTTCGATTTCAGCTATATTTGTTGTTTACTTTTCTTTTCTTTCGGCTACACAACAAATACGTTTTTGGTTTTTATTTCACTGTTTTCCATTTGCTCATTTCTCACAATATCGTCCATATCACCTTGAAACGTATCGTCTAAATATTCAGCTTCATAGTCTGAATCCATTTTCAATCTTTTTTCACTTATATTCACTATCACAAGAATTTTATAATAACAACAACCACGAATCACTTAACAATCACAAATTATAAATAGAAATATACAAATTTACAAATATACTTCGATTAAAAATTCAATTTAAAAAATTGCCGCTATATTCCGCTTTGTTTATGATTTATTTTGACACACTGATATTTTCAAAAAAATATCGATGTGTCGATAAGTTTAATTTTCCAAAAACAATTAAGTATATATATTAGAATCAATTTTAGTTACTAAATATATCAATTTCAATTCAAAACATTAATAAAAAGAAAAAATTAAAAATATATCAGATAAATCGATGTTTTTTTCCAAAACAACCAAAAAGACCGAGAATTAATGTGTCATGTTATATTAATTCAACACAACAATAATATTTAAATGAGCAAACCTAAGGCACACTGCAGCAGATGTAAGGACATTAGTCATTTACATCAACATGAAAAACCATTCAATAACAAATTAATTTCTATTCTTGCTTATTTGTATATAAATTAGGGAGTGAGAAACATTTCTTTTTATAGATGCCCGAGCTGACAATGAATTTAAAACAAAAAATGGCAATACCATGTAATGTTTCATAACTTCTGTTAAGTTGTTTATAGGGCGATAATGATAGTACCAAAATGTTACATGGGTAATACAATGGTTTTCGTTGGTTCATTATTCGCACGGTTGGTATCAAACCTATATGTATTATGTTTAAGTATTATATTGTATTTATTATAATAAATGTTTCGTTAAATTAAATATTGTTTTATATAAAATAATAAGAATAATACAACCATTTTATCTGGGAGTACGTTTACATTTTTTAGTCAAATACAAAGTATGCAATTATACTGTTTACATTGAAGGTTCAACCTAAGTGGAACCTAGGTTGAACCTTCAATATAAACAGTCAGAGTTAACTTGTAGTTAACTCGACCTAATCAAAAAAGTTTCTTTGGTCGAGTTCACTCTGTTTAAAAAATTCCAATATAAACTGGGTCGAGTCGGAAAGCAACAACAAAAATAAAACTAAAATAAAAAGAAAACAAAACGAAATTATTAATTATAATTTTTTTGTACGAGCAGTGATATCTAAATTCGAAAGCATTTTTTTATTATTTTTTCCGATTTTAATTTACTAAGTTTTCGCTAAAATAAATTGCATTCATCTAGACATTTTTAACCTTGTTTGGACTCGATCCAAAGATAACTCTCCAATATAAACACCCAAAAAGTTAACTACGAGTTAACCTGAAGATAACTTCAGCTTGACTCAACTCGCAATGTAAACCGTATAAATTATAATCAAATTGTCTTTATTTAATGCTGACACAAAAGCAAATTAGTGGGCTCTCAAACCACACGTCACAGGATTGTTCTAACAAATGGAATAACCTACTGGATATGTACAAAAAACTGAAAGATCCGACAACTGGAACTTTACCATCGCCAATAAATTCGCCAAATTGGGTATTTTTCAGTAAAATCAAAGAAATTATGTAGAGAAAGCGTAACATTTCGTCTGTTGATATTATAGAAAGTGGTACTTTCATAAAACAATAATTCGATAAACGAATTACTTATTCCTTCAACGTCGTAGCTCATCACCAAGAAAAAAATCAAAGTGTATTGGGATACATAAACGAACTAAATTTTCTTCGTTTTTTAAGAATTCAAGCCACACTTATGTTTTCAATTATTAAATAATTCATTAAAATATATTGTTTAATTTTGTACATTTTAATTATTTTCTTTTTTTGTTTAATAGCAAATTATTGCTTAAATATTTCAGCAAAATCATTTGGGATGGCTTGAACGACTTATTCAAGATGGCGTAAAATAAGACAATAAGTTTGAAATAAGTCGGTTTTTGGGAAGGGCCTTATAAAATAAGGTTTTAAAGTAGTAATAAAAAAAATCCAGTAAATTTTTCGCATGTGTTTTTAAATTTTATTTTATTTTTCGAGTGTGTAGTGATAAAATAATAAAAAAGAATTTGGGGTAATATCATTTGTATTATATAAAATAACGGTTTCAAAGTTCAAACTAGTAATATAAAAATTTCCTGTACATCTTTTACCTGTATTTTTTAATTTTGTTTTATTTTTCGAGTGTATTGTGACAAAACAATAAAAAAAATTGGAGTGATATTGTGATATACGTATGTGCATATGGGATGTATAAAATAAACGTTTCAAATAAGTAAAAATTTTCAAGTATATTTTTGGCTTATACATATATTATAACTAAATAATTAATTACTTTTATTTATAATATTATGTATGCATTATACCATTTATCAACATAGTTTTATGTAAATAAAAATCGATTAATTATATTACTACGATGTGAACTATGCAAGGGCATTAAAAAATGATTTTTTTTTTGACAATTTTTTACACATACACAGACATTTATCTATGACAAGTTATTTTGAAGCCAGAAGCAGACTAAGCACTTACTTGCCGAAGTAAAAATTGTTGCACTCGCTCCCGCACTCAAAACCAATCAAATTTCGAGAAATGCTTTATGTCCCGCCTGCTAGTTCCACACTCGAGTTGAAATATTTTTAACTTTGTTGTTGTTTTAATACATTCTGTGTGATACTGCAGAATTTGTGCCTCATTGGGCCTATTTAGACGTGTATGCACTACATGATGTATTTTCCTCGCCTCTTACCTCTCCGCAACACAAATATCATCACTCCAAAATAAGTTTATAGGCGAAGAGGTAAGAGGCGAGGAAAATACATCATGTAGTGCATACACTGCTAAATAGGCCCATTCGCTTGCGTAAGTATTTACGCACAGAAGCACAATGTGGAACGAGCCAATCGGTTGTATAAATTTGGGTGGCTTCGTGAGTCCGTTTCAAAGTTAAAAAATTTTGGTTGCTAGGGTTTTCTTAGTGACGTTGCGACATGTTACGAAAAATAAAAGTATGTATAGTTTTTTTTGTTTGACATACGTATGTTGCTTTCGTTTATTTTTTAAACATTTGTTATTTTTTCTGGAAATTATTTATGTGGTAGACAGCCTTTATCAATAATTGAAAATGACACACGAGATAATTTCGTTGGAAAAAGAAAAACTACCTTATGAAATGGAAATGTTAGATAAATGTAATTTATTTTCATCTGAAGAAATTCGGTAAGGCAGTAATTATAATATCACTGTTTAATTTGTAATAATTAATTTATAATAGGAATATCCGAAAAGCAAGAAATGAATTTGATTATAAAATATCGAACCAATCAAGAAATGCAAGATCGTTTCTCGAATACATTGCATACGAGAGGAGTTTATTGTTGCAAGTTAATGAAAAGCGAAGAGCAAGCGAATGTCAAGATCTAACCGTAAAAGAAACCAAAAAATTAGTGGAGCAATTAATTATTACCAAGATAATTAAATTGTACAAGGAATCCTTAGCATACTATCAAAACGATGAACGAATATATGAGAATTTCTTTAAATTTTGTAAAATTTCAAAACATCATTCAGAGGTGTTGCCTTATATGTTAAAATTTTTGGAAATACATGGTGGAAAACCACAAGTTTGGATTGTGGCCGGTTTATGGGAATATGAAGAACTTAAAAATCCTCAGAAAACTCGAAATATATTTATGAAAGCAATTTCACGTCATCCGAAATCTAAGGAAATTTACAAAGCTTTTATAAAAACGGAATTGAAGGAAGCACTAAACTTGTATAATGTAGTTGAAAACAATAACTTTAAAACACAATCAATAGTTAACAAAATTTCGGATATTTATAACCATTCGAAAAATGATATTTTTGATTTACAATTTCTAGTAGATTTATTGGAGATACTTGAGGATTATAACTTTTCTTATACAGTACAAAATGAAATCGTTCGTGATTTAACGGATTTATTCCCTGGACATGAATTAATGTGGCACACTCTAGCCCAAAGAGAGTTGAAGGGATACCATATAAATGACTCTTTTACGGCAACGTCCGCGATCGTCGTGCCAGTTTCATCTAGTACAATTTACTCAGAAAGTGGATTGTTAACTCCAAAAATTGACATGGATTCTGGCTTAATTCCTCACCATTACACTAAATTAACATTAAAAAAACGGATAGAGTTATGTGCAAAAATTTATTACAAAGGCGCTCAAATTGTAAAATAACAAAATTTATAAATAAGCAATTTTTTTTTAAATTAATTTCCTTTTGTTTTAGATAAAAACTCAGAAAATATGGACTTACTATATTAACGCAATGATTGATTTGAATAAAGACATTAGTACTCAGCCTAAATTGAAATACAAATGTTTGCTAACAGCTTTTAAATCAGCACATGAAGCGTCAGCCCTTACAGAAGCTCAATATATTCAATATATTGATAATTTAGAACGTTCCAATGATCCGGATGAATCGGAACATTTACTTTTGGCAGTGTTAGATCGTGCTACAACGATTTATGCAACCTCTGTCAATTTATGGTTAATGTATCTGCAATATTTTATAAAACAGAATAATGAATTGAAAGTCAGAGAAAAATTTTATATTGCTGTCAGAAAATGCGGCCGGGAGAGCCTTCCATTATGGGAATTACTTAGACAATATCTTTTTATTGTAACGTCGATTGAAGATAAAAAAAAGGTAGAAGCCTTCTTTTTAGAGGCAATTAAACAAGCTGAACCTATTTCATCTTATTACAAAGTTGAATACATTGAATGGTTATCATTTACGCGAGGGGTGGACCGTGCACGTCAAATATTCTACTCACTTATCGATAAGTCGCCTTCATATCAGTTGCATCGGAAAATGCTTGAAATCAACAAACAGCTTGTAGTGCATAAAATAATAGAGGAACAATTAGAGGATGACAATTTCAAAGAACTGCGAAAATGTTATGATTTATCGCTTGTGCACTTTGGTAAAACCAATATTGAGTTATGGATAGATTACATACAATTTGAAAAACAGTTCGGTGACGTTAAACAAATGAATGTTTTGTTAACAAAAGCGAAAGCAACGTTAGACTCTATTTTTCTTGATGCATTTGTATCTCAGTACGATTTAATAAATTTGATGTAATGACGATTTGAGATTTGGAGAATGAAGCTGTGATCTACAAATATAACATAATAGACATCGTTCATCGAACGACTTAAAATGGTCTAGCGAAAATAATACGCTAATATCTGTATCTATGTACGCTAGTAAGTGAACACACAATTATTTGTGCGAGTATGTGCTTACAGTCGAGTACATTATCATCCTAGAGGTCGAGAAATACCATCATTAAAACAGCCGTACGTATGAGATGAAATAATCTCACTCAGAAGAAAGTTAGATTCGTTGTTAGAATGGTAAACTCGCACACGAATTGATCACGTACAATTAGCGGCCATTACGCATTCAATATAATAATAATAAAATTTATTAAATGTGTTTAAGCTAATGCTTTTGTACACATGAATATTATACATGAATATTTATAATAATTATATTACTAACTTAAAACATTAACACAAAAAAGAGAAAAAGAAACTAACCAAAGCAAAAAACTAATACTAAATTCGTTCGAACTGTCACATCAAAAAGATTTGATCGGATTCAGCTGTCAGATCAACATTTTTGACATTACAAATTTTTTTCACACAAAAATCTCGATCTAACAAATTGCCTAGATCAATTTTAAAAAATCTTGATATTTTGTCAGATTTTTACGCATACATATATACAAAAGTAAACTTCAAAACATAACATCAAAACAAAGACTCCGCGCCATTTGTACAATTCAGTTTTAAATTAATAAATTTTAAATTAATTTTAATAAATTTATTAAAATTGTATGGATAATTTGTAATTTTGTGCGACGTATTTTCAAAATATCTTGTGTGTTTTTGCTTTTAATATTTATTAAAATTTTAAGGATAATTTGTAATTTTGTTTGTGCGACGTATTTTCAAAATATCTTGTGTACTAAAATGTTGTGTTAAATGTGCGAAATTATATAATTCCTTATGCTTTTAATTGAAAATTATTGATAAATAAATTAAATAAATTGAGAAATGGGAGACACTATATTGAACATTTTAATTCTGTGCTATATAATTTTTTATTATACCGATGCTAACAAGGTGAAATGATAAACCCGCCATTTATAATAAACAATTTTTTGTCTTTCTTTTCACAAATATTACTACAAAAGTCGATGAAATTTCTTTCATATTCGTTTACATAAAATCCGGTCAAATTGTTGTTGTAAAACCAAACGAATTTGGTATAAGAAAAGTGTAGGTGTAACATTATGTCGATCATTTTTTGAGAGTAATAAAGCCTTACTTTTAATCGGATTTAATGATAACGAATTGTGTTTAGCCCACAAAGAAACATTTTTAAGATCTGTGTTAAGTTTAATCACTATCTAATCTAGCTGTAATAAACGACCACCAATATAAAGTTGTAAATCATCAGCATAAAGATGAAATCATTTATGTAGATCATTTATGTACAAAGAAAAAGTAACATACCTAAGACCGACCCTTGAGGTACACCTACTATCATTGCACTAATATTTGAATGATCAATACCATACTTCACAAATTGTTTACGATTACTCAAATATGAGTATATTAGATTAATAGCCGAATTAGAAAATTTATAATACAAATGTAACTTCTGAAGCAAATGAAAATGATTAACACAATCAAATGCTTTAGAGAAATTTAGTAGGACCAAAATAGCAACCGAATTTTCCTTGTCCAAGATAGTAGACAAATCATCAAGATTATACCAATATTAGTTTTGCTTTTTATAATAATAACACAATAAAGAAAATGGTTTTTAACAATAAACCTAGAGTTGATCGCCTTTCCAAGTCTGGTGTTTATAGGATTAATTGCAATGATTGTAGTTTCTCATATATTGGACAGACTGGGCGCAGTTTTGGAGTTAGAGCTAAAGAACATTTATCTGGTTGCAATCAATCAACGTTCCATAATCATTTAACTTTAGAAAATCATACAGCTAGCTTAAACAATTTAGACATATTACATACACAACCTAAAAGCAGACGTTTAGATACCTTAGAATCTTACGAAATTCGAAAATCCATATTCCTTAACCAAAATATCCTTAACGAACAGAGAAATCCGTTTCTCACCAATTACAGATCCCGCCCTGTTTTATTCTCACGCTCTTAATAATATGACTAATACGTCGGGTAATTAAATGCACTTCAATATACCTTGAATTTTGTTACTCAACCGATAACTAATCGCTTACCTGCTATTTCACCCCCCCTTTTTTATTAGTAATTTTTCCGTGTAAACAACAGATGGTTGGAACGATCAATAGATTAATTTTTATTACTTATTTTTTGTTCCTCCTTCTTTTATTTTATTTTGCTTATTTCTACTATATATAACTAATTTTTTATTTTTACCAATCTGTAGATACTCCTGATGAAGACCTAACAAGTCGAAATTAATCGAGTAATTTTTTAATCATTTTGGAAAAAAAAGGTTTTGTGCGAAATAATAAACAAGTGTTTTAATGTGTTTATTAAGTATGAAGATGTCCCTGAATTTGACGTTGCATAATTTTTTCTAAAATTTTTGACAGAGCAAGCAAAATACTAATAGGACGTATATCTCCTATATTGGAAATTACATCCTTCTTTGTTAACGGAATTATGGACGCCACCTTCTATAGATCAGGAAACACAGATTTTGTCAGACATTGGTTAATAGCACAAGTTATAAGAGGGAGAAATAAATCGATAAAAAGTTGTAAGACTTTAAAATCTACCATATCATAAGCCAATGAATCAGATTTAATTTCACGAATAACATTTAAAATAATAGCATCACCTGTATAATGATCAGATTTAGTATCAGGTAGTGGCAAAACTTCCAAGGAATCACGAAATTTAGTGATTCCAACCAAAATTTCTTCTGCTGAAAAGTCAATTCTAGCATCAATAGTGACGCAAGAAACCCCCAATTTTTTTAAATTATTCCAAGTTATTTAAAGTTGTTTTTTTCTCTCACAATATTTATCACTTTTATTGTGAGTGGGCGTGTCGATATCGATTTTCAGTGCACTGCTTAATTTGGTATTATGAATGTCTTTATCGACAGACATTTGTTGTAAAAACACCATTTTTCTGTCGATGACATTTTTGTTCACTAGAGATTTTGCGTTATGGCCCATTTTTACAAGGATTCACAATAAAAACAGACGCCATAGATAAAAATGTCTTCAGGGCAAAAACAATATGAATATAATATAAATTTACTATAAAAATCAATTAAAAAATATTTTACGAAAAAAACACAATAATATGTTTACAAAAATGTTAAAAATAGATATAATATTAAAAACTTAATATTAATTGTCAACACAGAAAAAAGGAAGTGTAATCAAATTGAGTTTTGTTTTGAATTTAGAAAAGGCGTGTTGATACATTAAGGCTAAAGTAAGTAGAAACATGTTATAAATACTAAAAAATACTAGATATTAACTGTAATAAAATGAAAACAAAAATAATATATAGATAAATTAAGTAAGCTAGTTTTAAGTACAAAATGGAATCAGTTAAAACGGTTTTATCAAAATTAAAATATGAGTAAAATCATAAAAAGCATAAATATTAAACATATCTAATCAAATCAAATGATTGTACCTACATATTTTGAAAGTAAGTAATTTCCTGATGAAACATTGAAATATAAAGTATTAATAACCTAATAACCATAATTATAACAATTATATCCATACTGGTGACAACTTGAGTACAGTAGAAAGAAATTCTTCGAAATGACAAGAAGAACATTTTTTTGAAACCATAAAATAAATAAATAATATATTAATAAAAAATATTAATAATTTAATAAAAACTACGAAATATCTATTCAAATTTAAATTAAAATTGGCAAAAGCTGAAAATCGTAAAATTTTTCTATTAAGGCGTCGTAAAGAACCGGATTTTCCAACCGGCCGGAAACTATAAATAATAACAAGCAATATAAATCCAGTTGTTTTTCGTCGATTAAAAAACCGGTTCATCTGCTGAAAATTTTTCAAAAATAAACCACCTTAATAAATTAATCGTATCTAAAATTCAAGAAACAAAGGATGTCATCTCACCATATTATTTTAGAAACTTTATAACCAGGTTATAAACCAGGTATGAATATACATTAAGGCTATAAATATTAGAAAGTTCAATAATATAATGAATGTTGATGTAGTTAATGAAAACAATAATTTAAATATAAATGACAATATACATTTAACCAACAATTTACCTGACAATACAAATCTAGTTAAATGGTTGGTAAATTTATCTAACATTGAAATTCCCAAAAAAATAATTGATGTTCAAAAATTAGGTGAAAAACTTTGCCCTCCAAGGTCCCAAAAATTGGTTCCATATGATCGTATAATTGAGAATATTGAAGGCGCATTAATTGATAATACAAACGAAAATTTAGACAAGCATGTTTTAAGGAACAAACTGATTAATATTTTAAAAATCATAACCGTAGTAACGGGTGTTTTTTTAGGAGGTTTGTTTTTCCGATAGATGTCGTTTTATTTTATGACAGTTGTTTTGACAGCTCAAAGTGGCATTTCTACTCAGTATTGTTTGGCAAATCATTATGAATAGGTTAACTCCAGAACAACGTTTTCAAATCGTGGAAATTTATTTTCAAAATCAGTGTTCAATTAAAAATGTTTATAGAGCACTTCGTGAATTTTATGGTGCACATAATCGTCCGTCAGAGACCACCATAAAGAACGTAATTACCAAATTTCGGTCTACATTCACTCTTTTGGATGCCAAGCCACCGACAAGAATGAGAAGAGTTCGTACAGAAGAAAATATTGCTGTCGTTGAGGCCAGTGTCGAAGAAAACGACAATTTATCGATTCGTCGTCGTGCTCAGCAAATTGGACTTTGTCCATCGACTTTATGGAAAATTTTACGTAAAGATTTGGGTTTGGTGCCATACAAAATTCAATTGGTGCAAGAATTAAAGCCACACGACCATCGTTTGCGCCGTGAATTCAGTGATTGGTCGTTAAATCAATTGAACGAAGATCCATTTTTTTACCGTAAAATTCTCTTCAGTGATGAGGCGCATTTTTGGTTAAATGGATACGTCAACAAACAAAATTGTCGCATTTGGAGCAAAGATAATCCACACGCCGTTCTAGAATTACCAATGCATCCTGATAAATGTACTGTTTGGTGCGGTCTATGGGCTGGTGGAATCATCGGTCCATATTTCTTTAAAAATGAGGAAGGACGACGCGTTACCGTGAATGGAAATCGATACAGAACCATGTTAAATGAGTTTTTGTTGTCAAATCTTGAAGATATGGATATGAATGAAATGTGGTTTCAACAAGATGGTGCCACTTGCCATACAGCACGTGAAACAATCGACTTATTGAAAGAAACTTTCAACGACAACATTATTTCGAGAAATGGTCCGGTGAATTGGCCTCCGCGTTCGTGCGATTTGACGCCACTCGATTACTTTTTGTGGGGATACCTGAAGTCATTGGTTTATGTGGATAAACCTCAATCGATTGACGCTTTGGAAACCAATATTCAACGTGTCATTGCTGACATACGCCCTCAAATGCTTGAAAAAGTGCTGGAAAATTGGACCTCCAGAATGACATTTGTGAAAAATAGTCGTGGTAGCCATATGCCAGAAATTGTGTTTAAATGTTAAATGCCAAAAAATTATCTACCAAATAAAAAAAAATTTTGGTCATTTCATAATTTTATATGTGTTTTATTCAAAAAAAAAATCGGCAACCTCTTAAAAAAACACCCTTTAGTATACTAACACCGGCTGAGAAATTATTTATAATGAATGCAAAGAAACTAAAAAATTTAGTTCCGATCACCCCGAAATTTGAACTACTCGAGCCGATAAAGGCAATACTGCGGTTATAATCAAGAAAAAAGATTATACAGGTAAAATTAGCGAAATGTTAGCAGATACTTGTACATATAAATTAACTAACAAAGACAACACAGTATCAATTCAATCGAAGTTAAACAAAATGATAACTTTATGGAAAAAAAATAATAAAATAACGGTTCATGGAGGAAAATTTCTTGCGATGTTACAACGGTGTTTTGGCTAAACTTTATGGTTTGGAAAAAATTCCTAAAGTTAATGTTCCGTATCGCCCTATAGTCAGTTCAATTGGAACTCCTTTATATAAATTTGGCTTCGTTTTTTATCTTAAATTTTGAATCAGACTGTTGGAAAATATTTCAGTTCTATAAAAAATTCTATTGAATAAAGAAAAAATTAAAAATATTTTAATGCCTGATGATCATGTGATTTTATCACTAGAACTGAAAAAGGTTGCGAAAGCTAAAGAACTAATAAAGATAATTATTATTATTTTGAGGTAAATACTGCTAATTAAACTTTATCACTAGATGTTTTATCTTTATTTAATTTACAAATATAGATAGTAAGTTAGTGTTAAAACTTTTAAGTGATACATGGATCGAAATTAAAACAAATTTCGGAATTAAATTAAATAAATCAAAATTTATTAGTGCAATGAAGTTAATTTTTCAAAATTGTGAGTTCTCTTTCAATAACTAAATTTATACACAACTTTTTGGATCACCTATGGATTCACCCTGCAGTTGCTGATCTTGCTATGGAGTGTGTTGAGTCCACGCTAAATTCGTTGAATTTTAAACCAATTTTTTATTTCAGATATGTTAATGATATAATTACAGCCATCCCATGCGATGAAGTTAACAACTTGTTCAATCATTTAAGTCTTTCAATGATAACATTAAATTTACTATGGAATTATACCGTAATCAAAGGTCAGCCTTTTTGAATGTAATATTAATTCGTAATAGTAATGGAGCATTATTAACTGATTGGTCCATAAAGCAATATGGTCTGGCAGATATTTAAATTTTGAGTATCACCTCCCTTTGGCATACAAACGTAATACAGTTCAATTTTTAGCAAATAAAATAATTCAATTATCAGCTCCTATTTTTCATAAAAAAAATTTTAAACTCCTTAAATTTACACTTTCCAAATATGGTTATCCAAATTCGTTTGTAAATAAAATATTAAAATGTATTTTAAATAAAAACCCAATTGGACCAAAATTTGCGTTTCGGCCCCATATGTCAAATCATTACATGAGAAATTAAGTTTTTGTAATTTAATCTAAAATTAGTTGTAAAAGCACACATAAATTTTGGCAAAAGACCTTTTTCAAATCTTAAAGATCGTATTGTGCTAGGTAAAAAGTCTAATGTTGCATATCAGTCTACAAGATTCTGCCAACAGCAAAGAGACGCTGAAAACAAAAGTAAACTTAATGTTGAAATTGCAAGTGCTTTATCTACTCATTGGATAATGTTAAAATATTAGAGAGTGAAAAAATCCTTCAATTAGACGTGTGTTAGAGATGATACACATTAAAAAGAATCTCGAAAGCATAAATAAACAATCTGACTTACGAAATATGTGCATCATTTGATTAGAAATGTTTAATATTTATGCTTTTTATGGATTTATTTTAGACTCATATTTTAATTTTGATAACAGTTTTAACTGATTCTATTTTGTACTTAAAACTATCTTACTTAATTTTATCTAAATATTATTTTTATTATCATATTTTATTACAGTTAATATCTAGCTTTTTAATTTTTTTAACATGTTTCTACTTACTTTCCTTAATGTATCAACACGCCTTTTCTAAATTCAAAACAATACTTCAATTCATTTTTTCTGTATTTACAATACGATATACAAAATATTTTAATTTATATTAAGTTTTTAATTTCATATCTATTTTTTAACATTTTTATAAACATTATGACTTTATAATTATTGTAAGTTTTGTTCGTAAAATATTTTTTAATTTATAAAATAAAATAAAATGTATATTATATTCATGTTGTTTTCGCCCTGAAGATAATAATTGTAAATAAACAATTGAAACGTTGGCACTGTAGCAGTAGATTTTATTGTAGGTTTGATTTCCAGATGAAACATCGAAATAAAAAGAATTTAAAAAGCCTAATAATCATAATACCATAATACTTTAATCTTACTGGATTAAAGCTGGAGAGCGATATCAGTCCTTTTTTATTTTAATTATGGTCTATATTCTACACAAATCTATTTTATCGACCATCATGTTAGTAAAACCATACTATGCGTCCACAAGGGACTTCAAGAAGTGGCTTCATCTTCGTTTCTTTCCCTCTTTACCAATAAAACCGTTTTTATTACGGATTCATTCTTCAACCAAAATTTTAATAAAACAATGTAATAAAAAAATGTCCAGTGCATTTTTGACTGTATTTTTTAATTAATTGCTTTTATTTATAATATAAATAGTAATAAATAAATTTATAATTAATTAGTTTTATTTATTTATTGTGTAATTTTGTAATAATTTTTCCATTTATCAACATAAAATGGTGTAAATTATTTTTGCTTATATTGCTTATATTATAATTATATTCCTACGCGAAGACATTTCAAAAATGACTTTTTTTGACAACTTTTTTACACATACATAGTATGCGTCCACACAAGAAATCATGAGCCGAGTGCTTCCACACGAGCTCTCATTTGATACCGGTCTCTGGTCTAGTCGCATCTACACAAAAATTTCATAAATCCGGTCTCATCGATAAATTACTAGATATAACAAAGATAAAATACGATGTATATAACGCAGAGCAGCTGTTAGGCTGGTTACTTATAACATACTATATGCGATAAGTATGCCCATGTCAAGATGATCACAGATTTATTCGAGCAACGCAGCAACTGAATTACTTGAGCACATGCACTACTGCAGCTTCATTCGATTAGCACCATGTTATTCGACGAAATCTGTTACATAAGACATGATTCGGTGTCCGAACTGACTAGGAATCCTAAACCTACGAGGGTCTTTAATACTACTGGATAAGGATTTGTTAAATGTTCTAACTTATAAAGAACCTACTTGAGGAACTGTCGTTTTTCCATATTACAGTTCGGTGTTTTGTTCAAGTGCACCATAACCCTTTCAAAAGACCCTTGTTAGTAAAGAATTATATTATTAAGGTTAGTCGGTTAGTTGGAACAATTCAATTGACTATCTTCCTTCAGTTCAATTGACAGTTCAATTGACTCATCATAAAGATGAGGAGGGTACTTCGCCCAAATAAATGTTTATGATTTGTTGCATCCTTCTTCTGGTTTTCGCTTTTGGAATTAAAGAATTTCACGAACAACATTTTTAAGACCTTGAACAATTACCTCTTGATCATCTTCCTCAAACAATGTTTTACTTACATGTCACTTTCTTTGCGTCTGTGCCCGGCTTCGTTTTACTTTCTCAGATTTCTCTAATCCATTGATTTTTAGTTTGTTATAAAATTGGCGTTTGTTATAAAATTATGTGACTTGTCAGTGGATTAGGACAAAGAAAAACTACAAAGAACCTTGATCAAGAAAGTATTACAATATTAAGTACAACATAATTAAGGATTATAAACTAATTTAGATTAAAAATAAGTAACAATAATTAATTCTACAATCATGCAATTGCGTTTACGCAAGAAGATTGTAAAAATATATAAAAATTAAATAAACTAATTTTGGCGCCTTGCCACCTGATAGTCCCAATGTTGGTTGCAAAACTACACCAACCTCACACAGAATAAGATTTCAATCTCCAAAAATAATATATCCAATTACACGGATTTACACGGTACTTTTTTACACGATTTTGCTTTACCTTATTATATAAGCTTTGCTTATTATATTTTTAAGTTTTTATTTATTTCTAATTTATACTAACTATTTATTTTATTTTAAATAAATAAACTATTAAAAACCAAACGACTACATTTGATTGTGAATTTCATTAAATAATTTAATTTGTTTTGTGTTTCTTTTGTATAATGACGATGAACATGAAGATGAAAGACGACGAAGTAGGTCAGTGGCCAGGTACGAGTAGTGTAAATGTTTCGGTACAGGACAATAATGAGGAGTTGAAAGTTTGTTTGCATCAGTTCATGGTCAATGTAAGTGGTGATGATTGAAGATCGCTTGGCCAATTTTTCAAATTAATCTGTGTTTTATATATTCGTAGAAAATCAACAAAAAGAATGCATTTCAAACAAACTTAATCGCGATGCATTGTCCAATTTGGTTACAGGCCATCGTAAATATGTCAAAAATTTCCAAGTAGTTGGTGTCTCATTGGAAATATCGAGTAAAATTTATGGTTATCGTGCTATCGTGCTATGTGCTATCGTGCACAACGAAATTATTTGAATGTCTGGTAGTTTATCTCGTTTGAATGTCGGCGGTAAAAAGACGGTGAAGGAAATGAGAATGAGAATTATTGAGGGTAGGTAGTAATGATGTGCAGGATCCAAAAGCAAAGACCAAGGCTTAAGCAAAAAAGTGACGTCAACAAAATTCAACCGTAACAAAGTGTAATGGAACGATAAACGGTAAACTAGATACGGTATCTTTCTTGGATCTCGTATCTGCCGATATAAAATCCAAGTTAAGCTAATAACACCATTACAATTGCAAAAACCAAAGGTAAAAGATATGAATAGTTTGAATCGAGTTTTTCTAAATACGCTGGAATCAAATAACTCGGAAATTTTATTTGATTACGTTAATCCGTACTGGGATAATACACCAAATGAATTTATATTCAATGAAGACGCACCCGTTGTAAATGAGAAATGGTAATATATGAAATACAAAAAGCTGGACGGCAATGTTAGTGATAAGCCGTGCGACATAAATAAGTACGTATTTGGCTGGAAACATCTAAGTAAGGAATTGCTCTATAATGATCGATCTTTTTATTTTCAGGATGCTGCAATCAACCGTAGGTGATAGTAACATAAATTTAAATGACAGCGATAGTGATACTGGATTTATGGATGATGATTTTATGAAAATACTAAACTAATTGTAATTTATTCTAAAACTACCCGTAAATCATCACATAGACGACAATTATTTTGATAGATTATCATATGCCCAGGGAATGGAGCTAAAAACCAGTGTGGTATTAGGTGAAGACACTCCAAACGGAATGAACAAGAACGATGATGTGTGCGACAACAATAGCGATTTCCAAAATGATCATCTGGACTGGACGATGATGAAAACCCAGTTGTAAATCGCAAAAAGTTTGTTTAAAATCCTCTACTCTAGTGTATTTTATTTTTATAATTTTGTTTATTTTTAGATCGAAAGGATTGTCATACTGTATGCTACCAAAGCCAAAATCATAAATATAAAGCAGTAGAAGCTGTCGCGTTTTAAAATCGTAAATGAACTTAACTCACAAGAACAATTCGTCCGCCAGCTGACGGATTTCGATAGAACGTATCTCAAGACACGTCACATAAAGTATAATAATAAGTTATACGCTAAGAGGTATCAACATTTTATGAATTGTACAGTACGCTACCACCATTTGAGGGATGTGCTAAAAGAGAATTTATCCGTGCCTATTGCATTCTCGGCCATATTGCACCTAAATACAAATAGCTATTATTAATACGTATAGTTAGATTAATTTTAATGATTTTGAATAAAATATTTCTCATCTGTAAATCCTATGTTTTTAATATTTTGTATACAGCGTAACGTGATATGCACCGTACCTAAGTGGGTTTGTTTGAAGTTGTTAGGAACCAGTTTAGTCTGTCCAGTTAAAATACAATGACGATTACATACCATACCAATCTGACCAGCAACAGAAACGTGTACATATACGTGTATATCTATCTGTATATATTATATATATATATATATATATATATATATATATATATATATATATATATATATATATATATATAAATATATATATATATATATATATATATATATATATATATATATATATATATATATATATATATATGTATATATATATATGTGTATATATATATATATATATATATATATATATATATATATATATATATATATATATATATATATATATATAAAAGTGCCCATATTAAAATTTCCATAATATAACGGGCTGCACAAAACCATAAATTAATCTATAATTCGGTGAAGCATACTTACGGAATAAAATCCCTCATTAAACATTTTATTTTCTTACAACTAATCTCAGCAAAAATTAATTGTGAATAATACAACAATCTTATTTTTTATTATTATTTTATTTAAAAAAAAAGGTGTCGAGCAAAAGCCATATGGAAGCCTATAAAAATGAACAGAAATAAAAAGCGACAGTTAATAACATTTTACCTTCATTATCGGATGTCTGGCAATTAAAATTCCAAAAAAATGTTGTGTAGCCTGTTATAAGTCGGTTGGACGAACCACAACTGTTTTGTTACCTAAAATATAATAAAATACAGTATTATTAATATTGCGTTTCGAAGTAGATACATTTTATTGGGAAATAAATTCTTCTGGACGACATAAACACCGCACTCGGCACTATTTTGCTCGGTACAAAAATTTTATAATAATC
The DNA here is from genome assembly GCA_963691935.1 of Nephrotoma guestfalica. Lineage (NCBI taxonomy): Eukaryota > Metazoa > Arthropoda > Insecta > Diptera > Tipulidae > Nephrotoma > Nephrotoma guestfalica. The sequence goes on from OY829915.1 coordinate 92,458,641, forward strand.
AATAATACGACTTTTGCAATTATTTCACAGTAACCGAATTCAAATAATTAAGATTTAAGATTTATCAATTTTTTTTAAATTTCAGTGCCGTTAAAATTACAGTAGGAACTTTGGATTTAATGTACATAGTTTTCAAATTTCACTTTTCACAAACTTGAATATCAAATAACTAATTAAACTTATTGTAACTAAACTTACCGTATTTTTTCATTTTTTTTAAATTTCAGTTTTATATTTGTTGTTTACCGTAGGAAAACTTTTTTCTTTTAAAAAAACTAACCACAAAATAATTACAAATACAAAAGTTTTTAATCTCTTCTCACGCACTTGACGCTATAAAAATTTGTATAAAATAAAATTAAAAAGGGGTAGGGATTTTTTTTCGTTTGGTTGCTATAAAAAATACTCGAGTTGATATTTTTTCTGAAAAATTTATGGCAGCACAACAAAAATTTGCTCAGCAAGCTATAATCGGATACGCCCTTCTCCCAAATAGTCGATCTATATTTTTGTCTCGTTTTAGTTTTGCTGAGATAATATTTTATTCTCATGGAATAGGGCCATAAATGAAATGGTATTTTATTTTACGCCCTCTCTTAACACGTTCGCGTAAATGACTGCTATAGCACTCAAAAGTGTGTTCCTGAGTAGCACACATATTCAGAAAGTGTGCATCAACGCGTTAATTGATACTCATGTCGGTTACCATGTACGGTACAAACAGAAATCTTTCAAATCTGAAATCTACATTGGTATGCATGTAATCATAAAATAAACGCAAACACTAAAAAATAAATAAAATGAACGAAATGGCGAATTCATCTAGGAAAACAACAACAACAACAAAAATGTATCACATGACAATTGATAATGTGAACTCGATCGTCTTTAATATAGTAACTAATTATTATGTAATAAAATTTTATGTAATAAAAATAACACTTATCTTACGCATTCTTTGGAATCAAAAAAGTCCTACATATTGAAAATTTATACACAATGCGTACGATGCATTCAAACAACGGTATCAAAATACATATAAACGAAATTGTTATATACATATTCTACGCCATTGCAAGCGCACCGTACACAAATTAATATAACTATTCAATATGTATAACTTTTCACTTTATTTATTAAAAACACAAAAATTAGTTAAATAATCAATTAATTAATTTCAACAAATTCTTTATTTATTTATTCTCTCTTCTAGAGAGACAAAACACGTCTTTCCTCTACGACGTTCAATCACTCTTCAATTCGATAAATTTCTAGATATAACAAATTGAAAAATCTACACATATTATAAATAAAAATTAATTAATTAATTATAAATGTATATATTATTTATAACATAAATAAAAATAATTAATTATTGATTGATTGATTGATTGATTTTGAATGTACGACCAAGTTCTTAGGCTTGAGTTCCCGGATGACGCCGGGTCCACCGTACACCCTTTTTTACACATAACAAAACCGAAGGATTGGATAGGTTAATTAAGTGGGACAGAATCGGCCCGGTTACAGACACCTAGGTATAGCCGATAGTTAGTAACACAAAGACAACACAATTCTAATCTACTAGATGAAGGATAAAGGTTTAATAGGTTAATGGATAACGATGGTATTGGTCTTCAACAATTGCTTCTTTAAAACGGCAACCTAAGAAAAAATATTATTATTTCACATGCATCTGGAATTTTCCTGAAATTTAATTCTATTAATACTTTTCGGCTTCCTAACCAAAATTGGTTGACTCGACCCGTTACAGACACCTATGTAAAGTCGTTAGTAATAAAATGACAACACAATTCTAAACTACACAATCAGCAATTACAATGAAGCATTAATTCACAAGCATCTGTAAATTTCCTGAAATTTAATTCTAAATTCATATTTTCCGGCTTCCTAAATAATTGAAACATTTATTAATTTAATCATTCTGCAACTCCGCAACTTACAGTAGAATTTCCGGAACTACCGGATTGCATTCAAATATCCCTTAAAATATCCATCCATTAAAATATCCTAAATAATTTAGAATTCGCAAAAATTTCGTATGTTTACTAAAATTTTTTTATAAAACTGATGAATTTTTCCCGACGCCCATCCTTTTTCACAAGGAAACAAATACTTTTATCACTACTTTTGCTCTAGTTCTGGAACTTCTTCTACGTTTGCTGGGGATATATCACATACAATTAATCTCAGACATGACACACGCAACTCGTCTATGACTTGTCACCTCGTATTAGACTTGTCATAAACGATTCATCTCAGACTGGTAACAAACGTAAATTAGTAATTAGTGTGTCGTCAATGGCTTTCCTGCTGGAAGGTAATATTTAAGTAAAGGCAACTAGATAAAATTTGAAAAAATTATTCTAAAATGAATGATAAATAAGTTTATTTTATAATTTTTATAATTAAATATAAATCGTACCAGTATCTTAAAAGAGGGATAATATGTACTCGTATATTAAATATATTTGAATGAGATTTCCTGAGAACCGAATAATTTTAATATAATTAATAGCTCGGCACTATACATGTAGATTAATATTTAGGGTTGATTTGAAATTGGGAATTAATAATTATAATTCTTGTACTAAAACAGTCAAGATTGGCGACGTTGCATTTTATGACAAACATCCAGTCGTTGGTGTATTGAAGTATACAAACCTTCTCTTTCTTTTGAATAATTATATTAATTATATCAAATATTTCTAGCTTTTCAGTTACATAGATATAACGAAGTTGCCGATAAACAATTTTTTATGTTAAGATTGTTAAAATCCCAAATCCAATGCAAATAATATTTCTTTTTATAAAGCAAAAATATCGCTAATAAGCTGTGAGAAAATACTAGTAACCCATTGAGTGTCACAAAAAGGCAATTTTGCGGTAAATAATAGGATTCGTTACCAACTCCAACATAGTTGCAATTAATCTTGCAAAAATGATGGATTATGAAGGAAATACAATATAGAAAACAGCTAATCATAAATTACCTACACTATATTCTCAATGCACAGAAGAAATACGGAAACGGAAAATTCTATCGCTAATCAAACCAAAATAAAAATATAACAATTTATTACACAAACGCTGAATAATAGGATGAAGGAACATCACCAAAATAGCTCTCTCCGAAAATCTCCGAAATCAAAGCGTGGAAGAAACCACCTCTACAAACAATCGTAGTAAAATGTACCAAGAGAATTATGCAATGTCCATCCAGGAGCTAAAATTACCTCGAAACGATCCCAACAGACGGCATGAATCTTCCCACCATGAAACCACTACCATCCACCAAGCGACCTCCTGCCAACACCACCATTCAACAAAAACCACGCTTCACAAAGCCGTGACTTATCCATGACAGATCACAAACGAACCATGGCAACCCTACAGCCCAAAAACTTCAGCGTACGACCGATCATACCAAAACTCCCAAAATGATTCAGCCCCCGCCAAATCGACGGCAAATTCCAACAAAAACACCCGAAGCATTCAGCAAAGAAACCAATTTGGACATACAAATCCAACATTCAGGCAATGATTCAATACAAAACTGCAAATCCGCCCTCATACAATAACAAATGAGAACTACCTCAAGTCCTAAACAAAACAACTCAAAACAGTCCAAATACCTTATAAATACAGGTAACGACAGAACCCACATGAACACAACTCTCCGCAAGTTGAGAAACACAACGTTCAACGAACAACCACCACAAACCGCAGACACCGAGCCATTACTCACCATGAACGAAACCCATTCAAATCACTCCAAATATCAAAAAAGATTCACTGCAATACAGCTGCAGCACATCCTCGCCGCATCCTGTGTAAACCAATCACACACATACACCACTCGTCAAAATCTTATCCAGTTTTCGCACCACAGAGAAAAAATATAACCCCCTCCCAATCGCCAAAAATATACATTCCTTTATATGTACAATATTCATTTTGCGCGATCTCGACCTGCGACAACATCCACCCCTTGCCGATGACGCCAACCCAGGTCGACAAGGAGAGGTCAACGTCAGCCGCCTCTCCACAACGACGGCAAAAAATCTCACAAAGTTAACAAAAGTCTAAATTATTATACTTATAACAAATCAACAAATTATGAACAATTAAAGTCTAATCGACTTTCCCAATTCACAAATTGAATCATCCACATTCAAGAACATTTAGTGCAAATCCAAAGAAATTCGCCCATTTAGACAACGTAATACGAAGTCTTAGTGTAATCCACTACAAAAATATAAATACAACCGTGAGAGAGCAGAGAATATTATACGATCATTTTGTTTATATTTTGCGCATCCCATATACCATATTTTCACTTATATGTATATCCTTAAATAAAAAAATTAAAAGAAATAAGGATTTCAGTACAACATGCAATAAAGACTTGATATCCAAATTTTAAATTAGCTTTTGGGTCGTGATTTGTTCAACTTTTCCAAGAAAATACCATCAATACGAAATTCAACAAAATCACTGTGTACATAAAAAACTATAAACAATACGTATGCGAGAGAAAAAACAAAATTATAAAAATTAGAGACCACGACAGTATTTTTCATAGAAACAGATTACATAGAATGAATGCTAGCAACTGTCGTCACAAACTGTTTCATACCACAACAACACAAATAACTCATCCATACGATTCATTGATTATTATGTAATAAAATATAATGTATAATGTAAAATAAAGTAATAAAAATAACACTTATCTTAAGCATCCTTTGTAATCAAAAAAGTCCTACAAATTGAATATTAACATACAATGCGTACGATGCATTCAAACAACTGTGTCGAAAAACATATAAACGAAATTGTTATATACATATCCCACACCATCGCAAGCGCACCGCACACAAATTAATATATTAACACAATACGTATAACTTTTCACTTTACTTATTACTTCTTTACACACAAATTATTATTAATATTATTATTTATTTATTTCATAAGACATATATTAATAAATAATATTATGATTAATATTATAATTAATCAATCATTAACACATATTTAAACTATTTATTTATTTATTTAAAGGAGAGACAAAAATCACGTCTTTCCTTTACGACGTTCAATCGCCAACCATAAATAAAAATAATTAATTATAACTAAAAAATACAAGCCAAAAATTAACTCTAGAATTTTTACTTCTTTGAAATGTTTATTCCATACATATATCACACAAAAACTTGTTTCATTTCTTTATTAAAAAACACGATTTTTTTTTATTACTACTTTAAAACCTTTTTACGCCATTTACATGCGACCAACAATTTTCTTCTGCAAAATGAAAGAGATATAACATTGACTTTTTGCACATGAGAGACAAGAAAAGAAATATGTCCAAATAAAATTTTGCAGAAGACTTTTAGATCCACTACACCGCCAAAACCACTATAAAAATAAAAATAGTTGCCATAAAATATAGTCGATCCGAGTATTTTTATAGCGCCAATTTTAAAATTAATACAAAAAATTATTTTATATTTATAAATGTTAAGGATTTATAATAAAAACAGACGCCATAGATAAAAATGTGAATTTCGCTAAAAATAAATTAATAATAATGCTATACAAAATTTAGGATATTACTATAGATGTTTATTTACCTGCAAAAATTTGCAGAAGAATTCAATTTTCTACATGTAAATGCCCCATTATTTTTTATTTAGACCATAGAAATAGAGTATATAGAATGAATGTAAAGAACTGTCAAGCGCCACAAATTCGGAGGGTAAAAGAGAAAGCATATAAATTAATAGGGCCGTATTTAGAATTTTTTTCGATCGAATGCAGTGAAGTTAGGAAGTTTAAATTAAAAAATTATTTATATTTAATTACATTTTTATTTCTTTACTAAAGCACATTAATTATTTTTATTTAAATATAATATTAATATAATAAAAAATTATACAATATAAAAAATATAAAATATAAAAAATAATAATTATAAAACCACTACGCTTATTTATTTCACATTCCTTTGAAATGTAATAAAGAAATAAACTAGTTTCTTTTCGTTAATTTATATGACCTTTGGTTACAAAAATAATTCAATCGGATGTCATAATATTTTTCTATGATAGAATGAGCTAACAAATTAACGTGTTCTTGAGAATGACTATATTGATCTTCATCATTGAAAATATTTACACTTATTAGGTTGTGAAGAACGTTATAACTTACTTTTTTTAAACAATTTAGAACTAGATTTTAGTTGCGTTATGTTTTTGTAGTCCGCAATAGCCAATTCCCGTTTTAATACAGCTTCTGAATATTTACAAATTTTTAATACTGACGACGAAGGAGTTAACAGACCACCCTTATTTTTTAAATTGATTAGCGAGGTATAAGAGTTACATTGTTGTATTAATGTGCAATAGTCCTCACAATTCAATTTTCTAAATTAATATCGGACTATAAATCCTCCTATGTATTCAATAACATTAATTGAAAATTCACTTAGTATAATTGGGTATCCAAGAAAATCTTCATCATACATATTCGATTCGTCTACTTTTGAAATTTCTTGGTCAATAGAAATATCATCTGATGAGGCTTCAACCATTGCTTTTGCAATTCTCCATATTTTGGTAGACTAAAAACAAATGTTTACATTATAATTTCTGTAACAAATTGTATTTACAGTACATATTCCAAAATAAAAATAAATTATGAAAAGCAAAGCACTTAGCACATGAAATAAAATAAGAAAAATGCGGCACTGGTAAAAAACATATGTTTATTAAAAGATGCTACCCACGTCAATAACCAAAATTGTTTTCTTATTTTTATCTGATTTATAACTTAAATTAAGGATAATTTTACCACAAATCACATTCTTTTCAACATAATTTACATTTTATTTTTTTATAAACACTTACCGATGGTACGAAATTCCTTCTTGAAATTTTTTAGGCGTATTTAAACAGTTTTTCACGAGACACTTCATTTTATTAAATGTTTGTAATTTTTATTACTAAAATGATACACTACACACAATCCACTAACTATTTTAATAATATTTTAATTAATATTTTCACGATTTTTTAAGAGCACAAAATTAAACGCGTAATTTAAAACAAAAACAAAAACTGGTTTGAGGGGGTTGAATCTTTGACATATCGGGCTATATGCATTTTTTATATAACCATCCTGCTCTGACTTGTGACACGTGAAACAGCAAATCTTATATGGGAAAATCATTACATTCATTCTATGGTATATAATTCTATGATTTAGACCTGAAATTTATTCTATTTTATTTTGCATAATAAAAGTGCATATCATAGGCCCTGTCCGAATACTGTAATAATTTAATTTTTGTAATAATTTTGACGTTAGGGAAATAATTGTCTCTTCCACAATTTGTTAGAGCTCGATTGTTGTTCGAATACTGAAATAGTTTTGGCATTATTAAAAATTTGTAATAATCATTATTGCATATAGAAAATAAGCTAACTGAAGGTTATTTTAGATTCAATATCTCATTAATTGTATCAATTTAATTTAACAAGCAATAATTTGTGTAACTCAGAAGTCACAACTATAGCAAATATAATTTCGTAATTAATAAAATGGCGCATTTTCAACAAATAATGAACAAGCAATGAAATAATACATAAAATTATTACGCATAGCTGCTGTAAAAATTTGATTGCATTCAGAACGAGAACACACAAAATTATTACAATAGAAATAGTTATTACAGTATTCCGACGGATCCGTAACTTGGGAACAGGTTTAGATCGCATCGCAAATTTTTTGACAGTAAAACGATGGGGGCGCCACTTTGATCTAAAGCTGATATTTTTAGAACTAAGATAAAAGTGTCTATGCTAAGCATTTTAGAAAGGTCAAACTAGTTCCATCTATTGAAATATAAATGAACTTAAATTTAAAATTGTACACGTTAATCGGTGGTAAAATAATGTTTAATCAAAAAATATTTGAAAATAAATCAAATTTAATATTTTTTATTTATACATGAAATTAAGTGTTGGAAGGGATGGAAATAATATTACAATTGGATATATGAATGCTGAAGAAATGCAATAATTGTAGAGGCTAAAGGCTTCGATAATTCTCACGGGTACGCGGGAAGTCGCTGCGCTTAGCGCATATATTATTTATAATATGAGTAAAAATAACTAATTATAACTAAAAAATACATGATAAAATCAATTTGAGAATTTTTAGTTCTTTGAAACGTTTATTTTATACATACATCCATACATATATCACACAAAAAATCATATTTTTATTACTACACAGTACACACTCGGAATGTAACATAAAATTAAAAATACAGGTCAAAATATACTGGATTTTTTTTATTACTACTTTGAAACCTGATTAACCTGCATTAACCTGATTCGTTGAGTACGTTTACCATACAAACAAAATACAAATGTTATTAGGAAGAACTTTTATAACACACAAAAACTTGACCAAAAAAAAGGATCTACAAAATATTGCTTAAAATTACAGGTTTGGTTTTTTAAATTGGTTGCCTGCAGGATTTTTTGCACAGAGTTGAGTTTTTTTCAACTTTTTGGGATGAAAGGAGGCGTGTTGTACTATTTCTCTCATTTGATTGGATAAAATGGCGATATGAAAATCCCGGATTTCCATCCGACGTAAGTACCGGGCTTGAATTCGTATTCTTACCACGGATAAAAATCCGGGATTTTTCCGAACTTAAGAATGAAGTTAGTAACTTATTTGATTTTTGCTTATATTCGACCGCAAAAATCAAGTAAGTTACTATTTCACGCATGAGATGGAAAAATTCTCGGATTTGTATACCCCATTTGCATATGATAAACATTTCCTTCTGCAAAATGAAAGAGATATAACATAGACGGTTTGTACAGAAAAGAAATATGTCCAAACAAAATTATGTCTTTTGAGCCACTATACCGCCAAAACCACTATAAAGATGACAACTATAATGTTGCCATAAAATATATTCGATCCGAGTATTTTTACGGCAAACATTTTAAAATTAACAAAAACAAATTATTTTATATTTCTAAATGAATGTTTATAAATGTTAAGGATTCATAATAAAAAGAGACGCCATAGATTAGACGAAAAAATTGTTGGAATAAATGAACAATGAAGTATGATTCGACCTGAAACACTGCTTCTTGCTTTAAAATAAGGCGTTATCGATAATATCTATTTATGTGTGCAAAAGTTGTTAAAAAAAATCATTTTTGAAATATTTCCGCATAGTTTGCGTGGTATGTACTATAATTTATCGAAAATAATTTACACAAAAATATGTTTATAAATGAAAAAATTTACACATATTATAAATAAAAATAATCAATTATAAATTTATATATTATTTATATTATAAAATACTTTGTATATAAATTTTACCACTTTTGAAAACAATTTTGCTTCAATTTTATTTTCATTTATTATAAATTATTTTCACTGTATGCCACAAACGACTAAAGACGATTTTTGTTTGATAAATTTCACATGGCGACAAAATATGATTTTGTTTGTTTATGATGATAAACACAAAGAAAAATTCGAAAATAAATGTTTTTGTACACATAAATTTATAATTAAATATTTTTATTTATAATATGTGTAAATTTTTCCATTTATAGGTAAACGCAATTAAAACCGGTTTTATTGGTAAACGGGGAGAGAGACGAAGATGAAGCCGCTTCTGTGAAGTGGTATTCATACGAAGGATAAAAATATGGGATTTATCCCACTTCAAGCTTGAAGTTAGTAACTTATTTGAGTTTTGCTCTATATTTGGTAGCAAAAATCAAACAAGTTACTAACTAGACGCTTGAGATGGGAAAAATCCCAGATTTGTATCTGTTGTATGAATACGACTTGAAGCGCTGTGTGGAACCGCGGGAAGATACCATAAAAATTTTGGTTGAAAAATGAACCCGCAATGAAACCGGTTTTATGTACATGTGCAGACAGGGTAACGTGATCCGGTAACTTTTCTTTTCTTTCCCCTTTGCCTATAAAATCGGTTTTTTTGCCTTATAAAATCGAGTTTGAGGGTAAAGGGGAAGGAAACGATAAAGTTATGTGCTGTTGCACTATTGGAAAAGAGGAAGGAAACGAAGTTTGATACCCGTCATGAATATACCGTGTGGACGCATAGAACAATTTGCCTTTGTTTGATGGGTAGTCTTGAATGTCAAAGAAAAGAGTATTATTAGTTTTTCAATCACGTTGTTTTTTAAGTGTATTTTTGATAATTTTGATAAGTGCAAATTTGAGTTTTGAATTCATATATAAAAAGTTGTAGTGATCGCAAAATTAAATGTAACATGATTTTTAGTAAAAGTTCAAGATATTGAAAGGTAAATTAGATCCAGGAAATTAATTGAAAATTATCATATATTACAATCTTAAACATAGGCAAGTAGCTGCTACTCAGTTTGTTTTACTTAGATTATAAGTTAGATTATAAGAGGTTATTATATTTTTCTATAATGGGATGTCTGTGGTTTCGTAATGTTACTGCAGCTTAATTAAAAATAACACGATTTTGATGCTTTTGACTGCAGTAGCAACAGGCATTAGTGCAACCATTTAATTTTCTACATTAATAAACAACTAATAAATTTTTTACAGAAATTTGAAACAAAACAGTTTGGGATTGCAATAATTTATATAATAATGGTGTGTCTTCGCAATTTGAACTTCAAACCATACACAAACCATTACGTAGTATGTACCTAATCAAATTTTTGTTATCAGTTAAGAAGCAATAATAAAAAATACTATAGCTACTTCTGTGCAATAATACAATTTAGATAATGTATGTACATATACGAATTAGTAGTTTGCGAAACGGGAAACATAAATTTAAAATAGTGTGTGATAAATTATATTTTAAATCTGTGGGTTTCCAAATAAATACTCTCCTGTAGGTCTATTCTGGCTTTCCCTAGGAATAAGGAAATGAAATGAATTTGACAGTATTATAGCAACTAGGAAATATTTCCCTAAAAGTGTATTCTGACGACTGGGAAATATTTTTTTTAGGAATTTATTTTTTTTCTAATTGCAGTTTTCAGATTCCTTTTTGATAATTTTTTTTGAATTATAAAATAAAACGAAAGATTATTTAATTTGATTACTTAGTGCATGGTTCTAAAGTAAATACAATAATAATTTAGAATGAATTTTTCTTTATACATTTAATTATTTAGAAAACACATAGCAATATATGTATTTATTAAAATACTAAGAAAATGGTCCGATAACAATTCTGAAAAATTCCGAAATAGTGCGACACACAACAGCCTGTGAAACCGCCACATGGTGACAACATAAAATTAAATTATTTAATTAATTTTTCTTCAAAAACGTAATTTATCCGTACTTCCTGCCAAACAATTTTTAAGCTCTTAGAACACTAAATTTTTTGGGTATGTCTGTTTTTTCCTAAAATTTTACAGTTATGCGCATAATATAAACAGTAGGTCTTGATTGAGTATATACCCGCTAAACAAGATGAAACGTTTAAGAACCATAAACAAAGACTACAGACTTCATACAATAGTTCGCAAACCAAACGATTTTGCAACTCACAGCTCAAAAACTAACCGTTTACGGAGTTTATACTCCAAGATAATTAGACCCTAGCGAAATACTCGTTCGCATAATCGTTACTTTTAATGATACGCAAACGCAACACGAAACGTAATCGCAAATTCACTAACGCAACACTTGCATATAATTTCCAATAATTTTATCGAAGTTGGAAATAGAAACGCAAAATTAAATTTATAATTTATATTATTTTATTTTCATAATGATTATTTTTCATGCTTATTTTATAATAAAAATAAAATTCCGTAAATCATTGTGTCGTTCTCATAACAAATCTAGTGATATGATCCCTTGTTGACTATTCGGCTTGGATTATAACGGGTGATTTTTTAAGAGCTTGAGAACTTTTTTTTAAAAAAAAACGCATAAAATTTGCAAAATCTCATCGGTTCTTTATTTGAAACGTTAGACTGGTCCATGACATTTACTTTTTGAAGATAATTTCATTTAAATGTTGACCGCGGCTGCGTCTTAGGTGGTCCATTCGGAAAGTCCAATTTTGGGCAACTTTTTCGAGCATTTCGGCCGGAATAGCCCGAATTTCTTCGGAAATGTTGTCTTCCAAAACTGGAATAGTTGCTGGCTTATTTCTGTAGACTTTAGACTTGACGTAGCCCCACAAAAAATAGTCTAAAGGCGTCAAATCGCATGATCTTGGTGCCCAACTTACCGGGCCATTTCTTGAGATGAATTGTTCTCCGAAGTTTTCCCTCAAAATGGCCATAGAATCGCGAGCTGTGTGGCATGTAGCGCCATCTTGTTGAAACCACATGTCAACTAAGTTCAGTTCTTCCATTTTTGGCAACAAAAAGTTTGTTAGCATCGAACGATAGCGATCGCCATTCACCGTAACGTTGCGTCCAACAGCATCTTTGAAAAAATACGGTCCAATGATTCCACCAGCGTACAAACCACACCAAACAGTGCATTTTTCGGGATGCATGGGCAGTTCTTGAACGGCTTCTGGTTGCTCTTCACTCCAAATGCGGCAATTTTGCTTATTTACGTAGCCATTCAACCAGAAATGAGCCTCATCGCTGAACAAAATTTGTCGATAAAAAAGCGGATTTTCTGCCAACTTTTCTAGGGCCCATTCACTGAAAATTCGACGTTGTGGCAGATCGTTCGGCTTCAGTTCTTGCAGGAGCTGTATTTTATACGGTTTTACACCAAGATCTTTGCGTAAAATCTTCCATGTCGTCGAATAACACAAACCCAATTGCTGCGAACGGCGACGAATCGACATTTCACGGTCTTCAGCAACACTCTCAGAAACAGACGCAATATTCTCTTCTGTACGCACTGTACGCATTCGTGTGGTTGGTTTAATGTCCAATAAAGTAAACTGAGTGCGAAACTTGGTCACAATCGCATTAATTGTTTGCTCACTTGGTCGATTATGTAGACCATAAATCGGACGTAAATCGCGAAACACTTTTCGAACCGAACACTGATTTTTGTAATATAATTCAATTATTTGCAAGCGTTGCTCGTTAGTAAGTCTATTCATTATGAAATGTCAAAGCATACTGAGCATCTTTCTCTTTGACACCTTGTCTGAAATCCCGCGTGATCTGTCAAATACTAATGCATGAAAATCCTAACCACAAAAAAATCACCCTTTAGTTGTACTTCGTCACATATACATTAAATTTTATATTTATTTTATAATTTGGTCGCTTTAATCTTCAAGGATAGAAATATAAATTAAATTCCATAAAATATAAAGTACATAAATTAACCTGAAAGTTAATTACATAAATACACAATATGGCGTGTTCGCTCGAGTTATCAACATTAAATGATTTAGTTTTTGGAATCTTTGTTTTATCCCTTTAATATATGAGAAAACAAAAAATATGATTCGTTAATAGTTCGAATATGTACTGTATTTTGCGAATTCGATTTTTTTGTTCAAAGGGTAGTCCTGCAAATTCACTTTCTATAATATCAAAAGGATAAAGGCGGAATTCCATTACTGCGGCTTTTTTTTTTGCAGAAAAACAGAAAGAGATAAAATCAAAAATCCGACAAAGACAGATAATTTTTATTTTATAGCGAAATTTTAAGGGGAATATTTGACAACTACGAAATTATAACCAATAAATTAGTTAAAAGGTGAAAATTATTGTTCAATTAATTTTACATCTATCTCCAAATTACTAAAAATTCTAAATATTATTTGTAGGCATCATTTTATTATGTTTTTTAATTATTTCCTTTCAATAATTAAAAACTATAAAAACGCTTTACTATAAAAAAAAGTTAGGGGAATATTTGCACCGCATTTATAACATAATCTAAATAATATCGCATGCATTAAAATTATGTAATACAGAGTAAATAATAAAAATTAAAAATTATAAAATATTTTAATGTGAACATTAATATGAATTTATCATGAAAACGCGATTTATATCACACTCCACCAAACATATAAAACGTCTGAGCCAAGTGCTCACCATAAAAATATTACTAAACTAAAATTTGCTGAGAGTGGGGAGTATTTTTCATTTTGGTTGCCATAAAAAATACTTCATTTTGTATTTTTTATTTATATTTATGGCAACCAAAACGCAACAACAACAACAAATTTAAGTATACAAAATTTTACTGTTTCACCGCTCACACATACGGATTTTTGATTTTATCTCTTTCTGGTTTTCTGCATAAAAAAAAGCCGCAGTAATGGAATTCCGCCTTAATACGGGACGCACCGCAATTATTTTCAGAGCAAACGAAAAAAACATTTTTTATCAACTTCGTCACATCATCCAAAATTCTCAAAATTATAATTTACTCATATTTAATGTTAATAATGTTCTTTATACACATACGGAGTGTGAAGAAAGAAAGAAGAAAGAAAATAAAGTTTTAAATTATTGTAAATTTCTTTATATTTTTGTTAAAATTTTGAAAACACCATGGATGACCGAATTTAGTTTAAAAAATTTATTTTCCTCAAAAGTTTATTCCCAACAGTGCCAGAATATACTTTTAGAAAATTGGAAGAAATATTTTTACTAAGTCCTATTCCCAAGGAAAGCCAGCCTGGTACAATCACAGTGTCGACTTTGTCCCAAACGAGTTGAGCCAAACTCAACAATAATCTAGCAAAGTCTGAAAGGTAGATACTAATAAACAAAGAACTAAAGAAAATTCTGTTGGGTGCAACAATGCTATGAAAATTTTCTTTCTTTCGCACCACTGTTTAAACTAGTGCGCATATACAATGTACGAGTACATATGCATATACTTTAATTAAGCTATCTGTAGTTTAGTTTATTTTGATTTTGTTGCTTAACCATGGCTTTATATTGTTGTTGGTTTTGATTTACACCATATATAAACATAAATCAACTCACCTACAGTACCAGGCAGTACTTTGAAGTATGTGTACAATTTCTTTTCTGGACTGTGGACGGCGGATTTGTTCGTAAAAACTAATAACCTAAACATAATGACGGAAAATATTAACTCTGGAGATATACCCGACGCGACCGACGTGAAAAGCGAGTAAAAAGAAAAAGTTAAAGTATGAGAATTTATACTAAAACAATTATACTCGACGCGACTCAGACGTGCTACAAAAAAAGTTGATTTAACTTTAACTTTTTGTTGTTGTTTAGTACTAAAGTCTTAGAGAAATTTTATGATATAATTAACCAATTTTTGTTTTATTTTTGCTACCATTTTGACACTTTGAAAAATTCAACTGCGTGTTTTTTTTTTAAAATTAAAATGTTTATATTTAAAATTTTTATTATTTCAAAAAAATGAAAGAAATAAAAAAAAATAAAAACAAAGTCAAAAGTTAAAGAAATGTCAAAAACGTGAATTTATATCATAGAATTATATACTATAGAATGAATGTAAAGGTTTTCCCATATAAGATTTGCTGTTTCATGTGTCACAAGCCAGAGCAGGATGGTTATATAAAAAATGCATATGGCGGTCTCATATGTCAAAGAATCAACCCCCTCAAACCAGTTTTTGTTTTTGTTTTAAATGACGCGTTAAATTTTGTGCTCTTAAAAAATCGTGAAAATATTAATTAAAATAATTAAAAAATAATTAAAATAGTTAGTGGATTGTGTGTAGTGCATCATTTTAGTAATAAAAATTAGAAACATTTAATAAAATGAAGTGTCTCGTGAAAAACTGCTAATTACGCCTCAAAAATTACAAGATGAAATTTCGTACCATCAGTAAGTGTTTATAAAAAATAAAATGTAAATTATGTTGAAAAGAAAGTGATTTGTGGTAAAATTATCCTTAATTTAAGTTATAAATCAGATAAAAATAAGAAAACAATTTTGGTTATTGGCGTGGGTTATTTCTTTTAATAAACATATGTTTTTACCAGTGCCGCATTTTTCTTATTTTATTTCATGTGCTAAGTGCTTTGCTTTTCATAATTTATTTTTATTTTGGAATATGTACTGTAAATACAATTTTTTACAGAAATTATAATGTAAACATTTGTTTTTAGTCTACCAAAATATGGAGAATTGCAAAAGCAATGGTTGAAGCCTCATCAGATGATATTTCTATTGACCAAGAAAGTCAAAAGTAGACGAATCGAATATGTATGATGAAGATTTTCTTGGATACCCGATTATACTAAGTGATTATACTAGGAGGATTTATAGTCCGATATTTATTTAGAAAATTGAATTGTGAGGACTGTTGCACGTTAATACAACAATGTACCTCTTATACCTCGCTAATCAATTTAAAAAATAAGGATGGTCTGTTAACTCCTTCGTCGTCAGTATTAAAAATTTGTAAATATTCAGAAGCTGTATTAAAACGTGAATTGGCTATTGCGGGCTACAAAAACATAACGCAACTAAAATCTAGTTCTAAATTGTTTAAAAAAATAAGTTATAACGTTCTTCACAACCTAATAAGTGTAAATATTTTCAATGATGAAGATCAATATAGTCATTCTCAAGAACACGTTAATTTGTTAGCTCATTCTATCATAGAAAAATATTATGACATCCGATTGAATTATTTTTGTAACCAAAGGTCATATAAATTAACGAAAAGAAACAAGTTTATTTCTTTATTACATTTCAAAGGAATGTGAAATAAATAAGCGTAGTGGTTTTATAATTATTATTTTTTATATTTTATATTTTTTATATTGTATAATTTTTTATTATATTAATATTATATTTAAATAAAAATAATTAATGTACTTTATTAAAGAAATAAAAATGTAATTAAATATAAATAATTTTTTAATTTAAACTTCCTAACTTCACTGCATTCGATCGAAAAAAATTCTAAATACGGCCCTGTTAATTTATATGCTTTCTCTTTTACCTTCCGAATTTGTGACGCTTGACAGTTCTTTACATTCATTCTATATACTCTATTTCTATGATTTATATACTGAGCTTATCTTGGGTATAGTCGTAAGCGCGTTTTGACATTTCGAAGCTTCTGAGTAACGTCGAGTATATCTCCAGCATAAAAACAAAACTGGTATGGTTCGAAAGATGAAAGAGAATGGATGTACTTTTTTGTTTATCAAACAAATTTTATGTGTGTTTTTTCACGTAAATATTGTTTCATGGAATGTTAAGTTAATATTTTTGCAATAATATAATAAATAATAAAATGTAATATTGTAAACAAATGTTAACAAAGTTTTGAATTATAATCTTTCTTTACCTCGAACGACGAACCAAAAAAATAAAAATAAACCGTTGACTTAAAATGACGTCATATAGCAAAATTTTTAAAGGACGAGGACTTTAGTATTCTAGGTGCACTGCACAAATGAACATTTTAATTAATTTTTTTTTCATTAAATTTAATAAATATAAATTCGGAGGCTTTTTCAGCTTGGTTATAGTTTGAAGCATTCTATTATTAGATAAGTATCGTTCCTCAAATACCGTTTGTATTGCCTGTATTATTTGGCATTATTTATTTCGTTTCAGATTTTGAGTTTTGACGTTAACGTGCCTTTGGCAGAAAAACCTAATTATTTATTAAAAATGTTTTGCATGTAAGTATTGTTGTTGTAGTGCGCCACGATTTACGATGGTCACCGAGAGTGTTTCTTTATCCTCAGTTTTATTAAAATCCATGCTTCGGACTAGGTTAAACTTGCTTAATGTGGTTAGCTTAAACGTCCAGAGTCTGATTTTAAATATTGACGAACTTCGCCATCGTCCGATATTCCCAATTCCGCGTTGACCATTAGTGGCTAAAATTTGTTCAAGTGAGATAGGGCTTAATTATGGTCCAGAGTCTGATATGCATGTTTGTTAACGGGCATATTAAATGCAATGTTATACCTATTCCTAAAATTAGCAATCCTTCTGAGCTTTCTCATTTCCGCCCTATTAGTATTTTAACTTCTCTGTCCAAGGCGTTTGAATTGGTAGTAAAAACCAAATTCAATCTCATATGGCTAGCTTTAATTTGCTTAGTCTTTTTCAATGGGGTTTAAGAAGGTTCCACGGTACTACCATTGCTTTATTGAATGTTTGTGGTGATATTCGTCGTAGTATGAGTAAAAGAGAAATTACTAGTCTTATTTTGTTGGATTTTTCTAAAGCATTCGATTCAATTAATCACCAAATTTTGTTTATTAAGCTTATTTCGAACTTTAATTTTTCTCTCTGTGCTGCTAAATTGATTTTAGACTATATTTCGGGTCGCTTTCAGGCAGTCTTTTATGGCAATCTTTTTATGACTTATTACCTGCTGGCGTTCTCCAGAGATCGATTCTTGGTCCTTTACTATTCTCAATGTACACTAATTTAGTACTTTTCAAATTTTTGCTGATGATGTGCAAATTTATAGGAGTAGTCGCTTAGACAATCATTCCATTAACTCTAATATTTCTCTTATTAATGATGATTTGGTAAGAATTTATAATTGGTCATTATCTAACGACTCGCTCTTAATGCTAGTAAACCTCAGTTTATTATAATTTATTGTATAAAAACCTATAAGATACTTACTCTTTTCCCGAAATTTTTCTCAGTTAATTTTCAATAAAACTCTTACTTGGGGTGGTCATTTGATTAAGGTTAGCAAAACGGTTTTTGGAATGCTTAGTTGTTTTTATAAAGTTGTAGGGTTCACTGATAGTAATTTTAAAAAGCGTATGTTCCTCTCGCACCTTCTTCCACATTTTGTATATGGGGACGTTGTTTTGTTTAGAATGCTTCAGGAGAATATGAATGTTCTCCAAAGATGTTTCAATGATTGTACTCGTTTCGTTTTTAGTATTAGGAAATATGATCACATTGCTCCATTTTTGAATTTGATTCTGGTTTGTAGTTTAGTTGACTTTTATGAACTTCGCGTTTGTCTTTTTATTTTTAAGCTTCTCAGGACTAAGTAACCTCCCTATTTATTTAATAAGTTATTGTCCTGTGGGTCCCATTCTTCAAATTTACGTTTACTTCCCCCTATAAACCTGTGTAGGTCTTTAAATACATCCTTTTCTATTAGACGTATTTCTCTTTGGAATTCCGTAAGAGATCAGCATAGCTGATAAGCGTGTTCACTTTAAAGCGTGTTATTTAGCGTGGCGCGTGAATGACAATACATATAGTACTATTTTTATTATATTATAATTTATGTAATAATGAGCTTAAGCTCAATATGGAGGGTATTAGCGTGGAGTGGATTTGTGTTTTGAAAAACTCTGAGGTTTTTTTTGTTGTTAATTTATTTCCCATATGAGCTTTTCCTCTACTAAAATTGTAATGTTGTAAATTTATATAACTGTATACACATACCAATGCCTTTGTGTGTACAAAGTCAGCGCACCTAGAATACCAATGACCTCATTGCTTTAAAAATGTTGCTACATGACGTCATTTTATGTCGACGATTCCAACCAATGACTATAGATGGCAGTCTAATCAAATAAATGATACTATTTTTTTAATAATATTTATTTCGTCAAACGTTAATCGCGGTGAAAAACCAAAAAAATCTACAATAATATCAATTAAGGCTCAAGACTATGGGTAAGAATTAATTTATTATTTAATATTAAATTATGCATTTAACATTTCTAAATCTCGAAACGTATCAAGCAGTACTGCCTGCCACTCAATGTGTACTGGTCGCATACAACAATGCACCCAGAGTACCAGGCAGTACTGCTTGATACGTCATCCAATTTATGTCGACAGATTATTTTATGAACTGTAGATGGCAGTAATGTTTGTAAAAAGTTCTTGACATTTACAGATTTAACGAAATGTTGAATGAATATTTTAATAATAATATAATATAACAAATTAATGGTAAGGATATAAATTAATGGTAAGGATATTACAATTAGGCCCGTAATATAATTTTTAATTGATGTCCTTGAGTGTTTCATGAAAACAAGATTATACAAAAAAAATCATATTTTTTTATTGATTAAACTGTCATCTAAGGATGTTAAATAGCAATAATTTTAAAACTATGAGGCCATTAGATTCTAGTTCCACTGATACGGCCATATCACAATATTTCGAGTTTGTATGTATCAGTGCACTTAGATACTAATGGCACATAATATACTACCGAAACGACAGTTAGAATGCATAATTGATAATTCGTCGGAAAAATATGCATTATACAAAATATGTGATACAACTTTTACTCAAATCAGACCACTTGAAATACATTTGCAGAGCCATACGGATATACATTCGTTTCAAAATGTGAATCTGCAAACGAAACTATTCGATTACATACACGATACATTAATCCGATACGTTATTAATGATATCAAATGCAATAGTTTATCCATACTTGTGAAAAGCCTTCTATACACGATTTGTGGTTAAAGTTTTTCCAGATCAAACAAACTTGTTCGACATATGCGTATTCATACCGACGTTCGGCGATATAAGTGTACACATTGCGATTGAGCTTTTACCCAATCAAATGATTTAACATCACATTCGCCGGTATACTGGAGAAACTGGAGAAAAACCATACGTTTGTGGAATATGTGGGGATCGGTTTATTCAGGGTACCGCACTACAAACACATCGCAGAGTGCACGGCCATTATGAAGAAAATCAACTAGCTCCATTTGCGAGTATCAGTGTAAATAATCCTAATCGGTATACAAACGCAAATCGAGTAAATCAATCGCATTGGATACATTCCACTAAATACTACAACGGCATCGACTAAAGGCAATCAAGACCGTTACATACCAAATATAAAAAAGTTATCTGAGGTGCACCATCGCCATCCATCAATATACCTAGTTGATATCGCCAAACTTAATGCAACAACAGCAGCATCAAATGAACTCATCAATGCCAGTAAATCATATGAATGATATACATTCACCAAGATCCCAACTCTCATCTAGCTCGATAACTCCTACTCTGATCGGGAATCCCAACCTGTAAATCTAGTCGGGACTAATAATATCCATAATGCACCACCTATCCTACCACCACTTCATCCCACATCACAACGAATTTTACCAAATCTTGGATTCCCATATGCTCCAAATCTAGAAATATTTACAATTTTAGAAACGTAAATAAATAAATACAAAACAATAATTACGTTACGACTATTAAAAAAATGTAAACATTTCTATTTATTTTATATAAAAAATAAGGAAGTGATTTTAATGCACCAAACAAATAATATTTTAACTTAAACTATATTTTAAATCGTGACTCAACATTTCTATAGTAATTGCAAGTGGCCGAACATCCTTAATATTTCGCTGGAATATATGGTACATTTCCCAGTGGTGGAATTCCCTTTGTTCACCTCAATTACTTCCTTCATATAGAATACAATTTGTTTCCAATGGGTTGGTTTACATGCCGATGTGGAACAGCTGATCGGATTCGGTAACTCAAAAAATGTACCGAAATATCCAACGATTGCGGTTAATTTTCCACCCTTTGTAACATTTAATTTAAAATAGTATATAAAATTAGGGCAGTTTGTATCCACAAGAACAACACATTCACATGGTAAGAACAATTCTGGTTTAAAGATTTCTATGGTCGCCTCCTTTAGAACTTTGTTTTTCATGCACGACATATCAAAGGAGTAAACATTATGCCAATAATCGATAAATTCTTTGTATCGATTTGTATCATCGTATCCCACAGTACTATAATGTTACATCTATTCAGCAGTAGGATTCCACGATCTTTTAAAAGCCGTTTTCATGCATAAATTACGCTGTCGAGCATCTCTTCGAACAGTAAAAAATATTCCATTCGCTCCGACACAATTATATCAACTTCATTTATATATAGTTCTCAATCCTCAATCCGACCCTTCACCAATTTAATATTCTTAAATTTATTTCGGCGCCTTTGAAGAGAACCTTGAGAAAATGGATGTGCCAAATCCTAGATCTAAAACAATTTTATATGTAAATGCTTCGGTATTATTGAGGATCGCGTCCCGGTACGTATTTGTCCGTACTTCATCCGTTAACATATCGTGATGAATACACTAATGAGCATACGATACAAAATATCCCTGATCATCTTCTGGCAATAAATTACCGACACATTGAATATCACTATCTATTTTACGGTTTAATCGATCGATTGTTTTTACCTCCTTTTTTAAAAATGATTTAAAGGATTTAAAAATGAAGCATACAGGTTGATTAGAAGTGATTGAGATGTATCACCACTTACTATAATTCATTCGACGATATTCAGTATATACTTAAAATTGAGCGAATTATTATACGCATTGAATGCTAATGAATCCTGTGTAGTATTGTTATTAATTATTAAGTTATTAAATATTGATTGCGTATCATTCATAGGCTCATCAGATTTAAATCTATATCAAGTCTTAATTTTACCAATAACAGCAATACGGTTGATACTGATGCAGCCAAAGTCAAAGTCAATGACACGGGAAATTGAGAGGAAATTGTACACTGCGAAGATTTTATAAACGATTTTAATTTTTTGAAAACTACCTAGTATCTAAACTATTATCTAAACTATTATTAACTACTCCTATTTTGATGTAGAAGGTCAAATATTCGAGTCGAGAGAAATTCATACAAAAATGGAGTTTTGTCGCTTCTGTATATATTCTGTGCTAATTGCCTTAAAAATCTTGCTATTTGATGTTATTTTATGCCGACGGTTTGTAACGGTCTGTTTATAATTGGCTTAAACGGTTTTTTTTTGATTTGTATAAACCAACCAAATCCTCCCATCTGTTATCATTAAACGGAATTAATTAGGTACGTGATGTTGTGGAACGAGAAAAGAGTAAAAAGAAAAAATAATCATTAATCATGAATTAAATCAATGACTGCGTAAGTCAAAAGTAGAGTAATTGTAGGAAAATATTTTTTTTTGACAATTTTTTTTTTTTTTGGTTCGGGAGTCGAGTGAAGTAACTGGTAGTGCATGCCACACGGTTGCAGATTAAGTTTAATTAAATAAAAAATAAAAAAACGTTTAAATTCTTTTTGAAGGAAAACAATTTTTTTTAAAACGAAAAGCGAAATAAAAAATATACTCGAGTGATTCAATATTCAAAGTTTATATATATTTGTATAATAAATATTACGTATTTTATTTTTTTGTGTATAACGTTTTTTTTGTCATACGTAACAATATTGTGTAAAACCGTTTAAAAATAATATAAAAAAAAACAAACAAAAGATCGTGGTGGTACGTTAAGGCGGTCAGGTGATTTGGTTTTCGCTGATTTTTGGCCTACAACAACACGAGGCAGAAGCACCACCAAGTGGGCTACATTCCGGTTGCGAAATTTAACACACTGAAGGAAAACCAAACTTCCACGGGTGTGCGTGCGCCCACAGCCCAACCACATTTTTCTTGATTCTTGAATTTGATTTCGAATATATACACCAGACTATAGACGAGGCGGTCAGTGGATTCATAAATATTTTTATGGACTAGAAAGTCCAGCAACGTGCAGCAAAAATAGTAACGGTGTTCTCGTTACATCGTGTGTTTATGGAGCTTTTCTTATATATGAATATGGAATAAACAGCAGAGAAACGAACCAAAGGAAAGAAAAACATCAAACGCACGTAATTATTGTAACACCTTAATTTTTTTTAGTTTTAATTTTTCTTTATTTTTCATTTAAATTTTGTAATTTTTTTTTACATTTATTATTTATAAGATTAGAATTAGGTTAAAAGTATATATATATATCTATATGTATATATATAAATATATATAATTTTGTTTTATTTGGGATATATGTGTTAATAAAAAAAGGGAAAAAATGAAAAAAACCCATATTGTTTTTCCCGAAAAAGAAATTTAAAGTATGAGATAAACGCATCGTGTGAATGATGAGGATGAATCAAGTGAGATGATGGGTTATTGAACATAATAAGGTATCGGTAAATATATATCTGGTCTAGAACAGGTCCGCACACACCCCTTTAACTCACACCCAATGTTCATGAGCTTTAGTCGCGGCAAGAGGCCAGCTAGGGGGGGTCACTGTGCGGATATTTCTCGTGTGTATGCTAAAATGGCATGCGTTACAGGTTCCAATATTTTACTATTGATGACAATATGATCAAATAAATGATTCGATTTTTGTGCATAATCTTTTTTTCAATTCTATAGAATCAGAATCAATTGATAATATTATTATTAAAATATGTATTTAACATTTCGTTAAACCCCTAAATGTCAAGTAATTTTTACGAACATCACTGTCATCTACAGATGGGTGGTTCAGAAAAGAAAATGTAGATATAAATTTGATGACTTATCAAGCAGTACTGCCTGGTACTCTAGGCGCATTGTATGTATGCAGGCCCAAAAAACGTAAACATAGAAAAAAGCTTTCATACAAATGCTATGGAAATTCTTTTTTGTTAAGTTTTTTTTATTTAATTTATTCATATCCCTTAAATGTGGCAGAAAAATAACTTATCATTCTCCGAGCGTAAATTTTGTTTATATTTACTTTTAATTTTGATAGATTGTTTTTAATATTTAAGGTAGTTTTCATTCGGAATTTTATCATTTTCCGCTATGATAGCTTTAATTTGATGATCGTCGTGTAATATATAGAGCAAAATATGTGTGTATGCAAGAAGAGTAGTTATTTTTTCGTTTTGCTTCTCTATGTTGTTTACTCTTCATGCACACACACAAATTTTGCTCTATATTGTGTACTAGCGGATACTCGGCGTGCGCTGCAACGCCTTTTAGGTTTGTGTGTTTTTTTATTGAATGAACTTATATTGGAATGATATATAGTTATATTATTATAATGCTCTTGGGTAAACAATATTTTTGGTTTTGCCATTTGATGCGTACATCCACAAACTTGAAGCGACTGTCCTTGTGCTTTATTATTGGTTATTGCAAATACGAGTCGCACTGGAAATTGCAATCTTTTAAGTTCGAAAGGAATATCGGTCGGTTTCATTGGTATTCGCTAGCATCAATTTTCAATATCAATTCGTGTGGTGGTAATCGTGGCAAATCAAGTGAATTGAGGAATTCGACCGGAAAATTGACAGCTTCTTCTTAATTCATGACGCAATCAACTGGCTTATACGTTGTAGAATTGACAGATATTTGATTTTGAATGGCTATGTTAATAGTGTCATTGTTGTTGGCCGCCAATAATGCACGTTCGCCTAGCCATTGGTGATTTTTGTAATTGCAATTAATGTTTGGAAATACGCTTTTATTCAATTCGTCAACTGTCTGTGTAAAGTAAAAATCTGGTGGAATAGTAATTTCTGACGAAAATCACCAGCGAGCATAATAAGAGCACCTCCAAATGGTTCTGTATTACCTCTTAAATCTTGGAGCGTCCGATTGATTGATTCCAAAGATTTTTGTGGCCATTATGCATTCATCCCATACTATTAGTTTACATGTTTGCAAAACTTTTCCCATTCCTGAATTCTTTTTTATGTTGCATGTGAGTTCCTCTCAGTCAATTGCATGTTCAATGGCAATTTGAATGCAGAGTGCGCTGTCTGACCTCCATCCAAAACAGTTGCTGCAATACCAGAAAATGCGACGGCCAATGCAATACTATTTTGTGAGCGAATGGTCGCCAAAATATATGATAACAGAACTAATTTTGCCTGTCCTACTGGGTGTATCGAGGAAAAACAAACCGCCAATTTGTTGTGAAATCACATTCATAATGCAGTTATAATAATATAATAACATAGTGCGATCAGTTTTGACAGATTTGTTTGAATTAATATTCGTAGCTCATTGTCATTAAATTACTGCTCTTTGTGTAAATCTCGATCATATACATCGTCTGCTAATCGACTCGATGAAACCATTCCTAATTGAATGAGCGTTCTGTTGACGATTAATAAAAACTTGTCCTCAATCCTGATTAGCGCTTCTTTATACATTTCCAGTGAGAATTGCATGCTTGCGTTGTTGCTGGCTGTGCGCACTCGATGTAAATTATCTTCACTCATTCGATCTTTGTATTTTTCCCACAAATCTTTCGGATTAGACGAGAAGCAGGTCGTCAAAATGATGGAAAATAATGTGCGAATTTGGTGCGGTTGCGGCAAGTGGTTGATGCGTCCACTAGTGATGTATCCCAATGTGTAAATTTTCCAGTAATTTTAATTTCTGGCATGTTGAAATAATCGACGACGGTTTAGTCATTAAAATGACATACGAAAAACAAAAGATATTTTTCAAACTAACAACCAATTTTACACGTTTGTATCAAAGGACATTTCTTGTAGACTATGCGATATTTTAAATATAAGTAATTAGTACTTTTTCAAACTAAGCCGATTTTACACGTAAAATATTTTGTAGCAAAGGATATTTCTTGTACAGTACAATTTTTAAATAGGTATTTTTTCAAACTAATTGTACACTATATAAAGGGTGTTTTTTTTATAGAGGTTCGCAATTTTAAATTAAAATAGAACAAAGAAAAACATTTTAAATATCAGTGATACTAGCATTATGATTTCGGCCATGCGGCCGCCGCGAGTGGTGCGTATATGGCGTAATCTGGTGGTCCAACTTTCGATTACTCTTCGCAGCAATTGCGGCCGTATATCGCTAATAACTCGCCGAATGTTGTGTTCCAAGTGTTCAATCGTCTCTGATTTATCGGAGTAGACAAGTGACTTAACATATCCCCAAAGAAAATAATCTAATGGAGTTAGATGACACGATCTCGGTGGCCAATTAATAGGACTATTACATGAAATTAGTTTTTCATCGAATGTTTCTTTGAGTAAATTAATTGTACCCCGCGCTGTGTGGCATGTGGCACCGTCCTGTTGGAACCACATATCAGCAAGATTTATGCCAGCCAATTGAAATACAAAAAAGATAGAAATCATGACTCTATATCGTTCACCGCGACTGTTGTTAAAATAATTAGAAAATCGAGTTAGTCGAATATTTAGTCTAAAGTATTATTTTCTTTTATTTCATTTATTTGATTAAGCTTCACTATTTTAAATGTCACAAAACAGTTTAAAAATTACAATAGTTTAATTTTAAATTCAAGTTAATTAATTTTAAATTAATAAATATCTTTTTGAGTCCAATTATTTATTTCGACGGATCGATTCAATTGATTGGTAACACAATTCGTTTCGTACAATATTAAGTCAATATTATGCTTTTCTGTTCACTGAGGCGATTCCATTCCCAATTGCTGACGATTACATCCTTGTAGAGATAAATAAGTTTAGTAACGAACAATCAAATTATTATAAAATACAATTTCTTGATAGCTCTGATTAACTTGCAATGCAATTTTTGCGTATTTTGGAAAATATTTGTATGAATCACCTGACCCAGGGACCCGATCCCTTCAAAAAATTATGAAATCCTGATTATTGGTATAAAATCCCTATTCAGTGTTTGAAACCGATTAAATGAATGGTGTGGCAACTTATAAGGAGGGCCCCTCAACCTAGGGGACGGGCTCCTCGGATTCAAGCATGAAACTAATTTCATAATCGCTTTTTTCTTGACTCAGGCCCGTTAAAGAATTTAAAAAAAATTAATTTTAGATACATTTGTACTGGGTCCCCAAAAGAACACGGGGTTCAACCCCTTCAAAAATATCGTGAGGTTGGTTCTGGACATGTAACTTATACACGGTCAAAATTTCAAGACAATCGGTTGAGCGGTTCGCGATATTTGGTAGTGTGACTCGTGCGCCATTATAAAAAAATCGCACTATGCTCACGACCACCTTCTTGCCGAGATACACATTGTGTGAAAGTTTTAGGTCCATCGGTCGTATGGTCTTTGAGATTTTTGCGAACATACATACAGATATAATTTGACTTTTATAGTATACCACGTGGGTAAATATTTAACCGGAATTTTTTAGTAAAAAGTACACGTTCATCGTATGATAATGATTAAGAGTATTTTATTCAAAGTATTGCCCATTATTAGTTATAGATTTTTCCCATCTTTGAGGAAATGCGTGGATGCCACGCCATAAAAACTGTTCTTCTTTTGAGGCAAACCAGTTATAGAGCCATTTTCGTACATTTTCGTAGGAAGTGGAGTGCTGCTCAAGTGCAAGCCCGTGTCCCATCGATGCATATAAGTGATAATCGGACGGAGCAAGACTGGCGAGTAAGCCGCATGTGCAAGTATTTCCCAATTAAGTGCTTCCAACGTTTCCATGATCGGTTTAGCTTTATGTGATGGCGCATTATCATGAAGCTAAATCACTTTGTGTTGCCTTTTATTATATTCTGGTCTTTTTTCACGCAAAGTTCGATTCAAATTGATCATTTGTTGTTGGTAGCGTTCAGTATTTACGGTTTCACCAGGTTTTAGCAGCTCAAAATAAATCACACTTCTGATCCCACCAAGTATAGCGCATTGTCTTCCGTCAATAGCGGTTTGCCCTTGCAGTCGTCTCGATGGTTGTCCTGGATCAATCCAAGACATTTTGCGCCGTCCCAATTCGATGGAGAAATGACTCTTTTGTATCTGGCGAGCAACATATCGAGAGTAAGTCTATTTTCCTCTTGCCTTTCATTCAGTTTATGCAGAACCCATTTTCCCATCTTTTGCATCTTTTCCATGGCTGTTAAACGTATGGAGACGGCTTCTCGTAACATATTCAATTGATCCGCGAGTAGTTTTTGCATTTGAGCGTCATCCTCATCCAACAATGCTTGCAATTCCTTGTCTTCAAGCTTTTTTGGTGGTCTTCCTCGTTCTTCGTTTCTCATGTCAAAATCACCACTTTTGAATTTATTAAACCACTCATTGACAAGCATTCGATGTGATTCTGCAGCAGTTTCAATATTTAATGATCAACAAAAAATCAATGATGTCCGCAAATCGCAATATGTAGGCCCAAACTCGATATTTTTAACACTTAAAAAACATACATTATTGTATGAAACTTGTATGGTTATGAATTGGATGTTGTTGACAGATGTCAAAAGAAAACAGTGGCGTCGATGGCGTAGTTTGTTGAAAGGTACATTGACAGATGGCGCCATTTATTGGAAAATTTCGGTTTCATATTTACACACCTGGTATATAGACTAGCGGATACCCGGCGTGCACTGCAACGGCTTTTTGTAGCAAAGTATAGCTGATATTCGGCGTGGTCTACATGGAAAGTTGAATTAAATGAATTTTTTTTGTAGGTTTGTGTGTTTTTTTTATTGAATGAACATATATTTGAATGATAATTATATTATTGTACTGCTCTTGGATAGTTGACGGGTTTTCCATGTGAAAAACAAACTTGAAGCGATTGGCTTTGTGCTTTATTAATGGTTATTGCAAATACGAGTCGCACTCTAAATTGCGACCTTTTAAATTCGAATGGTGGTATATCAACAAAACATAAAGATGCCGGACATTACAAATATTCAAGGTGTACCTGGATGTGGTAAATCAACCTACAAAATAAAGACATGCTGATATTAAATTAAAGGTAACATCTCGGTGTGAGCACGAAAACATTGATTTTATAACATCAAATTAAACTACAAAACGATTACCTCGTATCTAATAAATGGAAATCGGACGTACGATACAGTTTTTATTGATGAGTACATGAGGTGCATGCAGGATATAAAGGATTCGTGGTTATCCTTAGTAAATGTTCTAAAATATATCTTCTGGGTGATAAAAACCAAATACAACATTGTCGTCGATACCTCTGTTGAATAACACATTCTATCTAACTTTTGCCAAGTTTGCCAAAGTTGAATTAATGTCGCAGCTTACGATACCAGAATTGGTTTTGACGATCCACAAAGCACAAGAATTAAATTCATCAAATTTGATATGTATTAGAATCAATTCGCAACCACTTGAGCTGTTTGATAGTGTTTGAATTTACTATCAAATTGTAAACAAAATGGCATCAAAAGCATCTAAGTTGTATAACTTCGTTTTAAAATCAAACTAACTTGTTTATGTAATTTGTGAAACTTCATTAAAACCCGGCATAAGGAGCAGTGAATTTTTTGGCACAAAGCACAAGAATTAAATTCATCAAATTTGATATGTATTAGAATCAATTCGCAACCACTTGAGCTGTTTGATAGTGTTTGAATTTACTATCAAATTGTAAACAAAATGGCATCAAAAGCATCTAAGTTGTATAACTTCGTTTTAAAATCAAACTAACTTGTTTATGTAATTTGTGAAACTTCATTAAAACCCGGCATAAGGAGCAGTGAATTTTTTGGCCATTTTTACGTAGTTTACAGATGCGATCGGTCTCTCGAAACTAGCTCAAAGAAATCGGGTGGTGGCGTACTAATAGCAGTACATTCTAAACTCTGGAATGCTGCAGTAACTTTAGCCCAGCTATCATTTAGTTCTTGTGTTTGGTGATTTTAATCTTCGAAATACAGTCGAACTTCTTTTATCCGGAATGGTCGGGGATTCTCGCGGTCCGGTTAATCAAATTTTCCGGATATTCGATGGTAATATAAAAATCGTTTTAATTAATAATTCGTTTATTAAAACATATCTTCCATAGAAAGCATTGCATGCTGACCGAACGTGAGCTTGCGGAATTTTATTCCATTCTCGAACAAGAGCTGACTTCAATGCATCAACACTTTCGTATTTTGTAGTGAACACCTTACTCGCCCAAATGGACCATATGGAGAAATCCATGGGATTCAAGTTTGGTGTATATGGTGGCCTTTCTTTCGACGAAATCAGCCGCGGAACGCAATTTTGTAAAAATTGTTGTGTCGCTCGAGCTTTGTGTGACGGTGCCGAGTCCTGTTGGAATGTCCAACGGTTCGTACCAAAGTGTTTACGTGCTCAAGGTAGCAAAGCATCGTTTAGGATCTTTTGACGGTACACCTCTTGGTTTACCTTGACTTAAAGTTCGATGAAAACCAGAGGAGTGCGTCCATCTGCAGTCACTGCAGCCCAAACCATAACATAAGCTGGTGATTGCTTGCGCATGGCAACTCTTATGTCCAAATTATCGTTGGACTTGTGCTCTAACCAAACACGATCATTTTGTTTATTCACATACTGTTGAATGGTGAAAATTTTCTCATCAAAAAAGACAATCTTTGGAATCTCATCACGTTCGGCCAAGGTCTTCAATGCTCGTGTTCTTTCAAGCCTAACTTTTTTTTGTGCCTCCGTAAGATCTTGAACTTTTTGTATCTTGTAGGGCTTCAAGTGTAGTTCATTTTTCAATATGGTTTGAATGCTGTATCGTGAAACATGTAGACGTGCGGCTAATTGATTGGCACTTTGACGAGGATTTCGTTGGATTCGTTTCTTCACATTTCGTATCATTTCTTTTGCTGTTGCTGTCTTTTTAGGACCGCCTCTGTTGCATTTAGCGATGCTACCAGTTACGTTGTATCGAGTTATGGTTCAATACACAAACATTTTATTCACATTCAATTGCTGGAGCTAACGAAATATTGCTGTTTGTGAATTTCCACCCAAATACAGTGCAATCACACTATTACGTTTGAATTCCATTACGATTTTTTTATGAAGATATTAATTTAGAACAATTATTTGTTGACCACATGTAAAAAACTAACCAAACTTCAATCTGTCAAAAAATTGCCGCGCGAAAATGACAACTACACAAATGACAGCAGAGTGAAGTCAGTAACATTTGGTCTCAGCCACCCTGTATATATATATTTATATATATATATATATATATATATATATATATATATATATATATATATATATATATATATATATATATATATATATATATATTTATGTTTTATTATATTTTTATATTTGTCTCTCTATTGCACTTAAAAACGAAAATAATACAATTAAGTCATCTTTTCTGTTTATATAAAATAACTCTTTGGATTATTCTCTTTGGTTATATTGTTATTGGATTGGTAGGTACCGGGTTCGAATCTCGATAAGGGGCACGATGCAAAAGGAATTTTAAATTATCAGATTACGATCTGTGATGAAAATGACCACAACTATGACCCCCTGTCGAAGTGCAGAATTCTTGGGCCGACCCATCTTCCATGCCAGTACTATAGGCTGGCATGGAGCAATGCACAGCGCAGATGGTTCTACGAAAATCGAACCTATAGCCGCGTACGTCGTGGAATTTGCTGGGAAACGGCGAAAAATTAAGGACGGAAAAAGCTAACCGCGATAGAGTTGGGAGTGTCCTGGACCCAGAACAAAAAAAAAATTAATATATTTGGTTTTTTTCCTTTCAGGTTATCAATCAAGTTTTTGTTATAAATCATAACCAGTTCCAGAATGAAACGCCACGAAGAACAGACGCTTTTGGCGGGGCAGAGGTCGAATCCCACAATCGTAACAAGTAAGTTATTTGAATTGTAGATATTTTTCCAACGATTATTAATTACACCATATGAAATCGACATGTATATTTTTTTTAAATGTATTTTAATTTAACGGCGTACTACGTATATTAAAAATAAATAAACTAAGCATATAACAATAACCCATTAAAAACTAACAGACATATGACGTATTTATATAATTTTATCAGCGAGATTATTTATCAGCGAGATCGTGTGTCACTTGTCTGAAAATTGTTTGCCCAATGATACGATACTCGTTGATACTCGTTTTTAAATCTCTGAGATAAAGCCAAAGCTGACCATGCTTGTTTGCAATTGTTTACATTAATGTGCGCATTGTCAAGGGAGTGTGTCTTCCAACGTGAAATATGAACTCACAACTTCCGAGGAATAATGAATGACCAGATCATTAATCATGACCGGAGTCCATGTGACACTAAGGTGATAGCTTTAATTTTTTAATTAGTGAAACTAACCAAATCTTCTTTTAAGAAGATTATTTTCTTTTTAATCTTCTTTTTATCTCTTCTAAGATAGATGCCAAATGTCATGGAACGGTTGCTTGACGTTGTTGGTGAAGTTGTTATCGCATTGTCTCTCTGCAACGCGCCTCGCAATAGGTATTACATACAGAACATGATTTTTGATTAATTTTTATAATATGAGAGCGATAGCAAGCACAGTATACCATTTTTGCAATGATGTGTGGAATTGGTGCATTTTTAGTGATCGCGCTTAGTTTTACTTTTCTTTTCATATATTTTGTAATTTACTTCTCTCCCCACCCTTTATAAAACTAAATAAATAACTTGTCTATGTATTGGTATATGTCTTAAATATTGAATAACTGAGAGTCTGAGTCACCAGTGTTTTTCGCCCACAGCTCTCACTCTGAATTTGGTGCAGGTTTTAGAACTTATTGTCCTTCATACAATCACATGGAGGTATAGGCCTAAACTGCATGGTATTCCAAGCCGAGCTGATAGCATTCACATGTTGTGCGATTATGCTACTAATCTCGCTATTTCCTCAGCTCTTTACGGAATTCTTTAACGACTTCCAAACTGGTCAAGGATTGAAAACGTTTTATTATCCTTTGCTCACTTCTGGAATTCATTGGATCTGAATCGGCGGCACCCTCGACCTTGAATTATGGTAAGAAAGCTATTAAAAACTAAATTAATTACAAGGCTAAGCATTGGTTTGCTTTCACTACCTGCCAAAGCACTCATTTGTGAACCTAATCTTAGTTTTGCAAAGTATGCTTTTTCTTTGAAGAAAGATCAGCAAAGAGTTTTGGTCACGACAGTTTCAAACTCCGGGCTTGTTCAAAATTCCTCGTGTGTCTCGGTTCGGTCCCGATTCTTTAACTATGAATTTCTCAATGTAGGTCAACTGCGTTCTCTGCCCAAGTCCAAGCTAGAGCTGCTGAGCGCATTTGTGTGGTAATGGAACCCTTGAGTGCGGTAACTGCTTGGATTCCAGGGAACTATAATAATAATAATTCTCTTATAAGCTAGCATACGACAAATTCTTTCAAAATTTGCCGGATATGTTGTATGAGCTCTCGAAATACGTGGGGTTTAATTTTTAAACCGCTACTTCTGTTAAACGAAAACTTCTTTTAATATTTCCAAAATTTCTGTAAATCAATTTTATTGAGTTTAATAAATTAATATATATGTATATATAATTTGCTAAAGTTAAGTTGTTTTAGGGCCAATCTTCAGAAAAGGTTGTTTAAATTAAATTGTTACCGTTTTTCTTAAGATCAGAAAAATTACAGAAGGCTTACGTCTTAACTTAAATTAAATTTCGTAAACTTATGTATATTCCAAAGAAATTTGAATAAAATGAAGAGCTCAGTAATTATCTTGATTTGCTTGAAATTTTTCCTTTTGTGTAACATTTGATGACCAACAACTCTCTAATTTGCAGTACTACCAACAAAATAATCTATTGATTAGTTATTCATCAGCAATCATCAAATCATAGATACGAACTTTATTCACCCTTTATACTTCTAATCTAATGTGTGGTAAAATCACACCAATATTCGAACAAAAGTATATTCAAGTACAATATATATTATATTACATACGCCCATCTCTTATCTGCCGTTTCTCATAAAATTTTGCTTAAAAACATAAATTTATATGTTTACGACGAGCATGTACTTAAATATCATATGTCGTTGGTCTATATATATTATTTATCACATTTACATATCATGCACATACATGGAGATTGTCAATCAACAATCATATTTAGTCGTTACGCATAAATAACTTATTTGGTAGTAAGACAATAAATAAAACAAATTCATATACGAAAGACGAAGAAATGTTTACAGTTTTTTAAGGAAATATTTTATTACTTCTAGTCAAGTGTTTTGATTTTCGAACATAAAGACACCAAGTGTGGTCATTTAATGTATTTTCTTGTGCTTTCGACTGAATTTAGCGATTTTATTGGTTTAGTTCTAAGAACGGTTCTAAGAATGGTTTTAAATAATCACTTTTAAGAAAACAGATAGCACATTTATATGTTGCCTTATTATTGTGCAATTGAAAAATATATTTTATCTCTTATCAAAGAGTTAATTATTGTAGTTGAAATTTTGATAAATTATTAAAGTTATAATAATATCTGTGAAATATTATCGACATAATAGATTTATAAATTTGCAGAACAATTTTTTGTTATATTTTTTATTACAATCATTTTCTAAATGATCTACCAAATACAAGATACCGGGTTTCATTACCATACTCTTCGTTATTAAAAGATAATGTCTTCCTATATAGAGGTAAAATCACTCGTTTAATGAATAATAACGCCAGCGTGTTAAGGATAGGGGCGACTGCCTTTTTAATGGTAAAATGTTTACAATAAAATTTTGAAACTTCAAAACCTATACAAAAACATTCAGTTTATTATTCTGTCGTAGATATACGGTCAATTACGTCGGTAATCAAAAATAATTATAAGGAAAAATATCACTACCTAATTGATTAACACACTTCAACTTATTCTCTTTTACTTAACTATAAAATTATATTTCATTAAGAAGCGACTCAAAAATCGCAAATAAACTATGCTAGTGAAATCAACCATTCAGGCCAATTTATATTGTGAAGTTTCTACGAGTGTAAAAATATTTAATTTTCTAAGAATTACATATTTCCTGAAATTCAAAAATGTGAATGTTTAATGGGTCATAATGGGCATTTGGCATGAACTTCAGTGGTATTGGTGGACTGCTTAGACCGATCGGAGTATTTCTAGTAAGTTCGGCGATTTTCTGATGGGTCTGCCAGGATGTTCAATAAGATTTAAAATTGAATCTTTAAAGGGCCGTGAACTTCGACGATACTAGTGGACTACTTAGACCCAAAGGAGTGTCTGGTAAATTGTGGGGGTCTGAGAGAGCAAAAATATGGGGTTTTTTGGTGTGCCTTGTGTACATTCCGGTGTCATTTTAATATTTTATAAGCGTTGCAACGAGCTATGGTCGGGTGAAGTCAGGCATGTATACTCGCCAGTAGCGTGCCATCGTTGGGAGTGTACAAGGAAAGCTTCGAAGCTTCATTGATTAAGAGGCAAAAATACGTTAATACGCATTTGATAGAAAAAATGATAATTGATAAATTCATATTATATACATTTTTAAGTCAGATTATCGCAATATAGCTTAAAAAATAGAAGAGCCTAAAACCTCAAATATTCATTTATTGATTTTAATAATTACCCCTATCTCAGCAATGCTTGTGTATCTATATATTTAAAGATAAACATTTATTTAAATTTGTTCAACACGTTTACAATTATATAAATTTTACTAGCTTTAAATTATTCATATTATTCATAATCTACACTAAGCCATAACTACAAGATTTAAATTGATAACAGTAAAATAAAATCGATGACGATTTCATAACGAAATCGTACGGTAATTGCCCAAGAACAAATTATGAAACTCGCGCGTTTTTCTACGAATGCATGATATAAGAGATCAGGTTGTAAACCAAGCAATGTAAATCAACGTCCTTTCAAGCTGGCTATTTACGGTACTCCGGCTTTTATTTAGATTGTCGATTCCTTATAATTTTTTTAACACTATTGAGCACTACTAGATATTTCCACGGTAATTTTATTATTTTAAAAGGCTTAGAGTGGTTCAGATATTCATAGTCACAATTTGTTCACACAAATGACAGGTAGCGGTCAAACGAAGAAGGATTTATCTACGCGTATTTTTTCCGCTGTACACCACATTTTTCTTTTTGTTTTATTTATTTTCGCCGTTTTTATAGCTTATTTTATTACTGCATCAAGAAAAAAAACTTTCGTTTTTGCCATATAAGCTTAAAGCGAAAAATAAAGATAGGCAATGATATGATGATCCGTTTACTTTAAGGGGGATTAATTTTAATACACCAGTGGCACTATTCTGACAATTCCCCGGGAATAGGGAACTGGGAAAGAATTTATATGTAATTTTTATTTAAAAAAAAAATTCTGATATACTGAGGTAAAAAGCTAGTGTTAATTTTTTTTTAAAACAAAATTAATTCGGGAATAATTATTCCCAATTTATAAATATTTACATCAAACTTTAGTCCTCAGTGCCGGAAAATAAAATATTTGGACATAAATTATATATAAATTCTTTCCCCAGTTCCGGGAATAGGGAATTACCAGAATAGTGCCATAGAGAATACTAAGATTTAGTTATTTGAGTTGTCCAAGCAAGCCATTTCAGCATTTAGCTACAAGTTTACCTAGCAATTTCAGTATTTGGCATGAACTTCAATGATATAAATGAACTACTAGAACCAAAAGTAGTGTCTCTAGTAAGTTGACGATGTTCTACTGAATATGTTTCGTGAGATTTAAAAATGTGATTTTTAATTGTGATTTTTAAATCACCTTGTTAGACCCATAGGAAAATGTTGGACTGCATATCGCAAGAAAAATATCGTGTTTTGCTTAATTGCTGATTTAAATCTGATTATTTTCAATCAGCATTTACTGATTTAAATCATCAGAATTTGATATTGATGCATTTCTAGTTATATTGTAGGTGCTTAAAGGCCCGCCTTGATTGGTTTCTGTGCGTGTAATCATTGTGTTCATTGATGACAGATTAATTGTTTTTTGTTGATGATGAGTTATGGGAACCATAGATGGAATAAAAAAAATACCGTAAGAGAGCGAAAGAGAGGATTTACATGTATTCCACTTTACTCAGAATAATGAAAATAAAAAGAATAACAGAAATTGCGTTTAATATTTGTCCATTTTTGCTGTCACTTAAATAGAATATGAGGAGCGAAAATTTTATATTTATAAAATATTCATGTATACGTATACTAATGTGAATAGAATATCAAAAATAATTTTCAATACACTGTAGAATTGTATTTCTCTAAACCTAACCTAAAAAAATAATTTATCGAATTGCGGTTTAACCGCATATAAATAATTTTTATAGTTTTAAAAACATATATTTATTATAAATACGTTTATACTCAAAACTATTGTAGTTTCATTCAAAATTTTAAAATTAAATAAAATTAAATATATCAACAAAATATATGAATGAACTTAATATTTCATGTTATCTATGATCGAATCGTCAAATTAGAATAATAAATTTTTATCTTCGTTTCTTACGTTATTTTTTCAATTCTTTGTATTCTATATCTATGGTTCAGTCTTTAGCGATGAGTTTGCGAGATGTTATGTTTGCGATATGTACGATTAGAATATTGGTTTGCAATATTCTAACCGCTACATTGTAAAGACATTTTTGGGAATGCTTAATCTGTGTGTTTGTCGCTGGTTTTATTTTGTGTTGCATGTTATGTTTGTAGTTGCACTTTTCAAAATATCCTGAATCCAGAGGTGTTAGATTTTTTGGATTAGAAATATTTCAAATACATTTGATTGATTGATTGATTGATTGGACTGTAGAACCAAGCACTGGACAAGTATCCCTCGGATAACGCCGGGTCTATTCCTACAGCCCAGTTATGGGAACCATAGATGGAATAAAAAAAATACCGTAAGAGAGCGAAAGAGAGGATTTACATGTATTCGACTTTACTCAGAATAATGAAAATAAAAAGAATAACAGAAATTGCGTTTAATATTTGTCCATTTTTGCTGTCACTTAAATAGAATATGAGGAGCGAAAATTTTATATTTATAAAATATTCATGTTTACACATAACAATAGGAAGGATAGGAAAGGTATTTTTTTGGGACGGAACGATTCGGTTTAAGACACCTAGCGATCGTATGGCACAACACAATTCTAATCTACTTCTAGTCTTCTAGAGGAAGGCTTAATATGTTTAATGGATAATGATGATATTGGTCTTCAAAAATTGCTTCTCTAAATCAGCA
Source organism: Nephrotoma guestfalica (assembly GCA_963691935.1). Taxonomy (NCBI): domain Eukaryota; kingdom Metazoa; phylum Arthropoda; class Insecta; order Diptera; family Tipulidae; genus Nephrotoma; species Nephrotoma guestfalica. The sequence continues at coordinate 92,497,528 of OY829915.1, forward strand.
ACCTGAGAAAAAATATTAATATTTCACAAGCATTCGTAGATTTCCTGAAATTTAATTCTAAATTAATATTTCCCGGCTTCCTAAATAATATAAACATTTATTAATTTAATCCTCTGCAACTTCACAACTTGCTAAAGGATTTCCTGAAATCATATAGTTATTTGAATTATATTAAAAAAAAATTAACAAAATTACTCTAAAATCCATTAGTTTAACCCTTGAATTGGGCAACCTACGAGATAGCAAAAAAAAAAAAATAAGAAAAAAATCTTTCAAAAGCTGCAAAATATAAGTGAGACATCCCAAAGGCAATGATTCCTGGAAAACTATTAATGCTATTCAATGCCAGATTAACTACCGGATTGGAGACTCAAATAGATTTAGCTTATTTCGCAACAAAAAAAATGCCTTACCAATTTGGATGTAATCTTCGTATGATTCTACCTTTTCTTCCTTTGGTTCCAATTGTTCTAAGTGGAACACTCTTTATTGTTTCTCGGTTCTTATGTTGGCATTCGAGTTTTGTTCTCTCTTATAGGTTGGTCGATTCATATTATCAATTTTCATTGTTGCGCATTCACTCGTCTAGATCCATTGGTGTGGATGGCTTTGGATATACTGGCCTTGGTGGTGGTATTTTCATCTCCTGTTGTTGTGGTTGTAGCTGCTGTTGTTGTTGCTGAGATATCCCATATCCCATGTTTTTCTGCTGTAGAGATAGTCTAGGCAGTGGTTTGGTATTTCCTGGTGGTGCCTTCTTTGTGGAATTTGATTTGCTGGAATTGTGATAGTGTTGTCAAAATTTCGGTTATGAATGGACACGTTCCGGCAATTCATTTTTTGAATTTCTAAGCACGACAAATATGCCTGCGGAAGGGTTGGTGGTCGCTGTGTGGTAAGCATTTTAGAAATATCACCATTCAACCCGCTTATGAATACATCCAGCGCACGGTTACGATAAATTTCGCTGATCAGTTATGGTATCTTGATTATAACTTTCCGTTTTCACTTTATTAATTATCAATGATAACTGATGATTCACATTGGCGTAAAATTCATCGATGCTCTTGTTCCACTGCACGAGATTATTTAGTTCATGTTCTAATGTTTTTTGGTCTCGTTTATCGTTCAGCAACAAGCAGTTTTTTATCTCACTCCAATTTGCATTAAATATGTTGTAAGTCACCAGTGCTGAATCTGATGTTCCCCTAATTTGTTATCGTATGCTATTGAGGATTGCGCGAGATTTCTCCATCTTGTTTATTAGCTCAATGTGAGCATTGAGTCCCCCGATTAATTGGACAATTGAGGCTAGCAATTGGTCTAGTGATTTTGTTATATTATTTAAGAATTTTTTGTATCATAATTATTATTCTCTTTGTATTTAGGTTATGATATTTTATTATTTTACGTTTTTTACTTTTATAATTTTATGAAACGATTATTTTATAATTATTCACGTCGTAATTTTTATTATTTCACTTCGTATTTACGTTACTAAATTATTTCTATTATTTTATGCTTTTTTGTAATTTTATAAAATGATTATTACTTACAGTAATATAATTTGCATTTTAGGAGGATTTCTCCTTGGGTAATAAAGATGCAGAGATTTGCGTTTCCCTGGAGATTTAAGCCGGAGTGTACACTATTTTTAGTTGTGGATGATTCACAATTTTTCCTGTTTAGCTACCGGTGTTGATTCATGTCAGTGGCCTATTAACGGGCGGTATCACCACGTCACTATTCACTTCACTATTACTATGGAGATAGTAATTATGCTTTTGTTATGATCGACCGTGAACGTTGTTTTAATTTTCGAGATAACTTTTAAATTTGTTTCGGCGCCAGTTAAAGTCATAGTTGTAAAAGTACAACTATGACTTTAACTGGCGCAAAAAATATTTTTTGAACTATGTCCGGTTTATTTAATTACCAACTTAAATCTGAATTATAACAAGTTTACATTTCTTTATATAATAAAAGTATAGCTGATAAAGCATTTTACAAAGTATGTTGTACGCTCGTGTATTCTTACACGCGCATTTACATATACATATGATGAGTTAGCATGTTTTTTGCATTTGTGGGACGTTACTTGAACCTTTGGATGTATATGTATATGTATATGTATATATATATATATATATATATATATATATATATATATATATATATATATATATATATATATATATATATATATGATGAAAAATTCCTGAAATCACAAATTCACTCTATGGAGCCATAAGTCATGTTTTAATTTTATGATTTTTATGTTTTGAATATGTAGCCTTGATTAAAACAAACATTTTGAGACACTTAATTTTTTTTGGTTCTTGTTGTTGTTAAAGATACAGGGTGTCAAAATTTGAGAAAAATGATAATCATGGTATTGTATTTATCGCAATAAAAAGAAAAATAATTGTCCGATAATTATGATTTTGGGCTCATGTTAAAGGTAAGTTAATAAGGATTTCTAAAAATATATAAAAATAGTGTATTGTTTAAATCCTTCTTCTCTAAATTTCCCGCCAAAATGTTCTTTTTAAATTTTCTCAAAAACCTATTTTTTTTCTTCTAGAATTCGATAATTAATATTTTACAACATATCAAAAAACTAGAATACCGTTATTTTTTGTTTTCTTGCAAAAATCGTTTTAGTAAGAGAAGTATTTCATTTTTATATGGAAAGCTATATAGATATTTCTCAGTGTTTTGAAATTGTTTACAAAAGTGGTAGTTCACTTAATTTGTGTGTTTTGTATTTTATTTATTGTACAATTTTGCGTCATATTTAAGTATAAGTCACAGAATTATGAGGTGCCACCCCTTGGTTTATATCGTTTGGTTAGTCGTAGTACCATAAATTCCTTTTCTTTTTTTTGGGTTTCTTTATAAAAGACTAAACAAAATGTTGTTTCCCCCTTTTTTATTGAGGGTGGATTATTTTTACTTGACGCAGGCGTACCTGTTAAACGATGAGTAATTCTTTTGAAAACAAAAAAAGAACATTGTTGATATAAGTAGGAGTAAAAATTAAAATTTTTGATTAGTTGACATTGTGAATTGTAGACAACATTTTAAATAAGGAGTAAGATTTTTTAAAATTTGAAAAAGTAACAGTGTGTTAAACTGAGTGTAAGTTTAAGTGGATAAATAAGTACTAGTGCGCTAAATTTGATAATGGATAAATTTCGAAAGTGTTGTAAACCATATCACGATTCAAAGTGTTCGAGTAAACTAAAACGAGTTACGGATTTTGTTAAGCAATTTATGCCACAATCAGTTGAGAATCAAGATAATTTGTATCTCTGTTCAACGTGCTATATAAATATTACCTGCAAACGACGAAAAATAGAATCACAGTTGTCACCAGTTGCGGGACCATCAACAACATCACCTCTAACACCGCAAATAGCCGATAACGATAATAGCAGTGATAGTGAAGTGTTATTTAAAAAATGTGTCCGTTTTGGAAAAAATGAATGAAGTGTTACCCTTTCTTGGAAAGTCTCCTATATATCCGAGTACGTTAGAAGCCAGGCCAAAACATTAGCAGCAAAAAGTAATAGATTTAGCTTCAATAACACCAACATCTTTGGTTCCGGGAATCGTGTCGCTTTCGAATCAGTCAACCGAAGATTAACTATATGACGAGACAAGAATGGTCCACTAAGTCGTCCAGCAGCTAAAGTAGGAAAGCGAATAAGTGATGAGCTGAAGCAAGCAGTATTATCTTATTATACTGATGATGATGTTAGTCGGATAATGCCAGGCAAAAACGATTGTTTAACAGTCGATAAAGTTAAAGTGCAAAAGCGGCTAATGATGTGTACATTGAAAGAGTGCTACGAAGGATATAAGACGATGTATCAGGATGACGAATCAAAAAAAATTGGTTTTTCTAAATTTTCACTACTTCAAAATATACATCAAAATCTAAAATTAATTATTTATGGCACCAAAATGGAAACTATTACCAACGGAAAGATAGCGCTCTACCGGGATTGTATTTCAAATATTTTATGTGATGAGCCTACACCAACATGTTACCTTCTACAATGCGAAAGCTGCCCAGGACTGGATAACTTTAAAGAATATTTGAAAAATGTATTTCGGGAACATGGCTGCGAGGATGCTGAGTTAAAATTTAGCCAGTGGGTTTCTACCGATAGGTGCAATCTGGAGACCCTTTCTCAACCGTTGGATGCATTTCTGGATTATTTCATGAATAAGCTGAAGAATCTGTCACCTCATTGCTTCATTTCACTTCAGCAGTCCAACTTCTTAAAAAATAAAAAATTGTCGCTGAAGTCTACGGAGGTGATAGTTTTATGTGATTTTGCAGAAAATTATGCATTTATAATGCAAAATGCCGCACAAGGATTTCATTGGAATAATAAGCAAGCGACTATTCATCCATTTGTAATTTACCAAAATTTGAATGGCAAATTACTTCACCACACCTTCATTATAATATCGGATTGTCTTCACCACGATACTGTAGCGGTTCACTTATTCATTGAAAAATTGATGCAATTCTTGAAAACTAAAATATTCAGTTTATCTAAAATTTATTATATTACCGATGGGGCAGTCACGCATTATAAAAATAAGAAAAAATTTAAGAACATCTTAAAACACAAAGAGGATTTTGGAGTTGATTGTGAATGGCATTTCCATGCAACAGCTCATGGAAAAGATCCATGTGATGAAGTAGGAGATACCATCAAAAGAATGGCATCCAGAGCTAGTCTCACAATGGAATACAGCAGTACAATAACCAATGCAGATGAATTATTTAAATGGGCTAAAACGTTGAAGACAGATATCAATTTTGGATTTTGTTCAGACGCAGAACATAAATCCAAGCAAATCAAACTTGCAACTAGGTTTGAAAATTTAAAAACAGTAAAAGGAACTCACGGTTTCCATGCAGTTATTCCAACAGAGGATGGCTATTTGAAATGTAAAAAATATTCTAATTCTGACGATAATGTTAAATTTAATGTTAAACAATAAAATAAAATTATCAAAAGAGTTTGGGTTTGAAATTTTAAATATATGTAATTAATTTTGAATAATAAATATTAACACTAGATTTACCACACCAGTCAAAATGACTGGTTTTAAAATTAATATTTTCAATTTACTACTTCACCTTATTTTTTTTACTACTTATTATGTTCAATTAACTAATAAATATAGTTATAATTAATATAATATATTACAATTAACTTAATTGAAGTAATTTATCATTTTTTTAAAATACATTAAGACCAGAAACCCCACTAACCATTTTTTCTAAAACCAGTCATTTTGACTGGTGTCGGTAGAAATAGGTATGGTCAAATTGTCGGTATATCTAGTGTTAATAATTTAACTGAACTATCCTTTTTGTAAACAATTTCAAAACACTGAGAAATATCCACTGAAATACAGTTTTTCCATATAAAAATGAAATGCTTCTCTTACTAAAACGAATTTTGCAAGAAAACAAAAAATAACGGTATTCTAGTTTTTTGATATGTTGTAAAATATTAATTATGGAATTCTAGAAAAAAAAAAAATAGGTTTTTGAGAAAATTTAAAAAGAACATTTTGGCGGGAAATTTAAAGAAGAAGGATTTAAACAATATACTATTTTTATATTTTTTTAGAAATCCTTATTAACTTACCTTTAACATGAGCCCAAAATCATAATTATCGGACAATTATTTTTCTTTTTATTGACATATAAACAACATCATGATTATCATTTTTCTTTGTATCTTTAACAACAACAACAACAAAAAATATTAAAATATTTGAATTTTTTTTTCAATCAAGGCTACACATTCAAAACATAAAAATCATAAAATTAAAACATGACTTACTTTAAAACATATATTATATATATATATAAGATGAAGCTGCTTCTTTGAAGCGATGTGTGGAACGGCGGATTAGATGCAAAATTATTTTTTTGTGAAATGTTACTTCACCAAGATACGTTCAAATCTGGGTATTTTTTCGAAAAAATTCTTTTTTTTTTGCACAGTACTCGAATACTCGTATACACAAGGCTACGCAAATTGTTAACAGTTTGAAGAAAGAAAACTAGTATCGGGTCAAAAACTCACTCATTTATTTCAATCAGCTATTTTTCGGCCCTTCCAGGAGCGCCCGTGGTTGAACTGAACTGTGTCTACACTATATGGAATTGAATTTAACAAAGTAGTCTTTTTTAACACTGTACCAAGCCGATTAATGCCTTGCTACTCGGTCGATTCCTTACAGCACAACCGATTTAAATTTTTCACAAGATAGAATTAGGCAAACTAGTTATTATTATTTTAATTATCTTACACAAACTTAAAATTTTCTTTTTAAAGTATAGTCAATTAACTTATTTACATAAGATTCTGTAAATTGAAATATAATAATGTTTAATAATTCACACAAAAAAAACTGACGACTTAAAGAGAGATTCCCACCACCAATTCAACTAGTCACACTATTTCTTTACAATAATTTTGGTTGTTAATGATTATACGGATGTAGTGATTTGTTATTTCGCCATCTACCAAACAGATGAAATGTGGTGAATCTGCTGGTCAACTCTTATCCCTGCGTTGAAAGAGGTGGCGTCAATGCGTTTAATTGCCGAATTCTATTGATTACCGCCATTCATCACGATTAAGCCACTCGTTGAATTTTATTCGATGGCCTTTACAAACGCGTTTGATTTGTATGACAATGCAATAAGCCTAGCGAAATGAAACATTCAATAAAGTGGCCGACTACCCAAACTAAGGCTTACTTTAATTTGGCTCATTTGTCCGTATATATAATGACGAGCTATCAGTTTGTTTGCGGTGTTGTGTGATTCCTCACATCTACTTTATCTAATTCTTTTTTATTTTGTGCTTGGTATTCGTACTGTTCCCCAAGCCAATAATAGAATGCGGATGAAAAATAATAGTTTTATGATCTGTTTTGCCGCAAAGAAGAAGAAACGGTAAATTTGATTGACGGCTATAGTAAACCATAACATAATGGTAATCAAAATAATTATGGTAATTCATGACTCAAACTCTGCGATAAAGTAGATTAGTGGGTAAGAGAATATGTTTTATAATCACTCATAACTCAAACCAACTTCGATAAGGTAGGGTAATGGACAATATCTTCATCGTAAATCATGAATTGGGCCTGGAATATTATGACACATGACAACCAACTTTTGGAAACTAGCATTTATATTATTGTTAAAAAAAATCCATTCGTTACAAGAGTAATAATCAAAATCGCACAGAAAGAAGCCTTTGAAATAAAACTAAGGAAATTAAAATCAAACCAAAATTTACCAAAGGGCAGTTCAATACTTACATTGAATCCATTCATCGACGGAAATGATCTACTACGAGTAGGTGGAAGACTAAACAATTCCAACCTGTCGTTTGACGAAAAACACAAAGGCCACAAGTTGTCAAGATTAGTCATCAAAGAAGGTCATTTTAAGACTACATGTAGGTACGTTATTAGAACTGAGAGCGCAGTATTGGATAATAAATGCCAATGATGCAATTCGTAGCGCTATACATAAGTGTATAATCTACACAAGTGCAAATAAATTTACATCAACTCAGTTGATGGGTATGTTACCAAAGGAGCGAGTAACACCAGCCCCACCGTTCACAAACAGCGGAGTAGACCATGCGGCCCAATTAGTATAAACAAAGGGCCGTATTACCATTTTCGTATGCCAAGTCTCAAAGGCAATCCATCTAGAACTTGTAAGCGACTTGTCAACTGATGCTTTCTTAGCCGCATATCGGCGATTTATTTTAAGAAGAGGAACTTGTCTGAAATTATTCAGTGATTGCGGGACTAACTTCGTTGGAGCAGATAAACACCTACAAAGGCAAGCAAAGCAACTGAAAGGTGAAGTCAAGAACAAAATAGCACAGTTGGAAACTGAGTGGCATTTCTTGCCCCCGTGAAGTCCTCATTTTGGAGATTTATGGAAGGCCGGAACGAAAAGTAGTAGGAACTCACACGTTAACCTTTTATAACACTTCTAGCTCAAATAGAAGCATGTTTGAACTCCAGCCTATTCCTCTTTCAAATGACTCAGATCAAGACGGATTTTTAAGTCCGGCACGGTTTTTGATAGGGAGGGCTATTATAGCAACACTCCAGCCTGATATAGAAGACGTCAAAACCGTCACAAGATAGATTTACTGACCAAAATAAGTCAAAGCTTTTGGAAAAAATGGCGCACGGATTATTATCTCTCACGCTATAACGTAGGGCAAAATGGTTATAAGAACAACCTAACCTCCAGATGGAATCCCTAGAACTAGTAATCCTCAAAGTCGAACAACTACCCGTACGCATTGGCCACTAACCAGAGTCATAGAACTACATCCGGGATAAGAAGGACTAGTCAAAGTAGTTACACTCAAATATAAAAACAACACGTTGAAGAGGAATTTTACCAAATTATGCCTATCACATCAACATGCACTTTGAGAATAGTAATCCTGCTCAAAGCAAGACGACAATACAGAGTCAACAAAGAACAATCAAAAATTGAGAGAGACGAGCCAAAGCAAACCATTTAGTTTTAGTAATACTCTCAAATTGCTGTCTGCTAGGGTTCGCACAAGTCCAGATCAAAGTCACTCGATTTAACCATTCGGCAGGAATATATTTCGAGGATCTAGGTAAACTTGAAGTGGTAGCTATGAAGTAATTTATTACAACATGACGAGCGTTTATTTCATGTGCAGCGTATTTCGCTTTTCATAATTTATTTTTATTTTGGATTGCTATAAGTATAATTTTTAACAGAAATTATAATGTATAAACCTTTGTTTTTAGCTCACCAGAATATGGAAAAAGCTGTGTTTCAAGTCAATAGGCTTCGGTAAGCAAGATGCACTAAGTAAACATAAATTCAATTGTTCGTACTCGGTACATTTTGAAAAGCATTATTTCATGTCGCAGACAAACGAGAATCATAAGTGATTTTTAAGTAAATCGGTCATTCTCAACTTTTTCATTAACTAACTAGTGTGTGGATTTGACGTCGATGAAAATAAACATTTTCAGCATCCCAATATTAATCAAATCTCAATTCATTATCTTACTGAAGAAAACATGGTTGGATCCTTTGGTTACCCTTATTCTAAATCTGTCCCTTAAGACGAATGTCCAACTTCTATAGATGACTGATGATATTATTGGGGCTAATTTTTAAATTTCTTTTCATATTGAAGAATATTTTCTTGAATTATACTTAGTGAATTTTCAATTAATGCATGGTGATTTATAGTCTTTATAGTATTTATTTAGAAAATTGAATTATGAGGACTGTTACAAATTAATACAACAATGTAATTCTTATACAATGCTAATCAATTTGAAAAATAGAGATGGTCTGTTAACTCCTTCGCCAGTATTAAAAATTTATAAATAATCCGAAGCAGTATTAAAACGGAAATTAGCTATTGCGGACTACAAAAACATAACGCAACTACAATGTAGATCAAAATTGTTTAAAAACTAATTTATAAAGTTCTTCACAACCTAATCAGTGTAAATGTTTTTAATGATGATGAGCAATACACTTATTCCCAAGAACATGTTTATTTGTTACGTCATTCTATCTTAGAAAAATCCTAAAACATTCGAATGAACTATTTTTGTAACCAAAGGTCATATAAATTAACAAAAATAAACCGATTGGTTTCTTTATTACATTTCAAAGGAATGTAAAATAAATACAGCGTAGTTTTTTAGGGTCGAATTCATAGACGTTACTACATCTAATGTTAAATCAATTCTTTTCGAAAATTATTGATATGATACTACAGTTTTCTTCGGTATATATAGTCGTTCTTAAATCGACTGATTTATTATCAGTTTTTTTCTGTATTCATAGATCGTACTGTAAATTTCTATATTCGAAGAAAAGCAACCAAGTTAAAAATATGTGCCTCTACAAACAAAAGAAAGAAAATTTAATTTTCAAGGAAATATTATGGATATACTCGAAAATATGTACCTAAATATTTTCAAATAAGACCTTTGCAAAATAAAGTATCTTTATATATACATTTAATTAGCAACGCTTTCAATTAAGAATTTTTTAAAAACTGAGAACACGTCAAATATTGACGTTTCAATTTTCGAACTAATTATTTTATTTTCTTCAATATTGTAAGAGTTGTTTTATGAACGGATTTTGGGTACTATAGCATCAATAATTAATACAAAGCAGTTGTACAATAAGGTCTATGAATTCCGAAATCGATAATTTAGTACTAACAGCTCTTGCAATATTGTCTATGAATTCGACCCTTAGTTACAAAAATATACAATTTGGAGCACTTCTTTCATCGCAGGGAATACCACATTAAAAAAATCGCGCCGAATGCTTGCTCTTCCTCTTGACAGGTACGGAAATGAGTATATTCCTAAATAGCAAATTATGATAAATACAAAACATGATGGTGGTAAAAAAATGTTAATGTAACTCTAATTGTAATTGCGCTCTAAAATCTTAATCACACTAGGGAAGCGTGATTTAGGTAGAATTGTAAGGGTACTTACCGGACACTGCCTTTTCGGAGATCATGCGAGAAGGCTGGGTCTAGATTCAAATGATTTCTGCAGAAGCTGCAGGGACGAGGAGGAGGAGGAGACTCTTGTTCACTTTCTATGCTCATGCCCTGCGCTAGCTGGCAGAAGACATGATCACTTGGGCAAATACACCATGGACAGCCTCTCTGATCTCGAAAGCTGCAATGTGCGAGATCTCTTACGCTATATTAATAGCACTAAATGGGTTTAAGGAGTTTGATGATGTCGGATCCTGTGGTATCACAATGGGCCATAACTGGCCTAAGTGTGCGATGGCAGCCACTAAAACCTAACCTAACCTAACTCTAATTGTAGGTACATACGGATCGTAACAATTACTATTTGAATACACGAAACTTGAGGATCTACATAATATTATACATATTTAAAATTGTTATGTCAATCTATTAATAAATAAAATAAATAAATAAATAAATAAATAAAAACAATTAATGTACTTATATTGGAGGAATAAAAATAATTTTCAATATATGTAGTTTCTAATTTCAACTTCCTAACTTTATTGCATTCGGTCGAACAAATTCTAAATACGGCCCTGTTGATTTATGCGTTTTCTCTTTTTCTCTGCAAAGTTGTGACCCTTGACAGTTGCTTACATTCATTATATATAATATATTTCCATGGTTCGTATGCTGATCTTTTATGCCTCGGTGGATGGTTTGAGTGTGTTGTGTGATTGATTTAAATTGCTCTTCTATATATCTTGAAAATGTATTTGCAGTTGACATTTTTTATTGTGTTATCTAAGAAGTTGATTTGGTGTTCTTTTGATCTCCAATGTGAATGTTATTGATGCGGTTGTGGAGATTTTTAAGTAACCCGTTTAATCCGTTGAAAAGAATTATGAAAGATCAGCTTCAAAAATTACATCATTTATTCGTATCGATAGGTGGATGATATCATAATTCTTTTATAGTTAAAATTACTCGACTTAAACACTTACCATCGAAACTAGACAATATGTAATCTACTGTAATATAATTGGTGTTTATGATGAATTTACTTAAATTTCAGATGCAAGCAATCTTGCGGATACAGAAAAGTCCCCGTTCCTGGTCGAGCCTGTACGATTGACTCCTGCATGGGAAGAAACAAATTTACCTAATGATGAGTTAAATTTTAAAGGTAACGAGGATGATTTAAATATAAAATATGTAAAACTATTGAATATAATTCTAAAATCTAAAGGACTCACGATGGAGCGAGCAAATATGGAAATTAATCCACCTTACGATAGACTTTCGTTAGTTTTTTTAACAATGGTATTACATGGCATTGGAACACTCACACCATGGAATATGTTTATTACCGCAAAGTCTTACTTTTCGGATTATAAACTTGGTAAATCTTATATTGGAGAGGATACACCATTAGCAACAAATTTTACAGCGTATGTCGGCGTTACGGCCCAAATACCTAATTTATTATTTAACTGGATAAACATTTTTGTACAAATGGGGTAAATGGTATTTTGGATAGAAACCTGGATTGAGACTAAGTCGGATAGACAGCTATAAACATATCTATATATCTTTCTTTTGTTTTTATTACACGAAACAATTTTACAGTACGAGTTATCAGTAATTTAGCAGCTTGTCTGAGAGTGATTCTTGCTTATCTTGATTAATTGTTTGAATTAAGTTATATCACGGTCCGATCAAATTATCAATAATGATGTTACATATTTTTGCGGTGCAAAGAAATTTTTGTTTTATTTTATTTCTACAACTTCATTTTTAAATTGCCTTTCAAGTAATGGCCAAACAGCATAATTAACTGCAGCAATCAGAAGCTCTTTTATTATTTTTATGTCATGTTTTAATAATTAATATTTTAATGATAATGTTCTTGAATTTATTATGGAAGGCCCACTTCCTCCTGAAAAGTTAAATAAAAGTAAGTCCCGTGATAATAATAACCGTTACGTGATTCAATTACTTGTAAACAAATAATTTTTCAAAACAATAAAGACAAAACAACAATTTTTGCACTGTTTTATATCTGTATAACCACTTTAATTTCTCTCGCCCAGGTTAATAAGTTGCAAAATAGTTTAGTTCTAGGTAATTATGTGAATCTGCGGCGCATAATCTACTTCTTATTAATAGACACATTTTATAATTTATGTCAGCCATCGTTTTCTTCTAATCGTGAAGACATAGGTATATCCTTTAGATTTTGCGCCAGCAACTATGTTTCAGGTGTCCAACTCTCCAATCGATCATTCTCTTGGACACAATTAACTGAATCGCTTTATGGACCACTTAATACTACTAATGTACGGACGGCCTTATTCAGTCCCGGCATTCTTCGCAAGATTATTGTTGTTTGTGTATCCTCAGTTTTTCGTCGTAACTGTTGGATCTCTAAAAAAATAGAACATTCGTGTGGTAGCGGCCTTTTCTTTGGCCAATTTGACGAAACGAAACACGTTTAAGGGTGCTTAAAATTTTAATGTATATGACGCCGATAAAAAATTTCAACATCTTGTTTGTTTTGAACAACACTTGGATGTTCAGTAAACTAACTAGAACCAAAATGTTTTGCAAATGATTAATCTAGACAAGATAAATTAAAAGTGATTATATATAATAGTTTTGAAACAGTACAATTCTCAAAAATCGGTTTCTCCTAAAACTAATTGAATCACAGAATGGTTTTTACTGGTACGTATCGTGACTTAGCTTTATTTGAGTTTTGGCATCAAATTTCTTAAAATTTTCCTAATCGGTTATTTCAATAAATCAAAAAATCTAAGACTAGAGATAGATACAGAAACTTTTTTTCCTGCAAAAATCAAAGAGCTAAGCCTATTAAAATTTTAACATGAAAGACAAAACCAAAAATATAAACATGCAAATTTTTGTGGAGTATAATCTCAATTTTATGAGTATGTTGCTATTTTTATGTTCAGCCTATGCATTTTTTACGGAACATTTTTTTTTTGTTAAGAAATTTACTAAAAACATTGATGTCTTAACTCGTTTCTTAATCAAATGCATAATTTACTATTTCTGGATTTGAAAATTTCCAGAAATAAATAAATTTTAATCTTTTTATTTGAAGCGGAGTTTTTTAATTTTCCTGCGATAATATGGAGAAAATTGCCATATTTTTTATTAGCCTCCGATAGACGTATTCGGAGCACCAAATTTTCTGTATCAAAACTTACATTTAGCGCGCTATTTTTCCATATATTTAATTTATTTAACTCCAAACTAATGTTTTCATTCAACTTTTTAGTTAAAAATCGATATAAAAATATTTTGCTCTATCTATTTACGGGCGCCACTATCTATTTCAATGGGAAATTTGAAAAGGCCTTTGTGTTGTACAACCAACAAGCTTAATCTTACAATAAAAATTGAAAACGCAGTAAGATGAATTCTTGTTTATAACGTCATGTCAAAATAAATGTCAATTGGTGTGGTCGTTAAAAGTTTGTTTTATGGATGAACTTTTTTTAAATTTGAATATTACAGCGACAATACGAGAAGTAGTGGAATTTCGGATAAATAATTTCCTTTTCAGCGCTCAATCGCCCGCCCCGGATAGCGAATAAAAAACACAGCAAATGTTGGTGTGTAATTATGATACATGTAACATTTATTTATTGCTGAGTGATATAAAAAAACCTTAGCTTCTGATGAACAATCTTAAATCATGATTATTCCACTTGAAAGTTAAAACAATTTTAAATGTCATAGAGTAAAAGAAATAAATCAGTCAATTATTATTGTCGTAATAATAATTGACTGGTTTATTTCTTGATAATTTGAAATTTAACATTGTTGGCAGATTAGGCAATGTGTTGATGATAACGAAAAATGAAATTCATTGCAATTTAAACTGCCGCTTACTTTGAATAAAAATAGACAGAAATTGCTAAAACTCAACGTAAAATATTATAGTCTCACATTTTATTGCTGTTGTATATGAACGACGAAAACCGTTGCGCCGTGTACGAATATATTGTTATATATTATGTTGAAATTTTTAAATGTAAAATTGTATGGTTTTCAAACTTTTTGTGCTTTATTTTTAATATAAGTTGCTCTGTGCCATTGTTTAGCAATTGTAAATGCGGCAAATGAAGCGTCGCAATGAAGTGCGGCAGTTTACAAAGTTGGAAACATATATTTGATAAGTTTATTGTTTTCCTTAATATGAAGCTCAACCTTACGTTAGAAATGTTTCGTGGTACAAACAAAAAAAAGAATCTTTGTAAATGCAAGTTCTTCTAGCTATAACCCGCCTCAGTCTTTATCCTGTTTTATTTTATTTTGTAAAAAAAATTTTTTTTTTAGTGGTAATCTAACAACTCGGATCGTTTGGAGTTTGTTTATTGAAGTATTAATTTTCGTGATTACTGTTGCTTTGGCTATGTCAAACTCTTCAACTTGGCATGTAGCATTTTTTTGGATAACAATGACAACAGTCGTTATTTTAAATAGTAAATTTTAGAATAAGTGTCAGAAAATTTAAATTAATTAATTTTCAAAAATTATTTCAGTTGCTGGAGGTATTTATCAAAATACAGTTTATGGTATGGCGGCGAAATTGCCATTAAAATTTACAGGTGCTGTAGTGCTTGGATCTAATATAAGTGGTACTTTTACATCTGTGATTAGCATATTAAGCACAAAATTCTCTTCATCTATTCGCACAGCTGCTATTTATTATTTCATTACGGCAATGTTGGTTCTACTACTATGTTTCGATACATATTTTGCATTGCCATTAAATGTAAATCTGAATAACCTTGTTTTTATAAAACTAATAAAATCTAATTTTTGTTTTCCTTATTTTTTTAATATTTCAGAAGTTTTATAGGTACCACGAGCTGAAAGCGGAAAAAGAACAGGAAGCAAAGAAACGGGCTGGATATAATATTCATCAAACACCTCCTTATTGGAAAATTTTCAAGCAGGCTTTTCCACAACTTTTTAATGTTTTCTTCGTCTTTTTTGTAACATTATCTATTTTCCCACAAGTACACTCAGGTAAGATATGTGTAAGGAGCAAATCGTAATACGCTATTTACAACGGGTGTCAAGGAAAACTATTTTTCCCAAATAACTCGCAAACACCTTATGAAAAAATCTAAATGTGTAAGGAGATTTATAAAGGTGGATCATATTTCGATAACCCGATTAGTATACACTCTCTTAAGCCCTTATTATATAGTAGAAAAATACTAATAGTTTTGACATTAAAATATAAAATTTAAAATATATTAGGTGTGCAAGTTGAAAATCTGATTTTTGATCAAATTTTTGGTCAAATTCAACTTAATTATTACAAAGATTAATTATCGAAAAATTCGTCATTGTTGTCTATGACGTTTTGCCATTTATCAGGTAGATGATGAATACCTTCGCGACAGAAGCTTACTGGTTTCGAATCAAAATAGTCATCGATCCATTTTTGTACATCTTCAACTTACGTGAACCGCTGGTCTTTCAAATATGATGACATCGATCTGAATAAGTAGTAATCAGAGGGAGGCAAGTCTGGAGAATATGCCTCATGCTGTAAATCTTCTCAGCCTATGGCGAAGATGAGTTCCTATGTTTATTTTGCTGTATATGGACGAGCGTTGTCATGCAGCAATATCATCTTCGAGGCCCGTAAATGGTCTTTTTTCGTTGTAACGTTCAGCTGTAACAGCCTAACCAGTTTCCAGAAACTCGTAGTAAATCACTCCTTTCCAATCCCACCAGATACACAGTAACACTTTCTTGTCATGAATATTCATTTTTGCAACTGATGTTGATGGCTGGTCTGGATGAACCCATGGTTTTCTGCATTTAGGGTTATCGTACAAAATCCACTTTTCATCGCCCATAATGATTTTGTGCAAACAATCCTTTCTTTTGTACCGAGAATCCAAATTCATGCAGATATTAACTCGTTGGATTTTGTTTTCTTCGGTTCGTTTATGAGGAATCCATTTTCTTCCTTCTGTATTTTTCCCATAGAATGCAATCAAAGTGATATTGCTTGGTGAGTAACTCTTAACTCTTAAATTGTTTTACTGCACCATTAATCAATGCCATAGCTTGGGCAGAATTTTTTTCATTTGAAAAAAGAATAGAATGCAATGACGTTGCTGTTGCTTATCGACATCCATTTCGAACGATAGCTTGTAGATGACTGGAACTTATGTCATAAAACAGCAATAACTAAGCTACATATCTATATCCGTAATGGCGGGCGATTTTGGATGCGTTCAATTATATTTTATTGCAATTTGCAACCAACTTTAGAGCCGAATTTCTACTTGCACACCTAATATTATAATTGTTTTACTACATAACACTGCACTTCATAACTTACTTGTTACATAACTCTGCACTATATAATATATATACGACTTTTTATATCCCTTATAAAAATTATGATTTTTATCAAATTTTGTACATGTCAAACTTCTGTTTCAAACAACTATTTTGTGTCAGCTAAATGTTTCTCATATACAAATTGTATCAGCTCTTGAAGCAGATAAAAAGTTTGACATTTTTATTCACCTCAATTTTTAACTTTTTATGCGGTATTTCAACCAATTGAAACACACTCTGCACAAGATTGTGCAGTGCACAATTTGAAACAATTGAGTAAAATTTAGTGTAGCAACTTCTGCTGCACGGCATCTCTATACTGTTAGTATTTTTTGGGGAAATTCCATAATTGATCTCAACAGTTAAATCTCTCCGTCGAAAAAAGTAAATTGATTACCATGTTTCCATGAGTTGAAAATTTGTTGGTGTTAACTCGTACCGTTTCCATGAAACTGAGTTAAGTTTTCAGCTATGTTAATATTTATTTCGATAGTTGACTCATTTTCAAGGTTAATTTTAAAATATTTTTACTCAAAGTCTGTATTTCAATAGTTTACAATGAGCGTCATTTTAAAATACACGTAAAAATCGTTGACAGATAGAACCTAACCCAACCGTGCTAGTTTCGTTGGGTTAAAACATATTTAATGAAATTCAACATTAATCTGTGTTTCCATGTACGTACACCTGAGTTAACCTAGGTTAACTCTGTCATGGAAACACGGTATATGTCTTATTTAGTTCAATATTATTCATGATCTTTTATGGATTTCTTTATTTGTATAAATACAAAAATATATGAAGGGGTAGATACTCGATCGGCTAGCAAGCAAGCAATTTGCTAGGCGAAATCCTGGCTACTCAATCATTTTTCCCAAGGAAATTTGAATTTCAAGTTATACTTTTAGTAAGATTTTTGTTTATTTTTGCAATTGCACTGCATTATCTATACCATTCAAGCTTTCCTCATACCTCAAATTATTCTCGTTATTGTAGAGTAGTAAGTATAACAGTATTTTCACCTTAAAATGTTTTGCAGATTATGTTGTGAATTTATATTACTTTATACGACTGATTAGTCACGTCTGGAACGGATTGCATGTTTGTGCTTTAATGATTGAAATCCATTTTTTAGTTTCACTGATAATGAATTGTTTTAGTAAAACACTTGTAAACAATTTTCCTTAGAGTGACAATATTTATTGATTTTATTATTAGAAAGATCGATTTCGAAAATGTATTTCTTCAGTTCCTTTTTTACAACTAATGCAATGGTATTAGTTGTAAAAAAGGAACTGAAGAAGAAATACATTTTCGAAATCGATCTTCCTAATAATAAAATCAATAAATATTGTCACTCTAAGGACATTTTTTTACAAGTATTTTACTAAAACAATTCAAATTCAAAGGATTGCATGTGGTTTATCGATACTGCATTGCATTGTATTTTGAATTTTTTAGAATTATTTGTTTATTTTGTTACTATTTCGATATAACATTTTTAAACGAAATAAAACGAATTTACTTAAATAAAAAGTTAAATAACGAATATTAGTTTTTGAAGTTCGAAATCAACGCGACAGGTATACATGCCCTTTATGTAACGCGGTCTTGTGATATTGTATTGTAAATAGCTATTACAGGCTTATGTCATACTCATTACAATTTTATTATAGATTTTTTTACACTGAATTTCCTTTATGTTCATTTCAGATATTAAAAGGTCCGATCCAAATTTTTGGGTTAATGATGCCGATTTTATAGGAGTTTTATGTTTTTTAACATTTAACACCTGTGCGATGTTAGGTAGTTTAATTGCATCATTTGTTCAATGGGTAATTTGTTTTTATTGAATTGGTCGCGGTCGGAAGAATAAGCTCGTTTTATTTATTGGTCTGTTTACAATTAAAGGCTAAATGATTTAAACATTTTAGAAAAAGGATAATTGGGGGGATGTTAACACACAAATAACGTTATGGATAAAATTTAGCGCTTAAGAATCTGAACGCGGCCTTTTTTATAAACCAACAATATTTAATTATCTTTTATATTCTAGCCAAAATCACAGTATTTAGTATGGCCGGTAGTGTGTAGACTTATTTTTCTTCCATTATTTATTTTATGTAAATATGAGCCTGCAGGTGTTACACGAATTATGCCTGTGTATATAACAAATGATTGGGTTTATTGGATTTTGGCCATCTTAATGGGTACTAGTTCAGGTTATTTAAGGTAAATTTCTATGTTTCATGTTTATGCGGTATGCTGAAAATGTTCATTATACTAACATACATTGTTAATTCTGGAATAATTATCTTTGTCTATTATAGTTCACTCGGTATGATGTATACTCCGAAAACCGTTGAACCAGAATATTCAATCACTGCCGGAATGTTTGCCGCAGCTATGCTTATAACGGGGATTTTTTCAGGAATTGTATTTTCCATGATATTACCGTATGTCGTAGCCAATATAAGTTGGTAATAACATCATTTCTGGATTTATTCGGCCGAATCACACGAAAAATAAAAAAAGTTCTTACGTAAATAGAAAAATCTCTTGTAAATTATAAAGAACTTTTTTTGGAAATTTTTTTGGTTTATCGTTTACTCATATTTATTGTTTTCTATTTTAAGGTAGTTTCCATTAACATTTTTTTTATATTCCTGTAAGTTGTCGATCGCTCTATGTAACAAACATTTTTTATTTATTATGGCGATGAACAACTTAGCGAAATAGGAAAATTGTTAATGAGAACGATCACTAAAATGGAAAATAATTAATAAGAATGAATGATGAATAAGCATATTATATGTTATCAATTAAAATTATTTTCTTTTACGAAATATTTATGAGGTTAAATGTGAAAAAATAATTTACGAAAGAAAGTTCCATTAATTTACGAAAGAAAGTTCCTTTTTTTATTGACCCGGTCATTCGAATAATGGTAATAATTATGTAAACTACGGTAAAACAATTGATTTAAGTTGATTTGTTTGTAATTTTTTTTAATATTATAACTTTAATTTTAAATAAATTATTTCAAAATTTTATCAATGTTACATTATTTCTTAAATGGAATTCGGATCGGTATTACTTGTTTAAGATATTACTTGTTTAATTTACAGTTTTATTTTACAATTTTATTTTGTCACTCGATTTAAACCGTGCGTTAAATATATGGAGCTCAATCTCATTCAATTTTATTCGTAAGTACAGAGATATTTTTTTTCTCTATGTACTAATCCCATGTGAAAAAGCGTTGCAAAATGCTAATCATCATAGCATGTACATAGAATATTTTGTACATTAACCATTACCTTCAATTGATAGGAATATAACCGAAATATTTTAACCGAAACTATTAGACAAGAGTGGTGGAGGGGGAGGGACAGTAGAGAAGAGTGTTGTAAATACAATGCACAAAAGAGACCGAAAAAATTTACAAAATGGAGTAATGTTGATCGTCCAGATATTTTTAAAATAAATAATTTTAATTATCAGTGAAATAAGCACACACTACCCGTGTTTTTTATTAGCGCCCGATAGCTGTATCCGGAGCACGCAATTTTCTATGTCAAATTATATTTAGCGCTAGTTTTGCATGCAATTAATTTATTTAATTCAAAACGAAGATTTTTCATTCAACTTTTTAGTTGAAAATCGATAAAAAAATATCTTGCTCTACCTATTTATCGGGAGCGCTACCCATTTCAAAGGAAAATTTTAAATTTCCTTTGTTTTATACAACCCTTAAACCATTAGAAAATTAATCTTACAATAAAAATTTAAAACGCAGGAAGATGATTTATTTTTTGTAACGTCATGCCAAAATAAATGTTAATTGGTATATTTCAGATCGTTAAATGTTTGTTTTATGGTGAATTTATTTTTTCATTTTTATGGTATAGCGGCACCAGTGAATAAATAGCTACAGTTTCAGTAGAAATTTCCTTTCGGCGCCGGATAGTGCTCCAATATTAAAACACGGCTACTATCAATATAATAATATTTTAAATTTACCAAGCTCTCCAGTGTGAACTAACACCTTAGAAATGAAAAGATAATAAAATAGTTTTACATTTTATTGAAATGTGTTATCGATAAAGCATTGTATTACAAAATGCATAAACTTCAAAATTAAAAATAGATCCAGATTGATTGGACTGTAGAACCAAGTACTGGACAAGTGTCCCGGATAACGCCGGGCCTATTCCTACAGCCTGTTTACACATAACAATAGGAAGGATAGAAAAGTTTTTTTTTTTTGGGGACAGAACGACCCGGTTTCAGACACCTAGCGGTGCAACACAATTCCAATCTACTTCTAATCTACTAGAGGAAGGATAAAGGCTTAATAGGTTTAATGGAAAATGATGGTATTGGCCTTCAACATTATTTCACAAGTATCTGCAGGTTTCCTGAAATCTAATACTAAATTAATATGTTCCTGCTACCTAACTCATATAAAAATTTGTTAATCTAATTCTCTTCTCCTGCAACTCCACAACTTACAATAGAATTTTCTGAAACCACAGTTAATTGATTATTTAGGACAATATACATACGATATAATAAAATTATACTTGAATAAATAATAAATGTAAAGTAATGATTAGTATTAACTAAATTAATTTGGTTCTAAACAAATTAATTTAGTTAATACTAATCATTACTTTACACACAACAAAACAAATAAAATAAATCGAATCCAAATATTGTAGTATCAAAGCAGGAAAGACACGCACGGCCTTTCTAACTTCTAAGTCTGTTGATTTGATGGATTTATCTATAAAAACATATTTATGAAAGTCACTTGTCCTTGTCATCCCTAATCTAATACAAATATGTTTGTTTATAAAAATAGAAACTGACCAAACGGAAACTGGTTCCAAAAACAGATCATCTGGAATCTGTAAGGTAATGTATTAATAATGAATGTTTTTCACAGCTTTAGAATCCCCAATACCTAAACAAATTCAACCAAAATTAAATAAAACTATTAAAGTAATCAGGAATCTGTAAGATGACAGAATTAATAATAAGTAGCTGGCACATCTGTAGGATCCATGATAATCAAATAACCCAATTATATGTTCAATGCTTTAATTATAAAATAAATAAATCAGAAAATATTAAAATAAGATATTAAAAATTAATCTACGATAGTTAACTATTATATATATATATATATATATATATATATATATATATATATATATATATATATATATATATATATATATATATATATATATATATATTTACAACAGCATTAAATAAATTATAAATCATATAATCGACATACGTCGATAATTATTTATCCAACCTAGAACAAGTTAACCAAAACCTTTACCAATTTACAGTCTTCTAAATAATCTAGAAAATAAGTTGATTAAAAAGTGCATGATCCCGAAAAACTATCTACATACAGCAAATTTGACTGCATTTCAAATGTACTCCGTAGCTTCCCTGTAATTCCAAAAATTCAAATATTCGTGAAAATAGCAAAGTTATAAAGTTTGGTTTAACTTTTCCAACAATTCCAATTCGATCACAGCCGCCTACCTATACATGTCCTAAACTAGAGTTCCAAAATTCGTTAAGTTATTATTTTCACGTTCAAAACAAGAATAATAAGACATTTAATTTAATTTTACACTAAAACCTAAAATTCAAATTAATAAATTATTAATTTATATTTCTACAAGGATCTGTATATATGAATGCGGTAATACGTTTTCTGCGGAACCAATCTACCGTGTAAATCGGAGGATGGTTGTATATGAATGAATTAATTCATCTGTCAAGGAGAAAACGAATAGTACAGAATAAACCACGATCATGCTTGTTTAGATTCTATCCAATTTCGTCATACATTTATCCCCTCAAAATTTTGTTGTATGTATTTTATTTTTCTATTTCCTGTTTACTCTTTTTTTAGTTGAAACTTGAAAGGGATAAATTATAAAACACTAAGCACGATCATAATAATCTATTCATAGTTCTCACTCAGCAACAAGCGCAAAAACAAAAAATAAAAATCTATGTAGGTATATATTTAATGTACTAAACCACCGATATAAAATTATATTATAAATTTTATTATAAATCCGTGTACTAAACCAAAACATATAAATGAAATGGTATTTTATTTTACGCTCCTCTCTTAACACGTTCGCGTAAATGACTGCTATAGAAACAGTTAAAATATATATTTTTATACAATTAAAATTTATTTTGGAAAAATATGTATTAAAACAATGAAAACACTTATCTTAGGCATCTATTGGAAACAAAAAAGTCATACGAGTGCATATTGAAGATTTACATACACACTGCGTACGTTGCGTTCAAGCAACGGTATCAAAATACATATAAACGAAAATTGTTATGTACATATTCTACACCATTACAGCGCACCGTACACAGATTAATATAAATATACAATACGTACAACTATTCACTTCACTTATTAAATTCCCGCAAATTATTATTGAAATTATTATTTATTAAATTTATCAACACTATATCAATATTACTTATTTATTAGTTAATTAAAATACATTTAAAATAAATTATTCATTTATTTAAAGAAGAGACAAAAACACGTCCTTGCTCTACGACGATCAATCGCCGGCCTTCAAAATTAAAAATAGATCCAGAGCTACAAAATTTGCAAAAGCATGGGAATTTGTCGATCACAAGAAATTAAAACGTTATATCCCAAAATTAATAATTTAACAATGAAAACTTACAAGAAATCACTAACAAGAAATACTTGATAATGAATAAGTAACAGTTTAGAAAGGAAAAGTAAAATTATTAATAAAAATTAACAACATTAACTCGAAATAAAATCATTAATTTCCGTGTTTCATGTGCTCAGTTGGAATATAATACGGAAAACCTGATCCAAATTTTGCTCTAGATCATGAATTTTGATTTGAAATCTAGTAAGCGCCTTTTGAAAAATGAACTGAACCGGATCAGGTCAAGCATCAAGATACACAGCAAATATAAGATGCAACACGTAACACATTCTACAAATTAGTTTCAGTAGTTAGCAGAAGGATTAAAATATAATACCACATCACCCAACAACGTTAAAACTAAAACGCATTACAAAATTACCTATAACGCCATTATTACAGAGGCAGGTTACGTTACTAAGGGGTCTAAAAAAATTTGACTGCTTACCCTTATTGAATGTACAAGTAAGCCAAGTCAGTAAACCATCTTTTCATCTCTAAAAATCGGGTAATGTCCCTTCTGTTTGTATTCTGTTAAGAATGAAAGAACAAGTTTATAAATAGCAAACTACAATTAAACGAATTTCCAACCGCGAAGTACAATAACGATAAAAAACAACTCATCAATAAATCTATCCATTTATTTAGTGATCGAGATACTATAAATTTATAAAACCAGCAGAAATTGTATTTTAACAGATTCAGCAGATAGGTAAACAAAATTGAGGCAATTTACATATCGCAACATTCTAAATTAACTTCTTTACACGTTACAAATACAGTGCTGGAAAAAAAATTGGGCAAACATATTTTATTGCAAATGAGTCTTTTTTTGGAAAATTACAAAACTTTTGAAAGCAATTGGCTTATTGTTTCATTTTAAATACAAGTATAACGTAATTTTTTGAAAAAAAAAAAATTACCTGCAGTTTAGGGGCAAAACCCCGAAAAATGCCAAAATATTCAAAATTCGTTGATTGGAGTTATAGTAATGGAATAAATTAAGCACCTATTTTTTAATTTTTGTTTTGTTTTTTATTGGTTTATAGAAGTTCTATCTTTAATATTAATATTTCGTTGGACCGCCATTTGCCTTTATTACAGCGATACACCTCCGATTAATTGAATTTGATAAATTTTTCAAAGTCGTAGGTTTTCCAAATCGTCATCAACAAACTTTTTTAAGCTTGAATCGATTCTGGGCCGTTTCTTGCTACTTCTAGCTTCATTATAGACCAAATATTTTCAATGGGATTTAAGTCTGGACTATACGGGGGCCAGCTCAACACATAGATACTTCTTTCTTCGAAGTACTTTTTTACTTTTAAATGAAGAGATAATAAAGAAAGACAAGTTTTTAAATTATTTATGTTTATCTGAAAGGCAATTTTTCTATCTACAATTCAAAATTAATAACTCACAACTTTGGCGGTATGGCACAGAGCGTTGTCCTGTTGAAAAATAAATTTGCAAGTCTCGCCAAATAGCTTTAACACAGGAGGCTCAGATTCGTTGTGTAGGACCTGCAGATAAACAGCTGCTGTAATGCTGGAACTAAGGAAGCACAATCGACCGGTTTCATTTCCAGAAAAGCATCCCCAGACCATAACTCCGTCATTTTTCGGTGGAAGTCTTAAAAGACATTCGTTGCTAAGCCTCTCGCTCGGTTTTCTTCTTACGAGAATTCTTCCATCTCCAACATGCAGCTTGAATTTTGACTCATCGGAGAAAATCACATCATTCCACATCTTTGGAGTCCAAGAAACTGTTGATGTAGAATATGCCGAATGTGAGTGAAAATGCGGGTTCGAAGCACTTTACGAAAATTAATAATAATAAATAAATAAAAAAACACTTTAATTTGATTTTTGAATTTAATAAAAAAATTTATTTATAAAAAAATTTTATTATTTCGGCTTCGAAATTTAAAACTGAATAGGAAATAAATATAAATTTTGTATAATATATATCTAAAATTTTGTAATGCAATCTGGATCGTAAAAGTTGGATTGATCCAGTATTGTTGCATTTTGGTAAACAAGACAATAAAAATCTGAAATGCATCCACCAAATCTGGTTTCAGTTGGTTACCAATTTATTTGTGTTATAGACGTACGTACGCCTATGAACAGTATTGCAATGATAAATTTAATTTCTTCTGATTGCCACGCCATCATCTTAACTTAGGTATTAAATGATTGTGTCATTGGTTATCACAATTATTTAATGATGATGGGGGGCATCTATAATACGATTTCAATAACTACCGTGCCATCGTTTAATTTAAATATTTTGTGTCTTGGTTATCACAAAATGGGAATGGCATCTATGATCCGATTGCAATACTGTTCGTTCCAATGATCATTTGTTATTGGTAACGATTTTTATTGATATGAAAATCGGCATGATAATGAAATTTTGTTTTGTGTACAAAATTGTTTTTGTCATATGTACCGATTTTATGTAACAAGACTGTTGTTGCATATTCATTTGGAATATAATTATTTATACGGAGAATTGTCCGTGAATAAATAGTTCAGACTACGGAGAATTGTCCGTTTGTAATTATGTATATTGTGCGGTGTTTCTTGTAGTTGAAGAAACAGGCCGCTACAAAACATGCTCACTCATTTTTACTAGTAATATGAACTCAGGCTTCTGGACTGGTTTAAGTGCTCTCAAACCAGCTTTAACAAGTTTTTTTCTCACTAAGCTGGCTGAAATTTGTTTTCCCGTTTCTCGCTCAACATCCCGTCTTATGTCCGATGAATTTTTAAAACGGTTCCGACGACATTGTAATATTATGAAACGATCTTCCACTGGCGTTGTCTTTCTTGGCCTTCCAGAGCCTTTCTTTCTTTGTGTACTGCCCATCTCTCACTTTTTTTTAATATTCCACGCGAAAGTACTTTTAGGAATGTTTAATCTTTCTGCTATTTTACGCGTGGTTAAATTTTCTCGCGCCAAAATCAACATATTGCTTTTACGCTGCTCACTAACTTTTCCCATTTTTTAAACTAAAATTGCACTTTATTTTTTATTTGACTAGGATCACTTACAGAATAACTTAATCTTACAAAATATGCACTATTTATACGCAAAAAAAAAAATACAGGACATAAAACATCTGCATCCTAATGACGGCCAAGAACGGTAGGCGTAAAATAAAATAATTGCTTGACCAAATTTTTTACACATCAGTTGCGGGGTTGTACCGGTGTAATAAAAACAAAAGGCGGTCCAACAAAATTTTAATATTAAAGATAGAACTTGTATAAATCAATAAAAAACAAAACAAAAATTAAAAATTGTGCTTAATTTATTCCATTACTTTAACTCCAATCAACGTATTTTGAATATTTTGGCATTTTTCGGGGTTTTGCCTCTAAATTGCAGGTACATAATTTTTTTTTTTTCAAAAAATTACGTCATACATGTATTTAAAATGAAACAATAAGCCAATTGCTTTCAAAAGATTTATAATTTTCCAAAAAAAAACTCCAATTTGCAATAAAATATGTTTGCCCAATTTTTTTCCCCCAGCACTGTATGTTTTCGAACATACCAATATTCTATGCAATTTACTAAATAATTTTGTATAAACTCATTGTGAATATTTTTTAAATCTTGTTGGCTGGCTTAGTTTGATAAAAATTCTATGATTTACCGTTTTCGGTAATTATCTTATTTCAATACCGATTTCCCGGTAATTTACCTGTATATACTGGATATTGTACAATTTTCCAAATATTGGAATACGATGGAGTAAAATAAGTGTTAATACGATGGAGTAACAATATGGCTTGAGGATGGCAACATATATGGAACGTAAAGGACGAAGGGAAGTTATTTTTAGAAAATTAATGTGCATCTGCACACAAGTTACCCTTAACTTGAATCCGGTAACTTTTGGTTTCTTTCTCTTTTACCTATAAAACCGTTTTTTTTTGCGCCGCAATAAAACCGATTTTGTAGGTAAAGGGGAAAGAAACGAAAAAGTTACCGAATTCAAGTTACCCTAGTGTGCAGACACACAATGATTTTCCCTTTTTCTTTGTCGTGTTTATTCTCCACGCAAGCCATACCCCGTAGTTACAAATCGAGCAACCCCATTAACCAGTACAAATAATCTAACGGTCGAGAATTTCACACACTCTCGCCCCAGTGGAACATGAAGTGGAACATGACGCTACTGCAAAAAATGCAGCGGTCGATTAATATTACGCCCTAATCTTGTTAATGTAGAGCCTTGAACTGGATTATATGTAAAAGTTACTTGTTTAGGTACAGTAACATCACCTGAAGAATCATTCGTACTGTTTTGTTGCCGATGCTCAAGAGATAATGTTATTGCTTGCCAATCTGATTTCCCGTCTACATTGTTTAAATTTTCTGTATAACAAGGTTTAACCCGAACAATCGATACGCGTGTTCTTTTTCTATGTACTTTGATATCAAAAAAATTTCTGATCGGTTGAGAATCTCATAAGGACCAGTGTATGAAGGTTGAAGTGCTTTGCGCAATGCATCTGTCCTCAGGAACACGTGTGTGCAATCTTTCAAATGACGATTGACACAAATTTTACTTGCGGAATGTCGCGTTGCTGGAACTGGTTCTAACTCCTTAAATTGTTGTTTAAGATTCTTTATAAACTCCGACTGTGGCACTGAATATTTATTGTGTTCTAAAAATTCAGCGGATAAGCATAACGTGCTGCCGTATACCAACTCTGCAGAAGTCGATCCTAACTCCTCCCGATTCGTGGTTCTCAACCCTGACAGACCTGATGGTAAAATTACTGAACAGTCTGGCCTATCGCATCACATCTGGCCTATCGTAACACATAGAACGAGAAGGCTACCGTGAAGGCTACTGGAACAGCTTCTGCCCACTGCGTGTACATATCGAACATGGTCACGCAATAACGATTTCCCTCAGAAAGAGGCAATGATCCGATAATGTCTATGCTTGATGCTTTAAATCTAGGATGGGCTAAATTATGAAAAGTGAAAAACACCGGTTTACGCAAACTGCCCGGGATAAACGGCCTGGGCTTCCTAGTTGAAATGTCACAGTAGACCATTTTATTTGAACTAAACTGTATGGTATATTTACAGAGTTTCAACGCGGTATTATTATCCTTGATCAACTTAGTTATAACTCTTCTTCTATGCTCTGTGCATCTGCAATGACTGAGCAGTCAATGGATTCAGAAACGTCGACCCGCACAATGCAACAAAGTGCATCAGCCACCACATTACTCGCTCCCGAGATAAGTTGGACTCTGTGGTGGATTGGCTTATAAAAGCCAAATGCCTATACGTTGCCGCGGTGATGCCTTATGCAGATTGTGTCTGAAAGCGTAAATCAGAGGCTTATGATCCGTATATAACTGAACGTATATAAAACGAACGACCCCCTACTAAATAACTGAAGTGCTTTATACCCAGGTAGGCTGCTAACAACTCTCGATCGTATACACTGTTCCTCTGTTGTGTAGGTGTCAGGCGTACGGAAAAAAATTCTATTGATCCGTCCATTGTTGCACAACTGTTCCAATAGCACTATCAGAAGCGTCGCGGCATAACCGGATGTGCTAAAATTGAGACCTCCGTTAACTTTAATTTATAGATCTCAAACGCTTTGATGGCTTGCTCCGACCAGTTGAGCTGCACTTTATTTTTTATTCTTTACGATATCATTTCAAAAAATTATTTAAAATTGCTTTATCGCCAGCCACAGCGGGAATGAATCTTCGGTAAATATTAACCACCATCTAGAAAACGCTTTAACTCCTGAACCGTAATTGGTCGTTTGAGTTGGGCATTGACCTGAAGTCGCTCAGGACACAGCATAATTAACTGTGTGGTCACCTTATGCCCTAAAAACAATACTTCGTTTTTTCCAAATACACACTTATCCACATTTATAACTAATCCTGCATTTGCTAAATACTGAAAGACGGTAGAGAGATGTTTGATATGTTCTTCTTGCGACTTTGGCGCGATTAAAATGTCGTCAATATACGTCAACCGAATTCATAAGACGTTGAAACGACTGTGCGGCATTACACAGGCTAAGCCCAAAAGTCATTCGACAAAATTCATATAATCCAAAAGGCGTCGCAATGGCCGCTTTCGAAATGTCCTGTGGTTCTATGGGAATCTGATGGTACGCGCGAATTATAGCCAGAGTCGTAAATAAAGCCAGAGCCGTACCTTCTGTTAATTGAAATAAGAAATCCTGCAGGTGCGGAATGGGATAATAATCTGGAACCGTTACATTATTTAAGGCGCGATAGTCCCCGCAAGGTTGCCACTCTAAACAATTCGTTATGCTTAACTTGTTTGGTACTACTGGTCTCCCGAGTAATTGACCCTTATCTGACCAATAAATTTGAAACTTCCTTACTGATAGTAGTTCTATCTAGGATTGATAATGACGGAACGGAAGTCATCGTAAGCGCACCGATTACAAAAATTGACATTAATGGGTCGGTGATTCGACGTCTTTTTATATATACAATCAGCCCCGTATTACGTAAAAAATCTGCCCCTAAAATAGACATTGAAACATCGGCGATAATAAAGTTCCATGTAAAAATTCGTTACCTCGGACTTAGGTTAATACTAAGGGTACGAGTGCCGAATGCTTTAATCCCAACAACGGCTGCGATGGCTTAAATGCAGTATGTGAGATTTGCGGATCTGATTTAATATTGTTATGGTGGATTTGCGCTGCTACCACCCGGTGTAGCTTTTAAATCGTTTGCCTTGAAATTGCTTAAGTCAGCGCTCGAATCCGTACTATTTGGCCCTTGAGCTTTATCACGAATCTTCGATTCGATAAGATCATGCAACTGTGCCGCAGTAATCGTTATTGGCGTTTCGCGCGCATTTCCGACCACATTAGACGTGGCACAAGATAGGGACTGAGTGCCATCGCCATCGTTAGGATCGGTACCATTAGCAAAATATCGAATAAAATACCAACCGAACAAAAAAAAACGTTGCAAATGGAAACAATACGGTGGCGAACATTGGGAAACGCAAAAATGACTGACACGTCGTGTGAAATTAGAAATATAAAAATGTGATCAGGAAAAGACGAATATTATTATAAAAATCATTAAATTACATGATACATATCGGAATCTCAAAAAAATATTAGCAGAAAAAGTGAAACTGAAATAAGTGCAAGAGAAGTTCAAAATGGATGGGAACTCTTTGACATTGTCATGGTCTTAATATTGAAAAAACAGAAGATCCGTCAAAGTTGTGGTTTCTCGAGCAACAACGAAATATTAATGCTTTTATAATAACTTTTATAAATAATGCTTTTATAATAGCATAACATTCATTCATTACGATCAATCGATCCAAAACCTTCAACAAGTAGATCTCAAGAAACAGATATAAACTTAATCATTTCGGACACTAGCTCACATACATTGTCTTCTAGCGGCAGTGAATATCGAGCACCAGTAGAAAACAAACTAAAACAAACAAAAAATTCCGCTTCATCTCACCCATCGCTACATATGAAGAACGTATGGTTGATAAGAATATAGTATAGGTGCGTTGGATCGATCGAAAATAGACAATTCACTGCAAATGCATTAAGGCATGATTTAGAATCATTTGCAGTTTCCAAAGAGACCATACGTCGCCATCGACAACGGCTCAGGAAGGAAATCAGTGATGAAATATTTAAGTCTTTCAGTTCTGATTCTATTCTAAACTTACATTGGGATGAAAAATGTTAGAATATATAGCAGAGAAAAGAATGGTTGACCGATGCATTATAGTATCCGGTTATGGTAACACCAAATTGTTGGGAGTTCCAATGAGTACACATGGAACAGACATAGAACAGTGTAAAATGGTACATACTCGTACAATGCTTGAAGACTGGAATATAACAGAAAATATTAAAGTATCTGTAGAAAATATCTGTATTTGAATGATATAAAAGAAGCCTACAGACTTCTTGAAAAAAGAGATTTGGCAGACATTTATTGTGGTTTGCTTGTAGACGTCATATATATGAATTAATTATATCTGCTGCTTTTAGTAGCTTGTTAAAGGAAGTATCAAGTGAGCCCCATATTCAGCTTTTTCAGAGATTTAAAAGGCAGTGGAATTCTTTTAACCATACCCAAATAAGCTCCAGTTTAGATGACGCAAATGTTCAAGAAATTGTCAGTTCACAAGAGAAGGAGAATATTTTTACCTTTATTAATGATTAACTTGGAAAAATACATATTGGGCGTGATGATTATAAAGAATTTTTATGTTTATCACTTTTGTTTCTTGGAGAACCACTTACTTATGTCACTATAAGAGCACTATAATACCCCATTTACATGCGACCAACATTTTTCTTCTGCAAAATGAAAGAGATATAACATTGACATTTTGCACATGAGAGACAAGAAAAGAAAAATATCCCAACAAAATTTTGCGGAAGATTTCTTGAGCCACTACACTGCAAAACCCACTATAAAAATGAAAATGTTGCCATAAAATATATTCGATCCGAGTATTTTTATGGCAACATTTTTAAAATTAACAAAAAAATTAATTTTATTTTTACAAAAGGTTAAGGAATCATAATAAAAACAGACGCCATAGATAAAAATGTAAATTTCTCATTTGAACTAATTAAAAATAAATTAATAATTTTTCTATAAAAAAAATTATGGCGTTACTATACATGTTTATTTCTTTCTCGCATATTGAATATTTGTATATAGCGGATGCTTCTTATTTACCTACAAAAATTTGCAGAAGAAAACAATTTTCTACATGTAAATGCCCTATAACAGGATTCCTTAGTAATAAGAACAAATATTAAGGCTGCTGTGCAAAAGAAAAACTAGTCAAAATATCAAATCTTGTTAGTTACATATGAAATGTGTTTCTATTTTAAATTTTTTTCGTGGCTTTTAACCAAAATTTCCTCTTTTAAAAATATGGAGCCTAACTTTTCTGTGACAAGCTATATATCTTAGAATCATTATTAGGGCATTAATTAATTTTCAAAGACAGTTCTAGTAACATTTCTTTATCTATTTAAGTTTCTCTTTAGTTTTTTTATTAATAAACTAACTCTAACCACAAATAATAAAGGTTATCAGATAAGAAAATTAGAACAAAATATTTTTTTTAGGTTTTTTACTTAAACTAGTATGTAATGACTTGCAACTACAGAAAACTTTCAACAAAACTTTTGTAAATGTTATAAGTAAAATGGTTCTGGACCTTGCTTAAATGTGTGATAAAAAATTAAGTTTTTAAGCTGTTTCTTTATTTTTATTACGGAATTAAATAAAGTAAAATGAAACTATAAATGTATATAAAAACAAAAAATACATACTTTATTATGATTTTATGAATGTATGTAAATATTTTTTACACGTTTTATCTAATTTATCTATTATATATTACACATAATAATTTTACACAAATTAATACTGCACCTACTCTAACTGTGCGTTTATACTTGCGGAAATTAGTGCGGCACTAATATATCGCACTCACTTCCGCAGGTATCTATTCATACCTGCGGAGCGACTGCGATATATTAGTGCCACACTAATTTCCGCAAGTGTAAACGCACAGTAAAGAATAAGGTCGCAAACAAAACTATATTTTGTATACATTATCTTATTCTCATCAACACACTAATACACTATAAATGCAAAATGTCCAACTTTTTCCGACTCCTACGTCATATTTTCGGAAAAATCTAGTACATTAATATTGTTTCCGTTTTGTTATACTTGGGAACGGAAAAAATATTAATGTACTAGATTGTTTCCGAAAATATGACGTAGTAGTCGGAAAAGTTTGAACATTTTGGAATTGGGCGGAATTCATACTTCTTCGTTCATTCATTCAAGAGTTTTTTCGACCAATAATATTGCTCCAAAATGACGATTTTTTTCTTCTGCATTCTTTCACGAGAGATGATTGGTCGAAAAAATTGTTTGAATGAATGAACGAAGAAGTACGAATTCGGCTTTATGGTGTATTCGTGCGTTGGTGAGAATAAAATAATGCATATAAAAATACAGTTTTGTTTGCGACGCCATTGAGTACAGCATAACTTCTGTGAAGTGAAAATTATATTGTTATTTTAAAATACATATAGTGAATAATGAAAATTTTTCAATAGTGTTATCACTTTTTAAAACAAATGGTTCCAAAAGTTAATAATAGTTTCTGTTCATAAAATTTGTATTGTAATACTAAATATTAAATATTTAATAAAAAATAAATTTCAAATACATTTTTTTTAATTAATCAACTTACAATCAATTAATCAATTTTATTTTATTTTATTTATCTTAAAAATTATGATGGCGCCATAATATTTAATTCACAAGCCCCGCCCCTTATAAAGCACGTGCGCACTCACACATGCTCAAATTTTTGTTTACTCAAATTCACCGTTTGTCCAACTTTTAGCGAGAACATTCACAGGAAATATTTAAATATTTTTGCTGACACTTTTGCTGACAAAAGTCAGTGATGATTTCATCAAAATGTTAGAAATATGCAGATATTTTCGGAATTAAAAATACTTGGGTAGAGTTTAAAATATTTTGATGAAAAACGCTTTACACCACGGAAGATGTAAAAGACGATTTTACTTTTTGAATAACCGATTTAAATAACCAAACATATTTTAATATAGCAACGTTTTGACAGATTCCTCATCATATGTGCCATAATTATGGTAATCCATTGTTGTATGAGTTCTCTCAAGAACCGTAATAAATTATTATAATATGGTTTATGTCGAGTACACTCGTCAAGACGAAACGAAAATTGTTCGCATAATGTCCAGTATACTCGTCATACAGATAAAAAAAATACATTCGTATTATTATTCAACGAATTGCTCAAAAATAATTAAGCAGGGAGAAAAAGTTTTTCGAAACAAAATTAAATAGTTAAAGGGTTAAAATTCAATTGATATTGTCTAAGATTGAATATTATACCTAATTACATCAATATTCCTCATATTGGTTAATATGATTAAGTGGGATTTCCAAAAATAATGAAATGGAAATTATTCATTTGATTTTAGTTTAAAATAATAGTTGAAAAAGAGCGAAACTTGAAACCGGTTCTGCTGACAAAATTAAAAATATTTAATGTCACATTAATGAAAAGTATTTTTAAAGTGTTATTTTATAATATAACTGTATTGTAAAATTGTAGAATTAAAATAATTTTATATACTGATATTGCGTAATTAATTAAATTAAATAAATTGCGATATACAGATTGTGTTATACCACGGAACACATATAACAACGGATTAAATTATTATGGCACATTAATAGACTTTTTCTAGTTTAGACTCGTACACATTTATAATTTAAAATTCATTTTCACTTCAAGCAAATGTAATCCGGATTGATCGTTTATAACCGAAAAGTTTAATTTGTTAATAAAATGGCAATGCATATGTATGCACGAGTATGTATATATTACGACAAACCATCTAATGGTCGCCAAAAAATAAGATCGGGAGACTGATTATGTAAGCTTTTCGGATTACGACAAATGACGTTAAAACGCTTTTTATTTAATGCATTTTGGTCCTTGTAATTGCGACTATCTGTTGTTGTTTTACTCGTACACATTTATAATTTCGAAGTCGTACAAGTCGTAACGATTTTACAAGTCGTAACGATTTTACAAGTCGTAACGATTTTACAAATCGTAATGATTATTTTTCTTATCTTCATAGAAAATTTGTCAAAATTAGTTTGAGTCGTAAGCCGTACTCGTAAGTCGTACGTACCGCCAGTAGGAGCATGATCACATCGTATTTTTAGGGTCGATTATGTGACCATTACGAGTTACTGAAAGGCTTTAATATATTTGAGTTGCCGTAATTCGGACTTAATTTATCTCGAAACTCTTAATTCGGGATTATTATTCTAATAAATTTGACCCTCTTCTTTCAAATAAAATTTCGGGCCCCTTATTACGTGGTCGAGTATGTACAAGTATTACGAATTAAAATTGTCCATTACGAGTTGTACATCGAAATTATAAATGTGTACGAATAAAATAACAATAATTACTCGTAACTCAAACCAAAGGGATTTTTAACTTCATTTTTCGTAATTCAAAACCGAAATGGTTCCCATTACAAAAACGTTAAGGTTTTCGAAAATAAAATTATGTTTAATAGTTAATTTAATATTATTTGACTCTCATACATATATTATTGTACAGCCTCTCGGAACCTTAGTTCAAATTTATATGATTAGTTACTAAAATTAAAATAATATTTCAAAGTAAAAAAATAAATAAATTACACATAGGGTTAATTGATTAAAAATTCCATTTTAACATTTTTGTTTCTTCTTTCTGTTCGTGTTTGTCTTTGATCAGCTCCACAAGAATCTTTAAAATAAAACTTGAATATTACAACTATTTATTGGTAACAATCTTTTTAGCTTATTCGTATTGTTTTAGTGTAGATGTGTGTACCGTACCTACTGTGTATATATTTTCTTGTTTCGGTTCACCTTAGCTCAAGAAATAAAATTTTAAAAATATGTGATATTTTGTTAACTCAAGATTTTTATAACCTTTTTATTAACGCAAAATATGTACATAAATATATGTGAGTGACATTGCAAACTTAAAATTGTATTCGCAAGCAAAGAAGTTTTTATTTTATTTATTATCAAAAAATAATTTTATGCGATCAACTAAAAAAAAAGATTTATCCATTGACTACAATGTATTTTAAATTAATGTAATTGACTATTTTACGGAATAGCAATCTCAACCTCAAGGTAAATTATAAAAACATTGGTTTGTGTTAGTGCTATCAAATACAGTAAAAATTCGGCTCGATCATCAAAATAAAAACACCAGCTCCGCAATTTTACAAATATTTTGGGCTAGTTTTAATAAAAAGAAGTTATTCCAATCTAAGTTCATTGCATTAATTTTAATGTTTTATTTATTTGCTGGTGTTTTTTTTCATTTTGATGCTATTCATGGAAACATAATTTATAAATTTTTATTGAAAAAGTATTGACAATTCATTCAAATTGAAATCATATAAGATTATGCTTGAATGTGTTCAGCTTTTAAAATAGAAAAGTAAAACATAAAACTAGATTACACATTTTTATTTATTAAATT
Organism: Nephrotoma guestfalica; assembly: GCA_963691935.1. Taxonomy (NCBI): domain Eukaryota; kingdom Metazoa; phylum Arthropoda; class Insecta; order Diptera; family Tipulidae; genus Nephrotoma; species Nephrotoma guestfalica. The sequence goes on from OY829915.1 coordinate 92,534,462, forward strand.
AAACGTAATTGCGGCTTAAATGATAAAAATTTCTTTGTTTTTGACGACAGTGTCTGAAATTACCTATTTCAAACTAATAACTCGCATTTTAAAGGCGTAATGACTGGGTTAAACTTATATTTTTATTGTTTTATTTATCGTCAATAAATTTGCGTTCACTAATTAATTAGACAATAACAAGTAGGACAATAATATAATAAACAACAGTAGATAAATCTTGGAATTTAAAAAACTGCACTTTTATAAAAAATATGGTAAAATAAATAAAATTTAAATTTAATGCTTAGATAATTATTCCAAGAAATGTAAATCTAGACACTTTGTGAAATTGAATAACGATCGCTTAGTTTTGTTTTGTTCCAGCTCCAAGAGTCATTTTTTTGAATTCCATGCCCATTTTCCCCGTATGGATAATGGTCAAAATTTATAAAAACCTCCGAAAATTATTTAATTCATGAATTCTTGAATTCAATAGAAAAATAATGAATTACAAACTTAGGTAATGGATATAAATTATGTGGAAAAACGTACCTGGCGGTAAACTAAAGTTTTAAAATAACGTAATAAAAAAAATGTAATTTTGGTAAAATGTAATCTTGTAAAATACCATCGACTTAGCCTGTTCATAATTATATTTTTGGTAAACAAACAGCTATGTCCTTATCATCGTAAATATTTAATCGAAGAACACGTTATCGTGCTAAACGTCAGCATATAAACATTTAATCGTAAGAACAGTTAATCGTAAGTCCAGTCAATTATAATACCAATTAACTTTATAAACAGTAAATGGTAAACTACATCTTCGAATGGACACATGATCGTATTTATAAATGTCCGTACGATTAAGAGTTTAGTTAATGACGTGTTACTTATTTCTATTCTAGTCGATCCGATCGATCTGAGTACCAAAAGGTTGTTTCCTTTTTCACACCAAACTATCTCACCAATTTTGTTACAGTTTTTTTATTTTACTTTTAGATTGATTAGGCCGATTTTTTTGATTTGCAAAATATACCGATTTCTAAAATTGATTATTGTTTAACTATGTTTCTTAGTTCAATCTGGTAAGATGCCGCCCAAACGTCTGTAAATCAGATACGTAAGGCATTCGGAAGCAAATTATGAAGAGGTATACATATTTCATTTAAATAATGTAATAACTATTTTGTACAAAGATAACTTTAAAACAGTATTTACGTAAGGAAGAAACCATACAATTTCATTAAAAGTCGCCTGCATCGACTTAAGTAACAAAAATTTGTGTGTATGTTACGGTTAAAGTGTGAAACTGATAGTTGTGCGAAATTAAGTTTTTTTTAAATCGGTTGTAAAAGGTGGCAATATTGCCAACATATTACCGGTCCCTTCACTTACATACCCGTTGTCTTGTTTATTCACCTTGAGAGGGTTAAGCGGAATGAAGGATATGCAGCAACTTCCCACGAGCTCGTGACAGTTATTGCAGAGGCTGAGACAAAGTTGGCTCAGTCTTCCCTCACCCATAAATTTATTTATATTCCTAACCAAAGTTTTTGATTTGTGGATTTCGCGAACTTCTAATTTTCTCACTATTCTGAACTAACTGGTTTTCCAACTTTACAAGGTGGATGGGGAGCTCAACAGAAGATGTATAAACGTGGTACACCTTAGGTACCTAAATAAACTCACAGAGGGTGCGATAAAACTTCCCGAATTTTCAAAATTGATGTTTTTACTTTCTTAGTTTTATACGATTATATGTCAAAATTATTTGTTTTTTTAAATTCCCCATATAATTTTGGTCTATCAAAAAATAGACCAAACGTGGTTTTCAATCATGTGTCATTATTAGTTGTGTTCGTAAAGAATAGTGAACGGAACATATTTTCAACATTAAATTGCACAAGTGAAAAAGTTCGATCTATGAAATCGTAAAACATTCTAAATAAACTGGTTGAACTGTTGACGATCTTCGATGGCAATTACGCCTGAGAACGCCAAACAAGGTCTGCTTTTAGAGCTTGTGTAATGGAGAGCAATCGATGTGAAAGATAGCAAAAGATCTCGGGATATTAGAATTTAACACCCACCGCATCGTAAAGAATAAGCTGGGACTTCGCAGCTAAAAACTTAACCGTTGCCGCTTATGGTGAATAGATAAGAGGAATCTGTTTGTTTGATCATTGGCGGTCGCTCGAAAACAGTTTTTTAAAGCGATGGCACATACACATCTAACTACAGATGATTCGTGCGTAAATTGGTGACGATTTTCCGTTGAGTCTCTTTAAAATATCTGATCATCTGATATTGCTTTGCAATTATTTGCAATCGATTTCTTTGAAAGTAGACATTCAAAAAATCCATATCGCTATATACATTTTTACAAACATAAAAAAATTGCAAAGCGATTTGCAATCGAAAGTACTAGTGCATACAACATGTTGCATTGTAAATTTTGGATTTACACAAAAAGTGGAAAATGTCCCTTATTTTATTTATGGAAATTTTCAACCCTGTACAAAAAAAAACACAGCAAAATTGATAGCAAATTTTTTTATTCATGTCATAATTAGTTGTTGTCATTAAACAAGTCTACAAAAGTAAGTTCAAATTTACATACATAAATGTATTATTTTAATACTTGATTTATTGATATTTTTTTAGAAACACGAATTTATAAATTTGTTTGTGTTAAAATGTCAAAATTATTTACTACCACTAGAATGTGAAATCACTAACACAGTCGCTCATTCAGATGAGAACCTATAACAGTCACTATCCGGCCTCACTGATATTTTGATGAACACGACTTACAGAAACCTTGTGCATCAGAATATTTCGTCACCGATGAATTCTTACTTCAACAAGACTGGGCACATTCTCCCGAAACCAATATCGCCGGTCACGAAGAATTGTTTGCTCTAGTTTGGGCTGAGACTGACCCTCAAACTCATCTGATCTCAACGTAACTGAAAGCTCTGGGTGATTAATCGAGGAGTAATTTAGCTCAGGAGAGCGCTACAACTCAGTAAATGCATCGAAAGTGGTGTTAATCCGCGCCTAGAAGTAATTTTTTAACATTTGTTGAAATTAATTTTGATTAATTTTGTTGAGATTAGAAACATTATATAGAAATTTTGATCTGATGGCAAGTTTTACACTGACTTAAACGTTTGTAAAATCTCCGAAAAAATCCTGATATCTTTTGGTAGCCCCCTTTGCAGTTTTATTATATATCTAACCGGTCTAGAATGGATCTAGTCGATTAAGTGGTTTCTTTCTTTACAGCTGCCTTACTAGGTTTGTGTCATCCAACAGGACGTATCTCAATATTTTAATGTAGACTAATACCATAGAAAAATAAGTTTACCATAGATTTTTTTTTTCTAAATCGAAAGATAAAACTGAGTTGAGAAAGAAACTTCTAATAATTCCAATGTCATGATTATATTTGTGACTTTACATTGCGTATACGTATTATAACAGAAACAACTAGTTTTGCATGTGTAGGCAACCAAACTAAAATATCATTACGTATGTATATGTCTACGGCCAAGTAGAAGGCAAATAAAAAACAATACGGTTTTTATGTGTTCAGGCCTAAAAAACGTAAACACGAAAAATAATTTCATACAAATGCTATGAAAATTATTATTTGTAAGTTTTTTCTGATTTTATTTGATATCTCGTAAATGTGGCATACATTTTAATATTCCTGAGCGTGAACTTTGTTTATTTACCATTAATTTTGATCAATTTACTTTGTAAATGTATTTACTTTGACTATCGTCGTATAATATGGAGCAAAGTTTCTGCGTATGTATGAAGAGTAGACTACATAGAGAAGAAAAACGAAAAAAATGATTACTCTTCATGTATGCATACATATTTTGCTTTATATTGACGATTGTAAAAGTTAGAAAAGCACCGCTGGTGGATCAGATTGCAACTAATTTTACTACAAAATATGACATATGTGATCGATATGCCGACGAAATCACGGATATACATAGATTCATGTGTTTTATATTATATATGCCACAAAATCAGTAATTATATAAAACATATATCATTCTCTAATTTATATATTTAAATAAAATTAAACCAAGAGTATGCATGAAACAAAAAAGTCAAAATTTGTAGTTATCGAAGTTTATTTAAAATCCGCTAGATGGAATCTGTGATACCTTTCCAATCGTCAATATTATACGACGATCATCAAATTAAAGACATCGTAGCGGAAAATGGCAAAATTCTAAATGAAAACTAACTTAAAAATTAAAAACAAATTATTATAATTAAAGATAATAAACAAAGTTCACGCTCAGGAACATGCAAATTTATTTTTCTGCCACTTTTACGAAATTTGAATAAATAAAGTCATAAAAAAACTTACAAAGCAAATTCCATAGCCTTTTATGAAAGTTTTTTCGGGTTTACGTTTATTTCATGTAATAGCACAGATAAAATATATAAACATTTTGCACACTTATAGAAATTTAAATAACAAATTAGAAGAATGTCGTTGTATGTGTGATCTTGAAATCGTGATTTGAGTAGTTTCAAAATTTACGTCAGATAGCACATTAGGATAGTGAATAAAACAAAAAATACGATTGTTAAGGAAGAGAAATATATGCTAAACTTATTTTGCTAATACATTGCAAGTGTTACCACGCGTGTTTGCTTATTTGTTCACTAACGATATACATCTTCAGGTCTCTATGGATGTTGTCATTTATTACGTGCCCTCTATGTTAACTGTTCCACGTAGGGTTTGGCTTTGGTATGGTTGGATGATTTTGACATTTGTTTTCTATGAACAATACCCAGGTCTGAATACTGTAAATCGTCCACATAGGTTTTAGAATTTGTTGATATCGTACCAATTTTTTAAGTAACGTTAGCTTAGAATAACTCCCTAAAATCTATTCTATCTTTCTGTAGTTAATATTTAATTCTTTTTTTGATATGCTCTTTCCTTTTGTTTGTTTGTGTGTTGGTAATCTCTACAATCTGTTCTAGGGCCGAAGCACACGCATCTCTTTCGCAGTTTGATTTTCACATGTTACCTTACGCAGTAAACAAATCGAGGACGTACGGCTGTAGGTCAGATTTACGTAGATCCATATCTGCATATTGCATAGCTTCATGACAGCCTATAGTACCGACATGGAAGGTGGGTCGGCCCATGAGTTCTGCACTCCGACAGAGGGTCATAGTTGTGTTAAATTTCATAACCTATCGTAATAATATGATGTAAAATCCTTTTTGCATCCTGCGTCTATCGAAATTCGAATCCGGTACCTTCCGATGCAAACGCTTTAACCACTGTGCCGTTTGGTCGGGTCTTTTCCTTCTTAGTATCGCGTCTGGAGTCAAGTCTAGATATTTTTCAATTGCATAGTGATAGTGAATTTAGTTCTATGAGATGGCTGGAGCCCTCTGAGTACTCTAGACTAGAAAACTGAAAATAATTAAATAAAATTGCGACGCATAATACGACGGAAAATAATTAGTTTAATTAAATTAATTTTATTGATGACTAGGGAAAATAAAATTTATTGCTTTTTCTATTTTAAAATAACGAATAATTTTTCAACTTACTTATTCAATTCAAGAGCGGACAACATTTCGAAACATTATCTTTAACCGTAATCCGACAACTAAAAATTTATTTTAAAACAAAAGAAAATTGAAAAAATTGTCTTAAAATGCGTTCCTTTTCGAAACATATCCAAATTTTTCACTCAAATATTACTGATTCTCTATAAGTTACCTACTAAAAAGAATTTTCCTAATAAAAAAGTAGACCGTGCCCCGAACAAAAAATTATAAAATAATCGAAGTGGGACCGAGTAGTCTGGCCGGTCCAGCTTATCCTCAATTACAATAGGTTTTGATCCTACGAAGACCGCTTGGTTATTTAACGGCATCGGAGTACAAGTTTCGCCTTCGTTGGCTTAGTAAGTAGAGTGCTTGCTCTGTTATTTGGGGGTGTCGGGTTCGATTCCTGGTGGTGACCAGTTAAAAAAAGTTGCGACTGGGTGTTTTTAGCGTGTCATATGTTATTTATATAATACTGTGAGCAAAAAATAGTAAGACTTTGTTTATAATTTTAAAATTCTTTATTTATTTCTCCAAATCTATTTCGTCCCTCTCAAAGTAATCCCTCCCGGCCTCAATACACTTGTGCCAATGTTTTTTCCAATCCTCGAAACAGTTATTAAAGTCAATTTCCGGAATAGCCTCCAATGCGCGTAGCGATTCATGTTTAATGTCTTAAATTGACTCAGAACGGTTTCCCCGGAGCGGTCGTTTGAGTTTGCTGAACAGCCAGAAGTCACACGGAGCTAAATCAGGCGAATGCAGTATGAGAAGGTGCATTATCGTGGTGCAAAAACCAAAAGTTGTCGACCCATAATTCCGGCCTCTTTTTACGAATAGCTCCGCGCAAGCGACGCATAACACTCAAATAGTATTCCTTGTTTGGCCGGTCGGAAGGAATTCGGAGTGCACCACACCTCGATAATCGAAAAAAACTGTCAACATCACCTTGATTTTTGACTTGCTTTGACGAGGTTTTTTCGGCTTCGGCTCACCTTTGGCACGATATTCGGCCGATTGATCGTCTGTTTCCGGGTCGTAAGCATAGATCCAAGACTCATCGCCAGTTATAATACGTTTCATGACATCCTGGTCGCCGGAAAGCATTGTTTCACAGACGTCAACGCGACGCTGTTTGTCCAAAAAATTTAGTGATTTTGGCCCAAATGATCTTTCAAAATGGTTTTCACTGATCCTTCCGATATTTCAACGATGCCAGTAAGGTCTCTGACTGTTAATCTTCGATTCTCGAGCACCAATTCCTTGATTTTATTAACGTGTTGATCATCAGTTGATGTTGATGGCCGTCCTAGACGTGGTTCGTCGTCAACACGATCTCGACCCTCTTTGAACAATTTGTACCAATCAAAATCACTTGCTCGCGACATACAATTATCACCGAAGGCCTTTTGCAACATTCTGAACGTTTCGGCAACAGATGTCACTGACAGTCATACCAACATAGGAAAAAAAATATTGCGCGCGAAATTTAAATTAAAATGTCTTACTAATTTTTGCCCACAGTAGTATGTTCGTCAATTTTCAGATTTCAGATATATTAAAATTAATAATATACAATCCAACAATATACTCGTATATGCCATGCCTTAAAAACGATGTAAAGTAACTTTGTAAGCCGTCCGTCAATGTTTGGTGAATGAAGACGAACCGAACTGTTTTTATGTATGAAATAAAAAAAAATCTAATAATGGCGTTGCATAACTTTGCATAAAATATTCCTCAAAATTATTATTTCGTTCTCCCGCAATTAAAATATAATACTGTTGTTATAAGCGCTAAACGCTTTTCAATAATTATATTTTAAATGATCACTTAACGATTATATTAAATTTTTGCGATTCAAAGAAAATGTATATTTTCGTTGTTCGACTTGATTTACGAGTAGGTCTATTTTCACTTATTTTATCTCACAGTTCAAATTGACATCCACAACACTTAAATTGCAACTAACCCAGAAACATGAGGTTATTTGCTTTTGTCAGTACAGAATTATATACAAATGGAAACATCTTTTGTATCGCTCTCTCAATGTAATATTGAAGAAAAATTTGCTCAATCCAATATTGTAAAAAAATTTCTCAGAACGAAGGAGTGGTGTTCTATAAACATGTCAGGAATGTTATATCCGGCATGGGAGTGTGCGGCACTAACCCTAAAGTATACTCGATGGACCAATGAGACTCAAAGTAAAAACATATGATTTCATACTACTTCAGAATAACTTCAGAGAATAACTTTCTTGACAATTGAAAATATCTCAGTCACATCGAGTTTATCAGAAGAGTGAGGTTAGTCTTTAAATCATAGGCATGCCGGTCAAATAGTTTGATCACGATCGATCGTATTGAAATATTACGTCAATCTCGACTTCTTTTCAAAGCATAGCTATTCAAGCTTGACAAATTTGTGATCACGATTTTAATAAAAGTTATTTAAACTTTACAATTTTCAACGTATGTGAATTATGATCCGCATTCAATCCGGTTTCGAATTTTGTGTTCAATTCTATTTTATAAAATAGCTACTAAAAATTCGCCATATTCAATTCCTAATAAAATTACACATTTACCTTGTATTAGCATTAAAATATAGGTAACTTCCTAGTAAAATAATTATATAATTTGAAAATATTAGTAGCTTGCCGGACCACTAAATTTGACCACGTTTTATAAATGTTATATTTTCTTCTACAATTCTAATTTAAAATAGAACTGCAGTTTTCTAACCTGTTTCTAACCTGTTTTCTAACCCGGTCTACACAATGCAAATCTGCTGATAATTTCTTTCATATATGATAGAATACGCAATTTGGTCAATGTATGTGTGAGTATGCTATACAATATTTTTGCTTTAGCAGCAAATTATCAGGCTGATATTTCTTCAAAAAATATCATGTTAATTATTACGAGATATCATATTTTACAGGTTATGTTTTTAATTTTTTTTTCAAATTCATTTTGAAGGTGAACGCATAAAAACAATTAGAACATCATAAAATTGTGTTATGGTTATTTACATTTTGCTTTTATTTTATTTTTGCTTATTGCAAATAATGCTCCACACAGTGCGGCAACACGATGAGGTTTTCTTCGTCTCTTACCTCTTCTCCTATAAACAAAATTTTAACGTGATTTTTGCAACAAGTTTGCAGCAATAATTTTATTGCTTGTGGCTTGTGTTGTATACTCACTAATATAAACGAAAATACAAAAAAAATTATGGTCAGAATTTTAATTTTTGTTTTTACGCGATTAGTATGAAAATGAATTTTGGTAAAAAATAAACACCTGAGCACATGTGAAGAATTTTACAATTTGTTTCAATACCTACTAGATCTTTTAAATTTTACTTTTTAGTTTTTTCTATTCGCTCAATCATATAATGTAAACTGAAAATAATTTACACATTCACAGACAAGTGCCGCACTTGAGTTTTGCGTAGAAAGGCAAGTGCTGCTTGAGTTTTGTTGAAAAACGCAGTGTGTGGCTAATAATGTCCGTTCTGTGCTTTACATTTAGTTTTGTGTTTTTTATAGTTTAATATATACCATGTTTCCATGAACCGAGTTAAATTAGGTTTAGGTTTCGTTGAGTTAAAAACATAGCGGCGTTAACCCATACCGTTTCCATGAACATCGTAAATCGATTTAGTTTGACAGCTGCGTCTAATGTGTAAACCAAAATTTCTTCAAAAATTGCAAATAAAATTTTGCGTTCGTAATCATTCCAATGCACCGTAGACGACATTTTGTTTTAATGAATGGATGTTAAAAAATGTTGACAGATAGAATCTAACTCAACCACACTAGTTTCGTTGAGTTTATTTGGGTTTAACGAAACTCAACCCTAATCTGCGTTTCCATGCCATAGAATTATATACTATAGAATGAATTTAAAGTTTTCCCATATAAGATTTGCTGTTTCATGTGTCACAAGCCAGAGCAGGATGGTTATATAAAAAATGCATATGGCGGTCTCATATGTCAAAGATTCAACCCCCTCAAACCAGTTTTTGTTTTTGTTTTAAATTACGCGTTTAATTTTGTGCTCTTAAAAAATCGTGAAAATATTAATTAAAATAATTAAAAAATAATTAAAATATTATTAAAATAGTTAGTGGATTGTGTGTAGTGTATCATTTTAGTAATAAAAATTACAAACATTTAATAAAATGAAGTGTCTCGTGAAAAACTGCTAATTACGCCTCAAAAATTACAAGATGAAATTTCGTACCATCAGTAAGTATTTATAAAAAAATAAAATGTAAATTATGTTGAAAAGAAAGTGATTTGTGGTAAAATTATCTTTAATTTAAGTTATAAATCAGATAAAAATAAGAAAACAATTTTGGTTATTGGCGTGGGTTGATGCTTTTAATAAACATATGTTTTTACCAGTGCCGCATTTTTCTTATTTTATTTCATGTGCTAAGTGCTTTGCTTTTCATAATTTATTTTTATTTTGGAATATGTACTGTAAATACAATTTTTTACAGAAATTATAATGTAAACATTTGTTTTTAGTTTACCAAAATATGGAGAATTGCAAAAGCAATGGTTGAAGCCTCATCAGATGATATTTCTATTGACCAAGAAATTTCAAATGTAGACGAATCGAATATGTATGATGAAGGTTTTCTTGGATACCCAATTATACTAAGTGAATTTTCAATTAATGTTATTGAATACATAGGAGGATTTATAGTCCGATATTAATTTAGAAAATTGAATTGTGAGGACTGTTGCACATTAATACAACAATGTAACTCTTATACCTCGCTAATCAATTTACAAAATAAGGGTGGTCTGTTAACTCCTTCGTCGTCAGTATTAAAAATTTGTAAATATTCAGAAGCTGTATTAAAACGGGAATTGGCTATTGCGGACTACAAAAACATAACGCAACTAAAATCTAGTTCTAAATTGTTTAAAAAAAATAAGTTATAACGTTCTTCACAACCTAATAAGTGTAAATATTTTCAATGATGAAGATCAATATAGTCATTCTCAAGAACACGTTAATTTGTTAGCTCATTCTATCATAGAAAAATATTATGACATCCGATTGAATTATTTTTGTAACCAAAGGTCATATAAATTAACGAAAAGAAACAAGTTTATTTCTTTATTACATTTCAAAGGAATGTGAAATAAATAAGCGTAGTGGTTTTATAATTATTATTTTTTATATTTTATATTTTTTATATTGTATAATTTTTTATTATATTAATATTATATTTAAATAAAAATAATTAATGTACTTTATTAAAGAAATAAAACTGTAACTAAATATAAATAATTTTTTAATTTAAACTTCCTAACTTCACTGCATTCGATCGAAAAAAGTTCTAAATACGGCCCTGTTAATTTATATGCTTTCTCTTTTACCCTCCGAATTTGTGACGCTTGACAGTTCTTTACATTCATTCTATATACTCTATTTCTATGTTCCATGCACGTAAACCTGAGTTAACCTAGGTTAACTCTGTCATGGAAACATGGTAATATACAACCATCCCTCGATTTACACGGTAGATTGGTTCCGCAGAAAACCGTGTAAGTCCGAAAATACCGTGTAAATCGAAAATACGATTTTTGTATGAAAACCCGTATAAATCGAAAAAATACAATAACATTCTTAAATTATCGTTTGGGTTTTAACAATTCATTTATTTTAACATAAAATATATAGAATAAACTAGAAATAACAAATAGAAACTTAAAAATATAATAATATTGTTTTTGTTTTTTCAAACAGTAGTAAAGCGAAATCGTGTCAGCGAAAAGCACCGTGCAAATCGGGTGATATTAAAAATGTAATATATATATACTTTATAGTTACAACATGTCGGCACTTTCACCGACGAAATATTATTAACAACACGACGAAATTTTACGTTTTCGGCTTCGTTTTAATATTGACAATTTCTACTACGATTTTTAAACGAGATTAATCTACATATACGAGTATATTATATAAAGTGATATGTTCCGACTGAAATTTAAATTCTACGCAGATGAAAAGGTGCAAAATCTAGGTTTCACTAATTAGTCTAATTTATATTATTGCACGCCTAAATGCCTTAAAATCAATTTCTAGTTTTTGCGAATTTACTTATCGAATTAACCTAATATGTTTTGCGAAATGAAGGTTCACAAAAACGTAGAATATTGATTTTTTGATGTATCACCATTATTAACCATTATTCAATTTTTGAACTTTTGCTGTTCAAAATTGTTTAATGCTCGGTTTGCCATATTGCATGAATAAGACGCATCTGTGCAGAATAATTAGCACATAATAGGTATTACAGAAGCGTTATTAAGTTGCTTTTAGATTTAAAAATTATGATTAATTTGTGTGACCTTTGTTCACTAAAAGTACACAACGGCGTTTAGAAGCCTATTTTATTTAGTCAAGATAAAATCGACCATTGTATTAAAGTTAAAAATTTATAAATTTATGCTAGCAACGTAACCAGAATTTGCCAGAGAAACTACTACCTCTCTTTATTCACCAGCGAGTCAAATGTATTTAACATAAAAATAAAATATATAAAAATGGCGCCCCGATTAGCCGATGAACGCGTGGCGTTCTTTAGCTTCAAGGAGCGCGAAGAGCCCTTGTGCAAATTTGTAACTAACTAGAAACCAACATTTCACTGACGTTTCACCGATTTAGACATTTTTATAGCCGAAAAATTTTATTCAGTCAATGACAAAACATAAACAAAAAATAAATATGTAAAATTTTCCAATTGACGATTGGTAATGAAGGGAACACAATAGCTGTCCGAATAAAATTAAGCAGTTATTTCATGCAAAAAATTATCACCAGCGCTGTTGAAACGACTGAAAATGGCAAAGTGGCAAATTTTAAAAGTTGTCATTTTTTGCAAAATTGTCTAAATTACGGCTCTAAATCGTCAAAATAAAATATAAAAATGAACGCACAACACAAATTTTACAGCAATTTAACTTCCCCCTGGAAAATATTTACACCAACGCTATGGATACTGAACTGACTACGAGATCATTTACCATTTTTTGCCGAAAACCAGGAAAAATTGTATTACTAATTCAAGTTTTGTTTTCATGCTTGTGAGTTGTTTTATCAAATTGGCGCGAGAACTGACAGAATTTTAACGACAATTTAATCACACAGTAATTATTAAGTGTTTTCAATATCAGAAAATAGTTTTAACTTGTCAACTTACTAGCTATGTAAAAGTTATGCAGTTTTTATAGCTATAGCAAAGAGAATAAGACTTATAGGAAGAGTTATTTTGTCTGAACAGAAAATACGTATGGACAAATTGAATCCGTTTTGTTTTTAAGTGCAATAGAGAGGAAAATATAAAAATGCAAACGATTTTCAACAAAGGTTGACATGTTCACTTCGTCTTTTTAATCAGTGTACATCAAACAGCAGGCGTTACTTGGTAATGTACATTTGGTTGTACATTTAACCCAGCAGTAATAACATATCAAAAACTCCTGGTATTTTGCAGACTGTATTTGATTATATCTGTCACCATAAGCACTCCAAAGTTTATTCGCATTTGAGAAATCAACAACTCAAACGTGCTCATATTTGCTGATGACGCAAAAATTTATCGTATGGTTAATGAAATGCTTGATACGGAAAAACTTCAAGAAGACATAGATAGGTTAAGTGAGTGGTGTGATCGAAATTCACTAGACTTAGATATTAAGAAATGTAACATCATGTATTTTCATCGTAAAAAACAGTTAATTACGTCATACACTAATTAGTCATACAAAGTCAACAGTGAATTGTTGCAAAGAGCCAATGGGACTATGGGCTTAGGTGTTACATTTGATGAAAACGCTAGCTCCAATAGGCAGTTTGGATTTATGAAATGATGGACTGGTGAATTCAAAGCTATTCAAACCTTATGTTAATGCTATTTCGCTTGCACTCGATCTCAACTGGAATGCTCTGCAACGGTCTGAAATCCATACTGTGCATATAAAATGATAAAATATTCAAAATAAGTTTCTGATTGTTTTGTTAAAGAAAAGTGACTGGGACTATGTCCAAAATTTACCAATCCATGAAAATGTGACTCGGCTATCTCCGTACTCAACAAGAAGCTAGGATTATAAAATATGTATCCTTGAAAATAGGCGACTTCTCTTGGGCGCGCCTTTTATTCGTAACGCTTTGCTTGGTCACATTGATTCAGCATACATTTTGGAAAACATATTAAATTTTTAGCACTACATAGAACACCATTCCACAAACTGTGGAGAAAAAAAAACAGATTAATAAACTGTCAAAATCATTGAACATCATCGATGACCTATTGTACTCCATTATATCAATGGCAAGGTTCAAATTATCCCGAAGAACTATTTTTAAAATTTTTAAATATTAAATAAAATTATTGATTTTTTGTTTGTTTTATATTGTGTTTTTACTAAATTTTAGTTTTAAACTCAATGTCGTGTCTTAAATTTGAAACCCTACACGTAACTCACAGAATAGATTTCTTTAATAAATAAATAAACATATTTATGTTTTACAGTTCCTGTTTTAATTTTTACTTTTGTGTACATTTAAATAAAAATATCACAATTAAAAAGTGAAAATCTCTACTCTTACATTTAATTAAAAAATTAACTTAAAGAATAAACAGAAATTAATTTTAATTAAATCAATGATATGAGAATAATTTGAAGAAAAAAATATAAAATTTTATTAAATCTAAAAAATGATTTTTGATGTATGTTTAACACCATTACCTTTAATTTTTATGATAAATCTAAATAGTACTTTCTCAAGCATTATATTTCAATTTGATTTTGTAAAACAAGGCAAAAGGAACACTAATACCAGATACAAATTTTAAGAGATATTTCACCCTGCGTTAGCGATAAAATTTAAACTGCATGTTCATTTTCTGTAAATAGTCGAACACAATCAAAAATAGTTTGTTCTTTTTAACAAAACAATTGGAATTATCAGAAATAAATTTTGACTTGATTTTTTAGTTGAAATGAAAAATCTCCTTTGATTGCCTGTGTGCTAATACCTACTTATACAATCGTACATGATGAACAAAACGGAACAAAATTTTAGTTTGTGGTTTTAAAGGAGGGCGAGTAGACCGATGATACAAAAAAACAAAGAGGAAAAGGAAAATTCAAATGAACGAAAATGTATTTAGGTATTCTCTAGTTTCTATTTAAGTTTGAAGAGAAAATTTTTCAATCAGTCGTTGTCTTGTAGTTGTCAAATGAGCATCAGCTCTTCGTATGTACGCGCCTTTCTTACGTTATACTGGCAATGATAATTATATACGAATTGTGCGTCTAGTATATGTATCATATTTCTTTAAAATGTAAAATTATATCGTTAATTAATACAATATTATGAATTGAAAGTGAAATTGGAAAAGGAAACACGCAACCTGTTGTGATTTTAAATTACGTTTTATAAGTTAGTGTGGTGCCTACATTTATCTTGTGAAATAAAATACCGACACAAACGGTAATGTTTAAAAAATTCAATTCACTGTGTACTTACTTCGTAAGAAGAAAAACACAAGGACTATATCATTGCTATTTTTGTATTGATTTCGGGGTTTCAATTTAATCTATGCCAAACAATTTAACACATTAATGTATTGATCGAGTTATTTTTACATTATTCGCCTATCTAATGTTGATCTGTTTAAACGAGGGTGGAAGTTTATTTAATTTTTAACTTCGTAATTTAAGACTATATTATAGATATGTGTATTTAGTTATACATATTACTATATAGTTTAAAGAACATATTAAAATGTATGTACGTTAAGGGGTTAAATGTACATAATATTACGATATTTTATAATGCTTATTTATATTAAAATAAGCATGGTTGTTATGTGCCACCGTATTCCGTAAGAACATTTTGATGTTTTTACTATAAACTTATGAAGTGGTAAATATCATATTTAAATCAAATTGTATCGTTTGGTATTAATAAAATAAAAATAAGCCTAAATTATTATTGATATGGTGAAATATACCAAGGCTAAGCGGCAGCAGCAGCAGTGAGCAGCAAATTTGATCATGAATATAATAATTTCATATAATCATGTAAACATTTTATAGTTTCAGAAGTTATAGAAAAGTAAAGAGAAAAGAACTTAAAAGAATTTGTGCTCCCTTAGTGTGTTTCACACTTTAAAATCCATGGTGAATGTAACTAAGGAAAAATTCATATTTGTTAAATTGCATTGGTAGGTAGTTTAAGTGTAATTTCTAATGGTTCTGAATTTCTTATACGTATTTCCTGAATTTTGATAATACACGTACCTTTTTATTGTATAAGAGCTAAATACAAATGCTAAGTTGGTTTATTATTAATAGTTTTTATTATCAACCTAAATGCAAAGTAATCTCAAAATTTGTTTCAGTTAGCCTCTATCGATTTCCTCTTATTAAAAATTAATCAAATTAATACTTATAATCATTTTAAAAATCCACGGGACCACCTTGAAAAGGATAATTTAGCCCCAATAAATAAATAATAACTATTCCAAAGACAAATCACAACATATTCCCACTTAGAAGCTGTTATATAACATTTGCCACTATGTTATACAATTCTAATAATATTAACTCTAGTCGAATTTATAGATTAGAAATTTGGAAGAATTACAAGTACAACACTAAGAAGAAGACTTATGATTTTATAAATATCGGTGATTTCATATCATGCCATGACAACTAAAGTGGTGTTATTCACTGCAAAGCTGTTAGACTGTCAGACAGATTACATTGTAGAAATAATAACGTGTATAACAAGTAAAGCTTTTATTGTAATTCATCTTATATTCTATTAAGTTAATTTGTTTACCTCTCTCTAAAGCGTCCACATCCTACGATGAGATTTTAACATCGGCACAGTGGTCCCCATCCATCTCGACCCATCACCCTCGTCCTCCAGTTTCGACATCCTATTATACTTAGATCTTTCATATTCGGTGTCGTTACGCTAGCGCAGTCAGATATTCCTCTACGACGTATGGGTGGTAGTTGCTGGAACACTTAATTTAACATGTGTTGTTAGGCGCTTAGTAGCAACGTGGCCTAGCCGACTTCGATTGGATTTGATGAATCCGATAATATCGGTGTCTCCGAGAAGTTGCTTTATCTCATAGTTCATGTGAACGACTTTAATTGGACCATAGTTGTACGAATAATCTTCCTTTTAACAGTAGATAACATCTTATATTAGAGGTTAGGGTCCAGCTCTGGCTTCAGAAAGCTAGCATAGGTCTTAATCAATAACTTTGATTGAGTAAAGAAAACTTGATGTCCGGCAACAATTTGAACTTTTATTTTTGCCTGCATATCAATCATTTGACGATATTATTACTGACGCAAGGTACTTGAACTCTTCTATGCTATCAACATTAAGATCACCAATTCCAAAATTTGCCATGGAGATGCTCCTGGGTGTAAATAGGAATTTGATTTTACTGCTTTTCACTTCCAAACCAGGTCTTTCAATTCTCCGGCAGCTCTTCTTAGCCCAAAGAGAGACGATGAGATCTTATAGATTTGGTGCAAGATAAGGCCAATTTTGCGGGAATTCAGTCGAGATCGGGTTTTGCCTTTTCATTTTTCAGACTACGGTTCCGTCTACTTCTTCTACATTGGAATAGGACATTCGACAAAGGCCTCTTCTCTTGACAGAGCAATTGCGCTAATAGTGGTCCTTTCAATATTTCGTTTTAGCAGGTTTTGGAAATAGCTTTGCCAAACTGAGAGAGTATCAGCTACATTCGTTCTTAGTTCTCCATTCCTGTCTTTAATTGCTTACTTCTTGTTTGGAAGTATTTTGTGAGATTCCTGGTATTAGCAAAGTAGTCTCATGCGTTTCCTTGTCCTGCTTAGAAGTAGAGTGCTTCAAGTGTTACGAGCTACCAATTTTTCACGAAGAGTTTATTTATTTTGAGTACCTGGAGGCACCGGTCATCGAACCAAGCATCCCGCGATCACGGTGGTCCTCTTCCTATAATTTATTATTATTTTTTTATTATACCGAGCCACTGCTACTGGATGTCAAGCGGAGTGACAGTTGGTTGGTAATTCTCAAGTGATACTTGATCGTTTGAAGCTGCCTATTGAATGTGCTTGCCTATTGAGATAGATGATAGATGACAGTTTGCTTTTATATTTGTAAATGACAATACATACCGGGGACATGCATTTCAGCATATTGATAAGCCGGAAGCCAACAATATGTACCTAACGCGCGATGGATTAGAAAGCCAACTCCAAATTCTCCACTATTTTGATAGTAGCTGTAATTAAAAGTGTAACCGTTCGTTTAGGTTAAGCACGTTACATGCTTCCATTTTTAAAGCGTTGTTCGTAATGCTAGGCCTTAGTAAAGAGTTCGTTAAAATACCTCATGCGATTTGAAAAATTCGTATTGACCAAATTTAGTTTAATGGTTTCAAGAATTAACTATTGATGAATGATGTTCCTAATTATATAGAAAGTTTGCTTTAAGAATAATATGCCGGATAAGCATGTGTTATTTAATTTATTATTATCAATCCCTTTATATATTGCAGAACTTTCGTCTTCGCACCAGCAAGTATTTGTGCGTAATCTCATTTCAAGAAAAAATAATATAAAAAATAAATAAGGTCGAGCCTAAAAATTTTACGGATAAACTATTTTATGATAATGATAACTGATTTAATTTAGGAACAACCTTCAAATGATATATATAAACTAAAACTGTTCTATGCCTATTACCTTTTGAAACTTAGTCATCTATTTCACCTAATATCAAAAACGTTTGTTATGTGTTTTTTTTTCATTATCTTCTTCTACAGTTTTTTCAGTTAGGTTTTTTTTAGTACATATTCAATTTAATGCGTTTTCGCAAATAAAACCGTTTCTATTTATTTTACTTTACTATGTGCCCAGTTATTAGGGAAATGTCTGTTATTGGTATTAGAATTAGCCCCTGGAGAATAAATTCAAGAACGTACTATAAGAAGTACTCTCGGAATATAAAAATCCCAAATAGTTTAAACGAAATAAGGGTTTAGTATAAAATAACAAAGATAGAATTTACATTTATTATGATAAAAATTATTATTTTAATTGGCGCAGCAAATGGGCACAAATGTGACAAACATGAGGACGAATCAATAACGTATCATTGTTTTGAAGTAGGTTTAGGTTTCAGTGGTTGCTTACTGCACACTTAGGCCAATTTTTAGGCCCATTGTGATACCACTCATTCACTTCACATCATTAACCCACCTACTCACACAACTACAGTATACCACCTGCACATTGCAAGCTCCATGTCAACCTGTACATTGACATGGAAGGTGGGTCGGCGCGTGACACGGAATTCTGCACTCCATCAGAGGGTCTTAGTTGTATTTATTAGCATCACCGATCGTAATCGATGATGAAAATTCGATTTGCATCTAGCCTCTGATGGGATTCGAACCCAGCACCTCCCGGTCCAAGTGCCGAAGCTTTAACCACTGCACCACTTGTCCGGTTTGTTTTGAAGTAGCTAATTGGATACACAAATTGTGTGAAAATGGAAGATTCATCATTAAAGCGTCGATTTCAGCAATTGTTTTGAAGTAGCTAATTGCTGAAATCGACGCTTTAATGATGAATCTTCCATTTTCACACAATTTGTGTATCCTTGTTCTTAAAACGACATACAATTTGTATTGCTAAAGTTTAACGAAGTTATGTAGTTTTAATAACAAGAAAATTTAAGAGTGTGCCCATAATTTGTAAGATTCACGATCTAATAGAAAATGAACAGTTCCAAGGGCTAATACCAGTTCAACGATTTGGAAAATGTTGATTTGTACAGTTATGAGGATAATTCCCGTTGCACTCGAACGGATGCATCATATTTGTTTTATTAATATCACCGATCGTAATCAATGAAGAAAATTATCGTTTACACCATCCCCTCTGGTCGGTTTGACATTCGCATTAAAAAGCTCTAACTATTATTTTTCATGGAATGAGATGTTACTCAATATTTTCCACTAGTACGTGTCTTGCTTCTAAACCTTCGATTTTCCACTGCAGCAAAATATGTGAAGCAGTCATGGCCTGTTAAGAATTGAAACACGTATTCGACTTTTAAATGTTGTTTCATTAGGTGCATTCAGGGCACCCAACAGTTGGGAACATGTTGAGTAAAATCAAAGCCAACGTTATGAAAATGTTTAGTATTGTGAAATTTTGAAATCAAATTGGCGATGATTTCACTAATCATGATGCCAACAGTTGGCGGTCCTGAACGCACCCATTGGGTCCATCTAATTTCTCACTCGGGCTTAGTTACCCCTCCCTCACCCTGGGCATCCTTGAGCAATCATTATAATAGCAATAATTAGTAATTTTGACATAAACTTGTATATGGATTTAGCGTAAAATTTAAGAAATGGTAACTTTACTATATAAATAAAACGGATTTAGCTTAAACAAAAACGAAACTTCGGTTAATGTGAAATAGGATTTGGCGGAGTTTTAACTGATAAAACATTTAAGACATCACTAGATGGAAACGAAAACTAGTGGCTTAAAATTAATGAAACTGACTATGCCGTTGATGTATATAATAAATAGTATCAGTCGAAGTGCTGAACCTTCGAGGTACTCAGATATTGTTTTGCATTAGTGACGATGTGAAATTATCAACTTTCGCAGCGCACATAAAACATTTTGATTTGTGAACGGTGTTTTACATCGCTGTCGGGAATTATTTACTCGCCATTTGAATGTAGAGAACAGCAGCTTAAATAATTTGGCGAATATATTCGTTTGTCCCAAAACTGTAATATCGCTGTAAGACGGTTGTAACTGTGGCTCGCGATTTTTAAATATGCACGCAGCAGTGATGAAACTGTTTTATTACAACTATTTCTATATATTAAGTAGTGGGGTTCAGTTAAGTTTTGCTTCTTACATTCCCATGAACGTTTTCGTCGTTAATTTTGATGTGGTTTTGATGTCTGGTGCCGTACAATTGCCGGGTGTTTGCAACCGGGTCGTTACGTCCTATAAAAATTCCTTTTATCCTTCCCTCTTGTTATATGTAAATGTACTGTTGGAACAGACCCGGCGTTATCCGGGACTCTCGAGTACTCCTTGGTCCTACTGTCCAATCAATCAATCAATTATTTTGGTTTCATATTTATGAATTTGTAAAGACGCAATTGACGAAGATGTAATTATTGAATCAAAATAATTAATTCATGAAACAAGGAACGGTTGCATTTTTAGAATATATTTTAAGATAAAGATAATCTACATGATATTTTCTGGCAAAATAAACAAGTCTTTTTAAAACAACCAAAGAAATGGAAGATAGATTTCGAATAAACCACACTTGATTGACTACGCTAGAGGAAAAAAATTAAACTTATCGGAATTTTGGTAAACATTGTCCTTTAAAATAAAAATTATTATTCTCGCTTAAATTTTAGAAAAAGAACAAGACGAAACCTTGTTAAAAATTCAACTTTTAAATTTATTCGAATCTTTTAAAATTTTGTCGTTTTTCGTAAATCCTTTACTTTTCAACATCAATGCAGAAACTGAAAACGCTCCCACGAAAGCTATACCCCTTCCAGTACACAAAATTATCCCCAGATTTCGCAATGATCTCCAAATGTATGTAAAAACTGAAGTATGAAGTTTCATACTGATTAGTCAATCAGCCTGTACTGTAAATATGCCGAGTTTTGGTGAAATAAAGTTGGTTTTATAAAAACACATCATTTCTGCTAAATTCAAATTTTGTGGAAATTTCACTTTTTTAGTGTCATTGTACTTTTTAGCTTTTTGTAGCCTACTTAAATGAAAACTTATGTTTAGTTCATTTCCATAATGAATGAACTAAATAAATGGCTAAAATTTAAAAGGTCTATCTGAACTAATTTTGTTTAAATTTAATTTGCAATATTTTTGTTTTAATCGTTTCTTCATAAATGCTATGTACTTTTCCAAATATGTATTTGCAAGAAATTAAAAAGCTCATATGGAAGGTACAACACTTGGTTGACCGATTTCAGCCAAAAAACAACTCTAAAATCTCAATTAAAATGAGTTCCACGGTAAACATCGAATATAATGACTTCAATGTACTACGCCCGACATATTACTTTCTTTTACGTAGTAAAATAAAGTATAATAATAATGAATTGCAGATTTACCGACACTTATATCCAAACTGTGAATTAATTTCTATTGCAGTGGGAATTAATTCGGTAAAAAAACTTGTGGACCGGTATACGTTTATTTGCAAAAGTGCGGGGACAAAAATGTTTTTGTTAATTTTAGAAATAGATTATTTTAACTGCCTAATTCCCATAGTTGTGCCTCTTCATGTGAAATGACAATAGTCGTGTCACGTCACGTGAACATTGATATTCTTGAGGTCGATTCAAGTTACAAGGGTTGAAGGGTTTAGAAACACAAAATACAACTATATTTAGACACGATTTAATTCAATAATAAAAATTCTATTTACTTTTGATGGATTCGACAAAAAATATTATTGTCACTTGAAAAAATTAGGTGACAGAACGTCACATGAAGTGAATATAGTCGTAAGTTGCGACTATGAGAATAATAAAATGTAGACGACGTGACTGTAGCCACATGAAATGACGTGATACGACTATGGGAATTAGGGTGTAAATTCAGAGTGAATTAATTGTTTGTGAATTAATTCGGTAAAAGTGGTTTAATTCACAGCCACTTTTACCGAATTAATTCACTCTGAATTTACACCCTAATTCCCATAGTCGTATCACGTCATTTAATGTGACTATAGTCACGTCGCCTACATTTTCTTATTCTCATAGTTGGAACTTGACTATAGTCATTTCATGTGATAATTTTAAATCAAGCTTGATTCATACGATAGAATTTTGTTCCGGATTTTGACTTCGTAGTTTTTCAAAGAAGTTTATGCGTTTGTTGTAAACACTTAGAAAAGTTTATCATTTATGAGAAAAACGACTATGAACTAAAAGATTCTAAATTAAAATTACAACAATATCGGGTCACACTAATCTTCCAAAATTTGAGCGGAATATTTTGGAAAGTACATAGCATTTACGAAAAAACGGGTTGAAACTTAAATTCCAAATAAAATTCTTTCAGATAGACCTTTTAAATTTTAGCCGATTTGTTTAGTTCATTCATTATGGAAATGAACTAAACATAAGTTTTCATTTAAGTAGTCTACAAAAAGCTAAAAAGTACAACGACACTAAAAAAGACACATTTCCACAAAATTTGATGATGTGTTTTGATAAAAACAGATATATTTTTTTGAATTCTCTATCGGAAATGACGAGTTTTGGTAAAAAAAAGTTTGTTTCACCAAAATTTGGTATCTCCACAGTACAGGCTGATTAAATGATCAGGACGAAAATTCATACCTCAGCTTTTTCCATAAATTTGGAGATCCTTGAAAATGTGGTGGAAATCTGTGTACCGGAAAGGGCTGCAGGAGCTTTTGCAATGATGTTGAAAAGTATAGTATTTATAAAAAACTCCAAGAATTAGAAGATTCAAATACATTTAAGAGTTTCTCAATTTGAGGTTAATCTTTAAATTTGCCATCATTCATATTTTTTGTACTAAGGTACCATTATTAATTGACAGATCACAAGTACAAAGACTCCGATTATTAAAAATGGAGAGATATACAATTGAGCGACGTGATTCATGGTTAAAAATTATTTTAAATTTGGTGAAAGTTATGCAGAAATTGTAAGAAGAGTTCGTGTAGGATATTGAAGAGAAAATGGTTTGTTTGTTGTGACCATTCGAAAAATTGTTGCATAATTTCTGAAAACTAATACGGTAAAGGACGAAAACACCAAATGTACCATCACAGTGATCGTTCAGAAGAAAATATTACTGCTGAAATTGCAAGTGTTAATGCTAAAGAAAATCGGAGAGAAATAATGAAAACATCGATGCATTCACAGAAAGTGATTGTCTGGTGAGGGTTTTGGGCTGGTGGAGAAGAAATGTCAGAATACCTTCGAAAATGTTGATATAATAAAAGTTAATTGCCGTAACTACTAAACCGGAACGTTTGTACTGTATTTGTAATAAAAATTTAAATACTTATAAAATAATTTATGTGTTTTATTAAAAATTTAAAAATTAACCTTAAATTGGAACACTCTTTAGAAGACAGTTTTTAGAACATTCCTGTAAGTTCAATTTTTCGCTATATGTAGAATCATGGTAAAATAGAGTCGGGTGTTGACCACTATAAATTCACCCCTCCATTTTTTGTTGTTTTCGACAAAAATTGGTGCTGAACGTGAGTTTTTCCCATACTAAATTTTTAGAAAATTTTTGAATCAATCTGGATACCGTGACAAAAATCTAAATACAATTTCGAAAACAATCCATAAAGATGTAGATTTATATTTATAATAGTCAATAATAGTATCATATTGTTATAAAATATAATCATTTATTTTTATAGATGTTTTAAATTTCTTCGCTTACCATAATAAACTAAAATCTTAGTAGCTGTAGATGGTAAGATTCTCTCTATTTTGTTTGTCTGTCAGGAATAAATTATTTACGTAACATTAGTGACCGATTGTATGGTTGATGCTAAGTGATTAATCGCTTGATTAATCATAGTTTGCATTGTATGAACGCCAATAGTCAAGAAAATTAATCGTTGATTTATTTTTTATCGTCCGTTTTTTCATCTCTTTTTACGACTAAATCGTAAGTAAGAGAGCAAAACTACTACATCCTTTAATTTTTTGACGAGTGAGGATCTTACAAAATTTTTATTTATTTGACGTTGGTGTGTTTGACAGGTGTATGTACATAATATTCATTTATCAAAACAGAAACGTATAAACAGAACAATAAAGGTCAAAGAAAAAGTATAAACTACAATAAAACAGAGGATAGATGTCCATGTAGCATCGATCACACAATGCGCGAAAAATAAAATCGTCGATTAATGATTTATCATTACTCTAGCTGTATTGTTTTGGGAAAAAATAATCGAGGCCAGTTTTGAATTTAGCTGCTTGTGTTTATAAATTTCCCATAGTACAAAACATATCAGTAGTACCTAAATTCGAGTTGATTTTGTATAAATTTTAAAAATTTGAAGATTTACATTAATCGAATTCAAGTTACAATTACTATCGTTAACAGCCAACTATGATGAAGAATTTAATTTTGTTAGTGTGTGTTTCAATTGGTTTAAATACCGCATAAAAAGTTAAAAAGTTAAAAATTGAGGTGAATAAAAATGCCAAACTTTTTATCTGCTTCAAGAGCTGATAAAATTTGTATATGGAAAACATTTGGCTGACAAAAATATTTGTTTGGATACAGAAATTTGCAATGTACAAATTTTGAGAAATATCGTAATGATATAGATGTAAACTGACCATAATTGACTAATATATATTTAAGTAGAATTTATTTTACATATTTTCATATTTAAATTTGCTATTTACGTTCACAATTACACATAAAATAAGCAACCATAGCTATGTCAAAATTTTACCCAATTGAAACAGATAAAACGTTAAAAAGTTAAAAAATATTTACCACGAATAAATTTTTAATTTTTTAACTTTTTATGCGGTATTTAAACCAGTTGAAACACGCACTTACAAGAAATTTATAAACACCAATGCAAACAAAGCTAAATTTTCACAATTTTCAAATGACGATTGCGAATTTGTAACCAAATAGAGCATTCTTGTAAATTCCTCAGATTGAAATTTTTAAAAGAGGGACTTATTGATAACCGCTAATTAATAACCTCCTATAAGTATCATTCTTATTATAACTTATGATCCCCAGTTACAGTACATAAATTAAAACATGTGATGCATCATTTTGTGTACTACATATTTAAAACATACGAGTATATGTATGTATTGACTACCAATTGAACATTTGTTAACACTGTTTGCCGCGGGTACTTAGTGAAGCACGCTTACACTTAAAAACAAATTTTTAAGCACTTATTTTTTGTTTCGCAAAAATTAAATTTTTGAATATTTTAACTAAAATTTTTTCCCAAAAGTTTAAAAAATCACTCGATCGATTTCGGATTGTTAATAGATACTCCTGATGATGGCCTAACAAGCCGAAATTGACTTTAAAATATTCAAAACTTAAATTTTTGCAAAACAAAAAACATGTGCTTAAGATAGTGTTTATTAAAAATTAAACATCAGTAACTCTAAATATCTGGACCGGTTACAGTATATTATTATCCGTATTTCTACTGGTTTACACTACATAGCTGAGAACTAGTTTATTACTACCTTAATGATTTCTTCCAAAAAAATGAATGAATTCATCGAAGTGTTGTACATCAAATTCCTTAAGAACATCATTCGTTCGGCCGCATAAAATATTATTAAATATATAAATGATTTTAATCCCGACACAAAATAAAGTTCATTTGAGACCTCATTAAAATCATCATTCATCATGAACTCATTGCTGAGAAATTCATTGATTCACCTTCCAGTGGCCCTATTCTGGCTTTCGCTAAAAAATGTGTTTATTAAGTGTCAGTGTGTTTCACCAAGTGCATACGGCAAATAGTGTTAAAAATTAAAAAAATAATGTTTAAAAATTAAAAAATGTACGAATCACAATTCCCCCAAAAAAATAATGTGGACAAATTAACGTCAAAACTTCTATAAAATGGAATCATTTTTCCTCAATAAAAACAAATTCCCAAACGCAGGAATACACTTTTGGGAATAAAAAATTCCCAATTGCTAAAAATACGTCACTAATTCCCCTAGAGCCACAGTAGACTAATAACTCAATAATTATTTAAGTGGCCGTATACATATATAGGCCTTGATAATATTATTCTTGAATTTTCTTATCATAAATCCTTCTGACTTTTCTATTGCTGATGAATAAAACCGCATTTGGTTGATCTCTCTATTCCCCAAAGTTCTGGTAATTTTGAATGGTAAACCAAAAATAAAAATATTAAATTAAAATACAATAATTAGTTAAAACGTTAAAACACTTGATCGGATGATGTCGTTAACGAACTTGAAGCTATGTTGATGGATAATGTAATTTTGCATAGCAAGTATATACAAAATTACATTATCCATCAACATAGCTTCGTGTACACGTGGCTCTTACATTTATAATACTTAGTGGTGTGCAGCTTGTTGTGTAGTTTAATTTATTTCTTAAAGTTAAACCGCACAACATTATAACACTTGGAAATGTTCGTCATAGTACTCCTACTTTGTTAGAACTCAGAAAACAACATTATAAAGCTCTTCCCAACTTTGTTGCAACTACGTAGACCCTAATTTGAGTTTTGTATGATTGTACATCCAAACCAGAACTTCTACCACATCTCTATTATGTCGTTTTGACATACAAATTGAGAACACATATCAATCTCCTTTTGAAAGCGGCTAAGTTATAATGCTGTATTGACGCAACATCACTGCGTGCTCTTTGGCGATATTTCTTCACGATTTCTTTGTTTTTTATGTGTTCACACCATTCGTGGCAATATATCTTTCAAACAAGTATATCAAAAAAAAATTTATACATGCTTTTATACGGGTTATTTGCATACATTCGCAATCGTTTTATAACGTCACCAATACAATACCTCAATATTAAACATGCTGTTTTAAAGGTTAAAAAAAATTTATTCGTGATTTTTAGCCGGGAAGTTTGTGAAAATTTGATCGCAAAATTCCACAACAGACAGAGAGACAAAGAGAGTATAATAAAAGTATGTAAAAACAGATCAAGTTTGCTGGATTTGCCTGGAGGGCAACCGCTCGTGCAACAGAAAATCGATTTTTTTATTGGTGACCAATGGCTCCTAGAGAGTGGTAAATGATCGGATAAGTTGATATGTGTATGGTTTTAATAATTGAACCTAGGTGGATGAGTTCAATAGGAACGTGTCATTTGTGAGAAGACGTTTGACGTGATTAATCGATCGACCAAAATCGAATTTTTTTATATTACAAACTAAATTTTCCACTTTCTACATCATTTCAAGAACAATCTTGATAATATTGTTTTAATACCTAGATTTTATGTTCTTTAACACCGTGGTGCAAAGCTGTTTCGCAGTTTAGAGGCAAAATATTAAGAAAATTGATTTGTGCGTTTCTAAAAAACGATCAACTTTGAAACCTAAGACCAACAATATAGACAAACCTACATATTATTTCGATAAACATGTATTATTATTTTTTCAATAATACATTTAATTTCTTCCTAAAGAAATAATTAGGTCAATAGATAATATTTTATGGTGAAAAACTGATTTTTAGCGAACGTCATTTTTGATAATTCAATAGCCTTAATAGAAAATCCTAATCCGCATTTTGTTAGCGCCACTTCCTATGTGAGAGGTATTTGTTTGTACAAGGTAAACGAACCACAAAGGATCTTTTTGTTCTTTATTATTTCCCTATGTTTGATATTAATTATGCACTAGTTGAACATTAATACATCATAATTAGTCGTTCATTTAACATAAAAACTATTTTGTTCAGAATTTGGTCATATTTTTGGCTGTAGTTTTAAAAAATTTGGCAATATGCCGCACACTTTGCTTTAAAAGATGAATAATATTACAGTTTTGAACATGTTTTTTCTTATTCTTAAGGGTATATGTCTTAAGGATTATTACCATAATTATTAAATTTCACAAGCACTCACTTTTTATGTATCTACATCTTAAATTTTTATTTTATTTTAGGTTAATGCAACAAAATGATTTTAAAGAGCTTTTTCGCAGTAACTTCCCCAGATTTCTTCTACTTATTTAAAAAAAACTCGTTAAAATCATTTGTGTGTGTAAAAATATGAAAAAAATGTTAAATAACAATAATATACATAGTAAACCGAATGTCATGCAGGACATACAGTTTATGGTTGAGATGCAAACAAATGCGATTAATCAAAATGTATGTAATCACCATATCAAACCGAAACTTTTATTCAAGACAAACAATCCAATTAACTGTGATGAGAATGTAAATATGATAAATAGTTCGCCCAGCTCTGGAGAGGATAATTCACCAACGGAAATGAATAATTGTCGTAGGCTGGGGGATAAGCCTACTTTAGTAAAACGGCTTACTATGGGTTTTATTCGTCCTGGAGAGGATAGCAGACCATTAGTTCCAGGTACAGCATCATCCGTTACTTCTGGATCCTCGCAGACAATTTCAGAGGGATATGTGAATGAGGGTATATGTGATCCTGAAAAATTATTATCCACTAAATGTAGCGATTCACATCGTAAATCTTTGATGTCCATAAAAGGTGAACAATGTTGCACAAACGATGAGGAATTCGATATGACTAATAAATTTTTATGGAAAACTAATAGTGGTATTTATACATTATTATTTTTAAAATTATAATAAAATTGATCCTAAACATTTTACAGCAAATTCGAGTCCAAAATTTTTCCCTCTAAAATCATTGCCAATTCAGAAACGTCTGGATAATCTTAGTAATTCTGAACAAAATGAGCTTAAAGGTGCGGCATGGTTTCAGTCCGGTATACCGCGGGACATATCTCTTGAAATATTATCAAGGCAGACACCAGGTGCATTTTTAGTTAGACAAAGTACCAGTAAGCCAGGATGTTTTGCACTCTCTTTGCGCGCACCACCACCAGCTCCTAAAGTTATACATTATTTAATATTAAAAACAAATCGAGGATATAAAATTCAAGTAAGTAATATATTTTTTATTTTTCTTAATCTCTAATAAACTTACATATTTTTTGCTTTAAATTTATTATTGCATAGCGCAGGCATCACAAGCATCGCCTTTCTAATCTATGCCAATGCAATAATAGCCATCGGATACTCTTCTCGAACATTAATACTGTTACGGATTTCGAGCGCTTAAATTACAAACTTTATTTACACCAAACCATATAATTTCTCCAACAATTCACTATTTATCATCTGTTGACTATTTCACATTTACTGTTCACTTTTACTTTTCGCGCTGTTCACTTTTTACTTCATATAACTTGCACTGTTAATTTAAGACTGTGGCTGCATGACAATTTACTCGCGCTTATATACATGTCGAACGCTGTTAGAGATTATTCCGTTTATTGTCTCTGTCTATTTATGCGTATTGCGTTGCCAGTGCAACTAATGGCCTTATTGCTATAACAGTTTTTGTTCATGACGTCAATTTAACTATAGGAGGCAGTGTAATGAAATATGTAAATAATATTATATTCTTAGTGCGTGTTTCAACTGGTTTAAATACCGCATAAAAAGTTAAAAAATTAAAAATTTATTCGTGGTAAATATTTTTTAACTTTTTAACTTTTTATCTGTTTCAATTGGGTAAAATTTTGACAATAACTACGGTTGCTTGTTTTATGTGTAATTGTGAACGTAAATAGCAAATTTAAATATGAAAATATGTAAAATAAATACTACTTAAATATATATTAGTCAATTATGGTCAGTTTACATCTATATCATTATGATATTTCTCAAAATTTGTACATTGCAAATTTCTGTATACAAACAAATATTTTTGTCTGCCAAATGTTTTCCATATAAAAATTTTATCAGCTCTTGAAGCAGATAAAAGTTTGACATTTTTATTCACCTCAATTTTTAACTTTTTAACTTTTTATGCGGTATTTAAACCAATTGAAACACACTCTGATATTGAATGTGTGAATATGACTGCGCCCTTTCCCAATAGGTGCCGTTTATAGTACTGCTTACGTGTACTATAAATTGACAATATAATACTTGATATCAGCTGTCAAACGCAGCATGCGATATTTTTTTAAAGTGTAAACAAATAGTATATTTAACTCCTTGAAAATGTCGAATTTTATTCCAAATAAACATCATTTGCGGAAAATTTTATTACATTATTTTATTGCAAAGAAAAGTGCAGCGAAAACTTATCATTTGCTGGCGGAAATTTTCCGGTGAACATGCTTCAACGAATACAACGAGTAAAGAATAGTTTCAATGCAGCATGGAGAACTACCCAAAAAATTTGAAGATGCTGAATTGGAAACGTTATTGGCTGAAGATTCTTCTCAAACACAATCAGAATTGGCTGTATCACTAAATCTTAATTCGATCATGAAAATCCCAAACGTAAACAACCATGGGTCAAGCTGGTCCATCGCAACCAAAGCGAGATATTCATTGCAATAAGGTTGATGCTCTGTATCTGGTGGGATCAGAAAGGTGTGGTATAACATGAACTACTGGAATTAGTCAAAAAGATCAATGGTGATGTCTACCGACGACAACTAATACGTTTGAAGCGAGCTATAGAGGAAAATAGACCAGAATGGGTGAATAGATGCAACAATTTAATTTATCAGTACTATAATGCAAAACCACAAGTTGCCAACGTTGTGAAAAAATATATTCCGGTTGATGCAGTTGTCTCTTTATGAACAGCGGTTCAGTTCTCGCGCAAAGATCGAAAATTGGCTTATTGATTGGATCGCCTCCAAAGACCAGGATTTCTTCAGAGAAATACTTTCAACAAATAGTTCTTACATTTTCTAAACAAGCAAATGTGTTTTATTTTACTAAAAATGAACGAAGTCATATTCACACACCTAATGTAATCTTTGTTCTGTGAACATTCAACAGTTCGTTATACCTCTAAATCTCAACATTACTGCCATATTCTGTTTAGAAAAGAAACTGTAGAGTAGCAGGCACTACTGATTGATACGTCATTAAATTTATGCTAACAGTTTCTTTTCTGAACAGTAGATGGCAGTAATGTACGTAAAAAGTTTTTGAAATCTATAGGACTCAATGGCCCATAATATATTTTTTATTTGTCGTTATTGTAGTATTTACGGCCATTTATAGTCAAAGATTGGAAACCTCGAATAAAATAACGTCATATGGCCATTAGTATTCTACGTGCACTGCTGGTACTCTAGGTACACAGGTATGTGAATACAACTATATGCAATTGTAATTCGCATATAGTTGTATTCATCAACATTCCATGCCATCAATTCCCTGTCTTGATGATTAACGTTGAGGTTAATTTCTGTATTTTCCATAATGACTATCACCGCCGTCTACAATTGCTTTCGCTTTTTCTGCATTTCCATCCATTTGGGATATCATTGTAATATCCAATTTCCAATCAGTATTGAATGAATATTTTATCCTGTAAGTGTTCAATTGCTGTAATTGCTCAATTTATTGCCCCGTGTTGGACTTAAACCATCGATCTTTGAAATGGGGACATTTGGTGGTCTATATCTCAACCTCTCGACCACACCGAATTTTATATCTGTGTAGAGGAGAATTCGTGACACTACCCCCACCTTAAATTTGTTCATCTCGAACAGATGCATTCAATACCTTATTGCTTCAGTTTATCACCCTGGACGATGTTCACCTTCCATGATTCCTTGTATTCGAAACACATTATCCCTTATCCCCTTGATCCCTTCTGCAGATCGGCCTTTATGTATTCTTCATCGTAGTTCTACTACGTTGCATTCATAGCATCTTCCTATCTGGTCAAAACGTTGATTGATCCCGACTTCTTGGACGAATTTCACTACCGACTCATGCTGTTTCTGATCCTTTCGTCTCTGCATATTCCAGCACTCCTCCCTCGAACTCCAACGCGTGTCATCTTAGCACAACTCTCTGTTGCGGCCATTTAGATCTCTCTTTATTGATCTTGCAGGCTTTCCCTAAGTCGTTACCGCTTTTTTTGGAGTTGTATCTTGCATAGTTACGCTGTGCTCTTGCGTGTGATTGCCTATACCTCAGTTCCAACACCATCATGACCTCTGACACCAAATGTTACGAATTTCGAGTGCTAGATACGGACTCCTACTGGATTTTTATTTACTGGTCTATAACTTCTTCAACAATTCACTATTTCACAGTGTATCACTTTCACTATTTCACTTTTACTGCTCACATTAACTTTTTATTTCTTATAACTTTCACTGTAAAATTACAACTGTGTCTACATGACTATTTGTCCGCGGTTATATACTAGTCCATCGCCGTTGTTAATTCCAGAAATTTTCATGATGACTATCGCTGCCGTTTACAAGTGCTTTTGTTGTTTCAGAATTCCCTTGTTCCCTTTCACTTGAGTTGGACTCGAACCAGCGATCTTTGGAATGGGATTACTTGTTAGTGTATACCTTAAACACATAGCGCTATATCTGTGTAAAATAGAATTCGTAACAGTAAGTTTATAATTGGTTTGAATTAAACCGTCAAAAAATAATTCTTATTTTTTCCCACAAAATTTTTATTTTCTGTCGAACCCTCCTAGCAGTGCCATATCACTGTCAAACGGCTTCCCAAGAAGCTTTTTCATGTTTGGGAATAATATTTTGTAAAACCTTGCTGCACGGCGTTAAATTCTTGCAAATAGGTATACGTTTTTTCAATATGTGTGTTTCGATGCCGTTAAATTATAACTAATGTTATCATTAACTTATTTTTTTTGAAAAAATGACTTCAAAATAAACTGCTTCATTTTGGATTATTTGAGTACTATTTGCATGTTTAGTAAGAAATTTAATAACTACCCGGAATTCGAAATTTCAAATTTTTATAAATTAATCTGACCAGCATTGACCTTTTTAGGACAACCACATGCATTATCCAGTGTATTATTTTTGGTGAAGTGTTTATTCTTATAAAACTATACAACGACCTAGTTTATAGACTAGTGACATTGAATTCCGATCATAATTTCCAGCTATGCTAAAATTTTAGGATGTCCACTTTGGTTTCTCCTCTTATACCTATAGTGTTGTTTCTTACGCTGAGTAAAAAGCTCAAATGGTTTTACCCTCTCGAATCTTTTTATCATCTCTCGTTGGTGAAGTAGTCGATGCGGCTCAAAGTTTGGATGATCGCGTGGTCCCTTCTCGTACTTCCGTGCTAATTTATTATTTCGCCGGTGATTGTTTCTACTTCAGGGTCCGTAAGGAAATCGCTATTACGTGACAAATGCAATTAATATTATTTCTAAGTACTCTCAACGATTTTCAGGTTGTTCGGTTTAGTACAATCCCATACAGCTGAACTCCAGATGCCCATATGGGCTTTTATGTCTGCTTATAATCCTATTTTAGTTAGTTTACCATGTGTTGAAAATTGGTTGTTCCTCCTAAACGCCAGTAAATTTTTCTATATTTATTATTGAAACGGACAATCCATCGCAGTTTAGCATCTAGATTCAAGGTAGGTATTTTGGTGAGGTAGCCAAACTTTGTCAAAAAGCTAGGTCATACCAACGAAAACTGTGACTTTCCTACGACGTCTGATATCAGTGAACTTGATCAATTGTAAAGTGTCTATCTCTAAATTCAAATTGGTGTGCAGAGATTAGTTCTCCACTTTCATTTTGTAGTTTCAATCGTTTTAAAAGAATTATTACAGATCATTTTGATATAGCCACTTAGTAGCGATATTGCATAAGGCGTAATTTCGTTGTGTGTTTTTTTCTGGTTTGGAAATCATAATCACTCATCCGTGACCTTCCCATACGGTGATTTTATGATCTTTATTTATTCCTTTTCTTGTATTTGTTCACTCTCTTGTGTCTCGTTTGGTCAACTTCTATTACTAGTTCTTATAGGCAGTATTTAAAGTTTTTAGGTTTTTTATTCGTTTTGTTGTCTTCCAAAATAAGTAGTCGGTATCCTTTCAATCTGTTATTCGCTGGATCAGATTATTCAGTTTATTTTTATCCATAGGCATCGTTGAGTGCTGTCATTGCTTCCTGAGCTTCCTTTTACCTGCAACAAGGTTTGTAATTTCTTTTCGATAATTTGCACGTGAGTAGTGTGGACGAGTGGTCAGAGCTCGAGTGGTTTACAAGATATCAAGTATACACTTAGAAAACACTGCCAGAAAGTAATTTTAATATTTACAAAATAAATACAAGCAACCAAAATCAGCAGCAAGTGAACAAATCAGTCACTCAGTAATTTATAATCTAAATGAAGAAGACTATTAAAGTTCTCTAAAAACTTCTAACGTTATAGATTGATTCGTGAAGGGTGTCGGATGAGCATTTGCAGTTTTTGTTGACGTTGCAATAATCTACTATATATTATGGTTCCGCACTAATATTCTGTTATCATTGATTTTTATGATTTTTCGAAAGGGCTATCCTCATATTGTTCTCCAGTTTTGTGTGTCTTTCTATTTATGATCCAATAATTTAGTTTTGCTTTGTTCTTGATCCTCCAATCTGTAAATGGTTTGCAACATTTGACCACAGAGAAATCACAATCAGAGACCTAAACAAAAGAAAAATTCTGTGATAAATCAATTTCTCGATGTTACAAATGGAAAAATATCTCTAGCGGCTGGATTTCTATAAATGCTTAGCTAAAACTCAAACTCCATTTTGGTGTATTTGCTCAACATACGCATTTCTAGCTCAATATATTTTTTCAATACGCGCACGTACAAATAAAAAATATTATATTTGTTTGTACAGTATAGCAGCCAAATTTTCTTCAAAATTTGTTTTTTATTTTTATTCTACTATGAAAGTAGTGTACGAGTATGATGTGTTTACTATAAGCAAAAAGTAACAAACGAAAAAAATAAACAATATGAAGCATTGTTTATTTTTTTCGTTTGTATTTTTTTTTATTACGTATGATTTAAGAGCCTATTCCATGGAAAAAATTTACTGTCAGTAAAAATAAAAGCGATAAAAAAATATAGATTTTACTGGTTGTGTACGAAACAAAAAATTTTGTCAGTAAAATTTTACTGAGAAAATAATTATCATGGTGTTAGTGTGCTGCCATAACGTGCTATAAAAAAATGTAAACTGAAGTATTTTTTATGGCAGTATTGTTAATACATCTACAAAAAATGTATGTAAAGATAAGAAATTTTTCTCACACTCATACAAAATAAATCGTTCGCCATTTTTATAGTCAAATCTCAGTTTGTTTTTTTATTTGGAGTTTAGCTTTGCTAACGTTCGGGTATTTAGTGGTTTAATATGGTGTTAAAATATATAAAAAAAATTAAATAGTGGTCACTGCCAATCTTAAAATAGGGTTCAAGGATATTCTCACCACAGTTTCTTTTGAAATCAGGGGCCCAACCAACGCCAGTAACTAGTCAAATTCGTTCACGTATAATGATAAAATAATTTTGGATCTTGCCTGCTTTAAAATACAATTGTATCGCCCGGTTCGTTCCCGCTCTAAATAATAAAGGCTTACCCAACATTTTGGTTTCTTTTTTGGCGTATTTTGGACATTATATAATGTTTGATGGATCTAAATAAACCAAATCTTCCAAATCCATATTGGTTATATTAATAAAAATTATAAAATTATATTATAAATGATGTACGAATTACAACTTTTATGAAAATTTTAGGTTATGATAAAATGTAATTGTCAAAATTAAACCATACAATTTTGCTATAAAAACGAAATAAAATATATTTCTTTTCTTTGTCACTCTTATAGAATTTTAAGAATTTTTTTGTTTTCGTTTTTTCAGTAAAAAAATAGTGTCAGTAAATTTTTTCCATGGAATAGGCGCATTATACATAACGAAATGAAAACCCACACGCTCGACTTATGTACATATATACTTCTATATACATACATTATTTAAAATAATATGTGTACACGATCGAGATTCGTTTTTGTTTAGCTATATAACAATTAAATACGTGATCATGAAAAGGATTGAATCTGTTTAGGTGTATGTAGCTACATTGAATATAATGTTTTGGTGTGCTACATGAAATGTAAATGAAAAATTTTAAGATAAAATTGTTTGAGGATGATAGGCATAGGATACGAAATTATCAAAAACTTATCATTAGGAAAAAATTTATTTTCTGTTGCCGTTGTTTTTTAAAGGTCGCAGTGTTAAACAAGTGCAATGTGCATAGTATACATTATGTATGTCGATCTGTACTTAAAAAAACATTTTTTTCTTAAACTCCCTTTGGCTTTATTCTTGAATCTTTCCCATCTTAGGAAACTCACAAGATGTATTCAAATTTGTCTAGCTAATTAAACAGAATTTCTTAAGACTTAACCTATGTTAGTTCTTAATATTAATATGCACTATTTGGTTAGTTTTTATAAGAATTGGTTAGCTAAATCTAAAGGATCTTTTCTTTTCAGGCGTCGATATCTAGGCCGCCTCCATAATATTTTCCGAGCTAATGTGTTGGATATTATTCTCGGTATTTTTGGTGTACTGCTGTATTGTATCTGCTAGTGTTTCGATGTTGATATTACGGTGTATGTTTGTATTATGTTTATACCGAGGTGCGTTTACCAGCCATCGTAATATTTTTGATAGTATACGTTGCAATTTTATTATATTTAAAGAACAAGCTGAGTCTACAATTCGATTCCTTAAGTTCAGATGGATTTGAGTAGCCTCAAGTAGCCAACGTTGTGTAGCCCGTCTCAGATTTCTTGAAGCTTTCCACAGCCTTCAGTAGTTTATTGCTTCTGTCGCTCACTACTGATTTTAACCAAATTTGCCAAACAATTAATATTTCGATGTCGGCTGTGTTATATAAAATTATGAGTTCACGGCATACATGCAGTTGCATTATAAACTGCTACATTGAAATCGAAGAATCGAAGCATTAGATCAAAAGACCGGTGACTTCCCACATTCGTGAATTTTTTTAACAAATTTTTATTAATACAATTTACGAAAGTGAGTGTGCGATCAATTCCTAACTGAGTAACTATGAATGGAATTATTAACAAACCTATCACCAAATTATCAACAAAAACTTCAATTTCAGAGATGTCTAAGCATAATCAATATTATATATGAACTAGAGACACTCAGACATAACTAAATTGTTATGTGTTATTCCAATACTTTTTATTGTAATAACACATAACAATTTAGATATGCCTGAGTTAGGCTCATGTGATGATGTTCTAGATATCGAATAGTTAATATTCATGTATTATTGGGAATAGAATTGCTTACACATGAGTTGACTCAAGCCTATCTAAATTGGTAAGTAATTTTTTCAACAAAGAGGGTTGGTTCGGTTGAAGGTTTTTTAAAAAATCGTTTAATGTGTAATATTACGAATGGAATTTCCTACATGTCATCGCTCAATCGGCATCAGCACTCAGCGTTGTGAGCAATTATTTGTGGTAGAATAAAATAATTTTTTTTTATTTGTACGCGCACGTATTGAAAAAGTATATTGAGCGAGAAATGTGTATGTTGAGCAAATACACCAAAATGGGGTTTGAGTTTTAGCTAAGCATTTCTATAAACAGCCGCTAGAGATATTTTTCCATTTGTACCGACATCGTGAAATTGATTTATCACAGAATTTTCCTTTTGTTTAGGTCTCTGATTGTGATTTCTCTGTGATTTGGCCATGATCACAGCCGTTACGCATTTATGGTCCTTTTCTGAGCAATTTTGCATATACATATCTTGGTTCACTTGATGTCTTTGGGAAGCACGTGTGATTTACGTTTCCTTTGACTTCATAAATTGGATTTTAGCTTTCCCTCCTTACATCTGACGATTGCGGGATGTAGCCTTGCACAGTTCACAAACTCTGCTGAACTGCCTCTTTTTATTTACAGTTCTTTGTTAAATATTTTGCTGGGGACTTGGTATTTTTTCTTGTGTCGTTGTTGCAGTAATTATAGTAGTCCATATCAACCTTTTGTCTTGTGGAACCAATCTTGATTTTCTTAGAGCTTGAATCTCTATCATAAATCTTCATATTTAGGATATATGTGGCGTAAATATTTGTATATCTCTCTCTTTGTCTAATTTTAGCATGGACAAGGACAGCAGAGTTTAACTGTTCTCTTCAATATTTGAGTCACTTCTATAATTTCAAGATTTTTCGAAAGTAAGGAACTCCTTTAAGAAAGTAATTTATTTCTTGGCTGGC
The DNA here is from genome assembly GCA_963691935.1 of Nephrotoma guestfalica. NCBI lineage: Eukaryota > Metazoa > Arthropoda > Insecta > Diptera > Tipulidae > Nephrotoma > Nephrotoma guestfalica. The sequence goes on from OY829915.1 coordinate 92,573,103, forward strand.
AATATGGATTAGATTTTTTGTTATGACTTTTATTGGTCGGTAATATTTGTCCCCATACGAGTACCCTAAATATTATACTGATTAAGGAGAACCAAAAGTTTTCACTAGTTACCAACGTCATTTAATTTGCGGTTACCAGCAGAGAACTTTATGACTTTTCAATTTGACTTACAACTGCGGTTGATTTGGTTGTCATCTTTTTCCTTTCATTAACGTTTTGTGGAATTTTATCAAAATACTGTTTGCTCTATTCTGTTACATTTTTTCTAGTATCAAAGCTTTCCGGTTACAATAAGCTTGATCATCTACATTTATATTAAGTTTCAGCTGAGTATTTTCCATCCCTGCGTCTTTTCTTCTATAGTCGATTAACGCTTTCTATTAAGAGCATTCTTTCTATTAGGTTATTTTCCAAATGCAGGGTCTTGTTATAGGGAGCATTCTATTTGCCTGCCAGTTCTTCCTCCGCGAATGTAGTGGTTTCCTCTTTTTTATTTTTAAGTTCTTCTTGAAGAACGGTTGAATAAGAAATCTGGCCATAGTATCGTAGAATAACACCTTTTCGAAATAACATCTGGTGTGCGTCAGTTATAATACAATAAGTTATAATGAAAAGTGGCATTGAAACTTCGCGTTGCATATATAATAAGTCAGACCAAATTCTAGAATTTGCAGATGACATCGTGATTCTTAATGATATCAAGGACAGTTTAATACCGTTTAACCGTCACGCGAAATGCCTTGGTTTAAAAATCAATAACAGCAAACCAAAATTATTATTAACACCAAAAAAGAACCCTATAGCAAATCTCGAAGCATACAACCAAACTTTGACAACGTGGAAGACTTTAAATATCTCGGGTCAATTATAATATCAACGGTCGATATCCACGCACATATAAAGGCCCGCAACGCAGCCGGGCATAGGATGTGCGAGTTAGGCCTTGATCACCAATGATTGCAGATTATTATCTACTGTTAAACGAATGATTATCCGATTCATTTATAATTTACGATTCGAATGCAATACGAAATCAAGCATCTCCTTAGAGACTGCGATATTATCGAATTCATTAAATCCATGAGGGAAAGAGCGATGCGCCGAGAAAATTGGAACAACACGTTTAGGCGGTCAAGTGAGTTGGTCTGTTTATCCCGGGGAATTGGGAAAACGCCTCTGGGATAATATAACCTTTACGTGTATATTCCAATGCATTGGTATTTGTATTTGGACCGCGATGAGAATTTTATTTCCTCTCTACTCTCTAGAATTCGTAGAAACTTTCCGAGAACCAGCTTTCTATAATCTCGCCACCTTAGAGACGCGTTATCTAACGGTTGCACTCCACCGAGAGAAAATAATCCATTCTGCTACTATAATAATTTGCCTTAATAACTTCTTTTTAGTTGGTAGAGAACAAACTTAATAAAAATTGTCAGTTTCTATGCAAAATTTAAGGAGTTAGCCGCTAGGTGACCTCTATTTAAATATGAAATAAAATAATTCGAAAGTAAACGGATGAATAAAAATTTACCTCTACTTAATTTATTTCTCCTTTCATCTTCACATTTAAACAAATGAATGTAGTATATTTAATCGTAATTTTTCATTTGCATTTTTATTTTTTCAAACTAGGGTTTTACAAAGGAATTTCCTTCATTGCGAGCATTAATAACACATCATTCAGTTATGCCAGAACTACTCCCAGTACCACTAGCCCTGCCAAGGCCTTATAACTTAATGCATTCTTCACAAACTGATATGGACGATATAGACAATTATGGCTCATCAAATGGTTTTCGTTGTAGTAATGGTTTACCAGATTTAACCATTTAGTAGAATTTTATTATAATATTAGAAATTAAAATAAATTACTTACGCGGTACACGATCTTTAAAAAGTGGATAATTTAAAAAATCTAATGTGTCGTATTGTGCGTCAGAGAACAGTTTAAAATAAGTAGTCTAACAGGGCCACGATCAGCATACAACAGCCGTAAGTACCAGTAAACTATTCTCAACCAGTTCGTGAAGCAATACTAGTTTAAATAATACTGGCTTTGGCTTTTCTGTCGCATGGTCATGTGTTTTTCGCTTTGAATTTTTGAAAATTTATTTTTAATAATAAAAAAATTAAATAAAAATTATTTAAAAAGTGTTTTTTTGTTTACTGATATGCGTAAAACTAATTTACATATTAGAATCTCGGAAAACAACATAGGACCTGTAGTTTCAAGGGGAAGAACGTTACATATCATAAAAAATAACGTTACATATCACAATTTAAATAAGAAACGGATCACGCTATTGGACAGATATTTTGGTTAATCGATTGCTGCTACAAAATATAAATTCATTGTACGCTTGACTGAACACTATGTGAGTCATGCGGCAGCGAAGCTTTGCGTTTGGGACTTCTAAAAAATTATTCACAACATTATAAATGAACTTGCATGTTCAAAATGAAGTGTGTGATTCTAATCAAAATTGTTTAATCAATAAATAAATAAACGTAGCCGCATCCTTCGTCACTTGGATATATATATATATATATATATATATATATATATATATATATATATATATATATATATATATATATATATATATAACACCCAGACAAGACTATTATATTTTTAACAAGAATGAATTAAAACATGAAAATGTTTAATAGTGCACTGGCTATTTATACATACAATACTAATTCGAACGTTCACATGCAATTTCAATTTACGTTAGCATACAAAAATTAACAGGCTTCTTTAATCCCGACCTTACTTAAAAAATTGCACAGTGATTAAGGATTTGGCGATTGGATCGAGGGGTGCCGGATTCGTATCCCGATAGTGGCAGGATGTAAAAGGGAATTACCATCATCTGATTACCATCCGTGAAGTAAATGAACACAACTATGGGGTAGATACTCGATCATCAAGCAAGCAAGAAATTTGCTAATCGAAACGCAAGCTACACACAGTGAATGTTACCAGTCAAATTTGCATTTGAAATTATTTTCTTTTATAAATTTTTTGTTTATTTCTGCGGTTACACAGTAACTTTGCGGCTTAGAAAATAAAATAAACAAATATTTTACAAAAAACTAATTTTAAATTCAAATTTGCACGTGAGTACTTTAGAATGGCTTGGAGCAATGGACAACTCAGATGGCTCTACGTAAAGCACACTAATCGACATACTTAATTAATACTTACTAATTTAATAAAATAAATGAATGAAAAAAATAACAATAATAATTATGTAACATCTTAAAAACTATGGTAATACAACAATAAATGATTCGAAATATAACTTAAATATAACTTTTTTTAAATTATTAACAGAGGTTATATTTTTAACTGCAGATGGTAAACTGTTCCAAGTGACAATCGCATTTGTTAAACCCGAATTATTATAAACATTAGTTCTGTTAACGGGTAAATTAATATTTTTTATTCGTAATGAGTGAGAGAAATTTAATTTATCATACAAGTACAACGGACAACCAGATTTAATTCAAACTTCTTTAGGTCATGAACATAACGTACACAATTGTTAAAAGTAACCTGGAGCAAACATTTTGACGAACTGTCACAATTTGAAAATATTGCATCACAATATGAGAGAATTGGTATAACCAAACTTTTGACCAAGTATATCCGTAAGTCAACTGGACAAATTTTTTTATTAACCTTAGCGAGTATAAACTATAATTAACTCGCTGACACAACGAACTTACATGATCATTCCAAGTCAACTTTGAATTCATGATTAGACCTAGATTATTAACATTTGGAACAAATAAAATAGTATCATTGTTTAAAAGGAGTCCAGGTGCAATACTATGGGAGCCATTTTTCGAGAAAAATAATGCTTTACTTTTTGTTGGATTTATGGTAAGTGCATTATTTTTGGACCATAGCGAAACATTGTTAAGATCATTCACATATCTCACAATTTCATTTATATTCGACAAGTCACCGCGCCAATATGTAATTGCAAATCATCAGCATAAAAATGATAATGACAATTTAAAATATGCCAGGGTAGATCATTAATCTAAATAGAAAAAGCAAAGGATCTAAAATTGGTCCTTGAGGAACACCAATAAAAACTTCGCGTAAGATGGAAATTCATCACGATGTTTTAAAAATTGTTTGTAATTATTGAAATATGAATGTAGCAAATCGCAAATGAGCTTCGCTTATCCATAATATCAGAAATATCATCAACTATATGAATAAGTGCGGTTGTAGTACTATGACCAGATTTGAAACCCGATTGGAATTTACAAAGAAAATTGAAACAATTAAGATGCTCAAGCATTTGTATTTGCATAATGTTTTCCAAAACTTTAGAAAGAGCTAGCAAAATACTGATCGGACGAATGTCAGAAACAGTGGAAAATAATGAATTTCCTAATTTATGGAAAGTGGCTTTGAAAATCAAAGCCACTTTCCATAAATTAGGAAATACTGATTTCGTTAAACACTGATTAACAATGAATGTGATATGTGGCAAAAACAAATCAATAAATAATTTTAATATTTTAAAATCAATCATATCATATGCCATTGCATAAGCTCATCAACACAATCGAATAAAAATGTATAACCATTGGAACTACTATAATCAGAATTCGGTAAAGGCAAAACACATAAAGATTCACTAAAATAGCTTATACCGTCTAATATGTCATTAGCATAAAAAGTAATAATTCCTTCAGTAGACGAACATGAAATACCAAGCAATTTTAAGTTGTTCCATGTTGATTTAGAAAATAAAACCAAAATAAAACTTATTTTTCACTTGATTGATGTACGCATTAGTTTTATTTCTAAAAAATTTAAAAGATTCCAAATCAATTACTAAATTGGATCTTTTATATTTTTTGTGAACCAAATCTCTACGTGCTATTAAGTCCAAAATCTGTACATTAAAGCAAGGAGCAGTAGGACATTTTTTAATAATTCGTTTCCGCGGTATACAAGCAGAATCTAACTGTAACACATATGTATTAAATTTATGAACGGTATCGTTAATGCCATTATAAAAATAGAATCCACCACCAACCTAAAGAAAGGAAATGGTCTATAAAATGTTCATAGTTAATCGCGTTATAATCACGAACTATGGAATAATAAATTTTGTCTCTAGTACGACAGAATTTGTAGTAAGCATAAATCAAGTCATGATCCGAAATGGCTAATTGACCCACACGCTCGTATTATGTACATATATACTCCTATATACTTATACTATTTAAAATAATATGTGTACACGATCGAGATTCGTTTTCGTTTAGCTATATAACAATTAAATACGTGATCATGAAAAGGATTGAATCTGTTTAGGTGTATGTAGCTACATTGAATATAATGTTTTGGTGTGCTACATGAAATGTAAATGAAAAATTTTAAGATAAAATTGTTTGAGGATGATAGGCATAGGATACGAAAAAATCAAAAACTTATCATTAGTAAAAAAAATCATTTTCTGTTGCCATTGTTTTTTAAAGGTCGCAGTGTTAAACAAGTGCAATGTGTATAGTGTGCATAGTATACATTATGTACATATGTCGATCTGTACTTAAAAAAACATTTTTGCTTAAACTCCCTTCGGCTTTATTAGGAAACTCACAAGAAGTATTCAAATTTTTTTAGCTAATTAAACAGAATTTCTTAAGACTTAACCTATGTTAGTTCTTAATATTAATATGCACTATTTGGTTAGTTTTTATAAGAATTGGTTAGCTAAATCTAAAGGATCTTTTCTTTTAAGGAGTCGATATCTAGGCTGCCTCCATAATATTTCCCGAACTAATGTGTTGGATATTATTCTCACTTTGTGGGGTATTTTTAGTGTACTGCTGTATTGTATCTGCTAGTGTTTCGATGTTGATATCGAATGGTGTATGTTTGTGTTATGTTTGTACCGACGTGCGTTTTCCATCCATCGTAATATTTTTGATAGTATACGTTGCAATTTTATTATATTTAAAGCACAAGCTGAGTCCACAATTCGATTCCTTAAGTTCAGATGGATTTGAGTACCATTCTATACAACAAAACAATCTGCAATTTTGCAGTCTTCTAGAGTTAAATTGAAACGTTTTCCGATTAGCCAATTTATATTAATACTTTTGAAGTTGGTATGTTGGCGTTTAGTTTCGATATGTTTTTCCATGACAATCTTCTATCTAGATGTAGAGCTAGGTATTCAATGACTTAGCATTGGGATAGATTAATGTTATTTAGCTTGACCGGAGGACAAGTTTGCTTAAGGAGAGTGAATGAATGAGTACCGATTTCAGTAAACTGATTGGACGATACGAGTTTACTTTTGTTTCGTCTTTACCAGACAAAATTTTTCAAATTTCTGGAAAATTGTTAGTTTTAATTACAGCATTGAAAATGTTAATTAATTGGATACGAATATCGGGGAGTTCTTTAAGTATTTTTCTACTAATTGGATCTTCATGACCAATTGCCTTTAGGGAGTTTAAATTTCGCTAATCATTGTTTATATTTCACGTCATTTATAATTAAATGATTAAAATTCTGAAGCTTCGCCTTCTTCAGGCAGCAATTCCGACGGTCCAGTATTCTCATTCGGAGCAAATATCTGACCAAAATGTTGCGAATATATTTGCTTTAACTATAACGCTTCTTGCCCAAATTCCATCTGTGATGCGAATCTGATGGCAACGTTGCGTAGCCCGTCTCAGATTTCTTGAAGCTTTCCACAGCCTTCAGTAGTTTGTTGCTTCTGTCGCTCGCTACTGATTTTAACCAAATTTGCCAAACAATTAATATTTCGATGTCGGCTGTGTTATATAAAATTATGAGTTCACGGCATAAATGCAGTTCCATTATAAACTGCTACATTGTTGGTTGTGGTCAATTGATGTACAAGCTGACATTACAAATGGGGTCGCATTGACATTACAAATGCGGTCGCGGCCGATTGATCGTCTGTTTCCGGGTCGTAAGCATAGATCCAAGACTCATCGCCAGTTATAATACGTTACATGACATCCTGGTAGTCGAAAAGCATTGTTTCACAGACGTTAACGCGACGCTGTAATTCCAAAAAATTTAGTGATTTTGGAACCAATCGTGCTTTCACTTTCTTAGGCCCAAATGATCTTTCAAAATGGTTTTCACGGATCCTTCCGATATTTCAACGATGCCAGTAAGGTCTCTGACTGTTAATCGTCGATTCTCGAGCACCAATTCCTTGATTTTATTAACGTGTTGATCATCAGTTGATGTTGATGGCCGTCCTAGGCGTGGTTTGTCGTTCTCGAGCCTCTTTGAACATTTGTACCAATCAAAATACGCCGGATGCACTTTTTGTACGTCAGAAAGACAAGCGTATACTAAACATCAATGATTATTTTGATGTGACATTTGGCACAGATGCTACTGACAGTCATACCAACATTGAAAAAAAATATTTCGACGAATGGTTTTCCGCGCGAAATTTAAATTAAAATGTCTTACTACTTTTTGCCCACAGTAGTACGAGTATATAGTAAGTATTATAAAATGATCGAACGGTTTGTTTAAACACCAAACAAAACAGTAAATCTCGAGGCATATGAATAAAATATAAAGAACTATTACATAACATTATTAACATAACATTACTCGTGCAACACAACGGTTCATTCATGATTATTTGGGGAACGTGGTCGATAAGTTGCGATCGTTGCGAAAACAAATAAAATAGAGTGCGCAGGAACATCCTCAATTGCATAAAACTAGGCATATAAGTACAATAAGTAATAAGTTCATATAATATATAAGAAAAGCTGGAATACGAAATGTTAATATTATCCTACTTAAAAAAAACCTAATTATAATTAATTAATAATTAATTATAAAAAATTTTAAATATAGTTTTTATTAAATTTTTAAATTTAGTTTTTAAATTTAAATTTTTAGATATAGTTTTTTTATATACATTGAGTAAATTTAGTTATTTGAGAGCGATTGACTGATCGAATAATAGTGCGATAGTTTTGAGTAATTTTTTTATTTATACCTTTATACCTTTTATTTGTACAACGACCACAAGCGTGAGTAATCGAAACCCCCGTGATTCCGGAAGATGCTATCCAAATTTTTTTTTGATCACGCGTTGCTAAACGGAAATGTAACCCATTGTACATTTTGGCTTGTATTATAACTAAATAATTATTTTTATTTATAATATGTGTAAAAATCGACATAATTTTGACATTTCAAAAATGATTTTTTTTACAATTGTTTTGCCCATACATAGACATTTATCTATGACGACTTATTTTGAAGCAAGAAGCAGTGTGGAACCATTTTTTAACCAATTTTTTCAAATCAATAGTCTCATTTGTTCGAAACTGATTGTTGTGATTCTTGCACATTAGCCATCTATAACTCAAAAAATTCAAATTTATCCGCGATCCGGCGTTAAAGGAAAGCAAGTATGGGGTGGTTGGGAAGTTGATTGTGTATAAGTAAGTGTCGATTATCATATTCGTTTGTCACACAGATAGTGACGCTAAATGGAAGAATTTCCTACGATTCGTGAATTTAATTCGAGAGTGCTGAAATATACCAATATACAGAACAATCACAATAACACCATTACAATTGCAAAAACCAAAGGTAAAATATATAATAAAATTCGTAAATGCGAAAAAAACTTAATTGTTAAAATTGAATATAGATGGAAATATGAAAGAATCAAAAATTTCGTACGCTATGCAGTAATTCGCTAGTAGTACAACTACATGGTATGTTCTATATATATAGACAATATTCCAATGTAGTAATACAACATCAGTCGTCGCGACCTGATGAGAAGACTGATTTTTTCAAATCAATAGTCTCATTTGTTCGAAACTGATTGTTGTGATTCTTGCACATTAGCCATCTATAACTCAAAAAATTCAAAAGTGTGGAACCGGTGAATTGCTTTAGTTTTTCAAAGTTTTGCTTTAGCAAATGGAATTGTTGTTGTAACTTTGTCAAGCAAATACGCCATAAAGCAAAATTTTTAATTTTCAAGTTTTGCTTTAGCCAAATGGTATTGTTGTTGTAATCGTGTCAAGAAAATACGCCATTTTCTGATACTTCTAATTTAATACAAAGACCGAAACAAAAAACAATAAAAATTAAATTACCCTAAAGCTCGAGGCACATATTCAGGACCAGTCCCAGATATTTTGACGACTGGTACTATACATAACTGTAATCCAATTATAAGACGCTTTCACTTTACCCACGTGATAGATTGCAATGAATAATCAACATACATATAATTAACATATTCTATATCGAAATTTTTGCAGATTTACTATCACCGAACCCTAGAAAACTCATTAAAAAAACATCATTATGTGTGTGTGCAGAATTTGTCTGTGGCCTCTGTACCAGTCACTATACTAGTGATTATGGCTGAAATCGGTTGATGGAAGACAAGCAGCTTTCGTATAAAATATCCCGATTTTCGAAGCATAGCGTTTTTCAGAAAAACTATTAAGAGCAAAGTAATTCTAAATTAAATTTGAACAAAATTGTTAAAAATATGTTTTTTCAAATTTTTTGTAATTTTTGATAAAAATTGTTTTTGCAAATATTTTGTAAATTAAACCATTTATGAAAAACCGACTACGTTTTACTACGAATCCAAGAAACGGATAAGAAAGATATTAAGTATTTACTAGAAGAATACCATCTGGATAAACCATGAAGCTGCTCCTCTTCTTTGTCGAAAATTCTTTTCGCCTCCATCCTTAATCGACACGGTCATCGACCAATTGTGCAACTCCACAGACAATCTTAACTCCGCTTAAAATTGGCAAACTAATCAACGTAAGAACGGGTCAGATACGTAGGCATCTACCAAGTACTCGTCGGTGTCGTAGATAGTTGATTTGATCATTATATCAACAATAATAAACCATTAGAGTACCGTTTGGCAGTAAAATTGACCTACGATAATTGTTCTTCTGCGGCAGTTCAATTTTTTTAGAACGCGAATAAGTTTTAAGTTTGAAAATATGCTTGTAAAATATGACATAAGGAGCATCGGTACGCAAAATTAAAAATTATATCAACCTACAAAACAGGCTATACAATTCTCACATTGACGCGCTTTACCATTTGAATTTTCTGCATCCGGTTACAATGCACCAACTTTAACATTCGAGAGGTCGGCCCTGCACATATTATTCGTTTTGCTCCGATTCGTTGCGTTTTCAATAAGTTTTTATAAATTCTCACGCACATAGCTTTCGTTTCGTTTTGAGTTATTTTTGTGTTATTTGGCAGACCGAATTTTTTTAATTCTCACAATATTGTTTGAATTCAATCAATTATTTATAATAACACATCAATTAATTTAATAATGAGTGAAGGGAAGACACACTGACATAAAAACGATAACCATAAACATCAAAACAAATAATTTGAGGTTATTGTTTAAGTTTATTTTTGAAATTTGATCAACTCTTTCGGTTCGGTTCCGCCCTTAGCTGAACAATGTGACAATGTTTTCGGTCTTTCATACATTTTGACATATTCAATTTAAAGGTCGGAACGAAACGAAAACTATGTGCCTCGAGCTTTCAAGTTACTCTACATGTTCGGAAATAGATTTGGTAATTTTCTGTCAGCAAGTTACCCAAAAGTTACAAGGATGTTTGAATATGAATGACGTTCGAAAGGACGCATTCGTTGGAGTAACCATTATAAGTATCACAGAGCACTTAAATTTTAAACTTAAAAACTTATCCACTAGATTTGTTATTGTGCACAACTAAATATTTATAAAGTATTTTTGTTAAATTTATTTAATTTATAATTTATAAAATCACGAATTTGTTTTGAAATTTTTTGATGCTTAATTTGAGGTTAATTTACGAATTTGTCAAAAATTTCTCCTCCCTATTTTATAGCAGAACACTTCCCAAGTATTTTATTTCCGAAATTTTTTACATTTTCCTGACATTTTAAGGAAATCATCACCGACTTTTGTCAGCAAGTGTCCGAAATATTTAAATATTTTCTATGAACGTTGTCGCTAAAAGTCGGATAAATGATGAATTTGAGAAAACAAAAACTTGTGCATGTGTGAGTGCGCACGTGCTTTAAAAGAGGCGGGGCTTGTACATTAAATATTATGGCGCCATTATATTTTGTAAGGGGAATAAAACAAAAAAATATGTTAGATAACTTAAAAAAAATGTATTTGAAATGTATTTCTTTTATTAAATATTTAATTGTATTACAATACAAATTCTTTTAATTTTAACCATTTTTTAAGTGATAACAATATTGAAAAATTTTGATTATTCACTATACATATTTTAAAATAACAATAAAATTTTCACTTCACACAAATTAATACTGCACCTACTCTAATGAGCGTCCCAAACAAAACTATATTTTATTCTCATCAACACAAAAATACACTATAAATGCCAACTTTTTCTGACTCCTACGTGATATTTTCGGAAAAAATCTAGTACATTAATATTTTTTCCGTTTTGTTATTCTTGGGTTTTTAGATATTTTCGTAAATTAATCAAAATAATTAAACAACATATTTTGTTTTCATCGCAAAATTGATATACATAAATTACGTCACGCTATTTTTGAATGATTTTTACCCTTCCTTTCCTCTTTGTCAAGACTCGTCACAAATCTGTATATACCCCAAGTATAACAAAACGGAAAAAATAATAATGTACTAGATTTTTTCCTAAAATATGACGTAACAGTCGGAGAAAGTTGAACATTTTGCGTTTATAGTGTTTTTGTGTGTTGGTGAGAATAAAATAATGTATATAACAATATAATTTTGTTTGCCCCCCCATTCCCAAATGAAAACACAAATATTAAACATGATGCATAATGAAGAAATAAATAATTTCTTTATTTTCTATTTATATTTTTTCATAGTTTATTTTCGATGATACCTGTATAAATCGTATATTATTTGAAAGAACATTATTAATATAGAAAATCGTGTGCTAAATAAAATATATAAATATAAAATTTGTACTTATATTTAGCCTTTAAACCCGTTTTAATTATATGACGTCACATTTTATAATCCCCCTCCCCCCCTACATCACACATCGTCACGTCAGCCTATACTCCTTCCCCCCTGAAGAGTGTGACGTAGTTTATGGATGGCCCATATAAAATTATTGTCAATTATTAAAAATAAAGATTTTTAGTTATTTATTTAAATAATTTAAGGTTAGTTTTTGATGATTTCAAAGTTTCTTCAATTTTTTCTAACATCCCAAGTATAACAAAACGGACAAAAATATTAATCTACTAGATTTTTTCCGGAAATATGACGTAATAGTAGGAAAAGGTTGCACGTTTTGGGTTTATAGTGTATTCGTGTGCTGTTGAGAATAGAATAATGTATAGATAGAATAATGTATATAAAAACACAGTATGGTTTGTAATTTTAAAATATAGTGAATAATGAAAATTTTTCAATAGTGTTATCACTTTTTAAAATAAATCGTTCCAAAAGTAAATAATAATTTCTGTTGATAAAATTTGTATTGTAATACTAAATATTAAATTATATATTAAAAAATAGATTTCAAATAAATTTTTTTTTAAATTATCTAACATATTTTTTTGTTTTATTTCCCTTACAAATTATAATGGCGCCATAATATTTAATGTACAAACCCCGCCTCTTTTAAAGCACATGCGCACTCACACATGCACAAGTTTTTGTTTACTCAAATTCATCATTTTTCCGACGTTCATAGGAAATATTTAAATATTTCGGACACTTTTGCTGACAAAAGTCGGTGATGATTTCATCAAAATGTAATGAAAATGCGGAAATTTTCGGAAATAAAAATACTTAGGATATACATAGAATAAAAATGTTGTGTCTCAGCCGCTCTAATGTAAATTTTAGTTCTTGTCTTTGTCAGATGTTCAGCAAATTTTTTCTGTGTTCTCCAAGGAATAGTACCCTCGTTCCGTGAAGACTGCATTACGAAAGCTATTTGATTGTTCCCAGCAAACGTGTCTTGAGTAACAAACGCAAGACATATGGCTGGACTATAGATGGAATAAAAAGAATAAAAAGAATAACGTAAGAGAGCGAAAGAGAGGATTTACATGCAATCGACTATACTGAGAATAATAAATATAAAAAGAATAACAGAAATTGCGTTTAATTTTTTTTCATTTTTGCTGTCACTTAAAAAGAATAACCGAGCGATAATTTTCGCCCAAGAATAAAAAACTTAATAACTACAACAACAAAACTCAAATAAATTTTAGTGCGTTGAATATAATATGCATATTTACTTTTTTATATAAGGGAATTTTAAATTATTCGTGTGTTTTATCTTTTCTATTTATAAAATATTCATGTATGCATATGCTAATATGAATATAATATCAGAAATAATTTGCAATACACTGTAGAATTGTATTTTTCTAAACCTAACCTAAAAAAATACTTTATCGAATTGTGGTGATTTAAATCGCATATAAACAATTTTTATAATTTTAAAAACATATATTTGTTGATATAAATATGTTTATACTCAAAAATATTGTAGTTTCATTCATAATTGTAGGAAATATATCACAAAAATATATGAATGAACTTAATATTTCAAGTCATCTATGGCCGTAATGTCAAATTGGAATAATAATTTTTTGTCTTCGTTTCTTACGTTATTCTTTTTATTCTTTTTATTCTATCTATAGTTCCCACTATAAGGCTGAACTATAGATAGAATAAAAAGAATAAAAAAAAAATAACGTAAAAAACGAAGACAAAAATTTATTATTCCAATTTGACGTTACGGCCATAGATGATTTGAAATATTAAGTTCATTCATATATTTTTGTGATATGTTTCCTACAATTATGAATGAAACTACAATATTTTTGAGTATAAACGTATTTATATCAACAAATATATGTTTTTAAAATTATAAAAATTGTTTATATGCGATTTAAATCACCACAATTCGATAAAGTATTTTTTTAGGTTTGGTTTAGCAAAATACAATTCTACAGTGTATTGAAAATTATTTTTGATATTATATTCTTATTAGTATACATGAACATTTCATAAATAGGAAAGATAAAACACACGAATAATATAAAATCCCCTTATATAAAAAGATAAACATGCATATTATATTCAACGCAGTAAAATTTATTTGGGTTTTGTTGTTGTAGTTATTAAGTTTTTTATTGGACGAAAATTTTCGCTCGGTTATTCTTTTTAAGTGACAGCAAAAATGAAAAAAAATTAAACGCAATTTCTGTTATTCTTTTTATATTCATTATTCTCGGTATAGTCGATTGCATGTAAATCCTCTCTTTCGCTCTCTTACGTTATTTTTTTTATTCTTTTTATTCCATCTATAGTTCCCACTATATACAAGACTTTTCATATAACAAACCCTAGATAGGTAAAAGGCAACTCCTTATATTTGGGACAATAAGTCTTCAAAGAATTGTCTGATGTTTGTTATTTAGTAATTACTAATGTGGTAAGCACCTTAACTAAACCTTTCGTAAATCTACTTTTTCCAATTAGTACATGCAATTGTAAAGTTACCAAAGAAATACAGTAAAAGTAGAGTTTACGAACCCTCTTCTGGGGAATAGCTGCTACAAAAACAAATTATTCCCTATTTACGGGGAATTACCAGAATAGCGCCATAGACTAAACGACTCGAAAAGACGTTAGTTGTTAGCCGTAATGGTGCCAAAATTTATTTCTGGTAAGATTACGCAAACATTCATATACAAAATATTTAAGAAGTGGAATTAAAGGGCTTATTTCAATTAGAGAATAATATAAACATTCAAGTAGTTTTCAACATTTACAGAAGCTGGGACTGTTCAAAATGCTGCCTAAATAAATATGTAAATATAAAAAATTATAATAACAAGCAATACAGATATATATTAAATTCAAAATGTTTAATTATTTTATTTTGCCATATTATATAAATAGTTTTATATAAACATTAATTAATTTAGTTAAAATGATATTCTTCAAAAAAATACGAATTAATCTTTAGTCACAGCAGGATGTTTTAAAATCTAATCCATATTAATAATTAAAATATAAATTACATTGTCACATTAACTAAAAATAAATTTAAATTAAATAACTAATAAATATAAAACCTAAATAGTGTTGGAAATATATCATCTTCTAATATAGGTAAAATACTAGGATAGGTATAATTGTTTTGAAAAACAGAGAAGCCTCCTCTTAAGATAAAGCAAAATTTGAATTAACACACTGGGATTAAACAAAAAGATACATATAATACAAATTAAATAAAAGTAGAATAGAATATTAGAATTATATTTGTAACACTGTATAATTATTCGCTCCGTGCATTACGTTTTCGCTTGGAAAATTCTTTTATTACTAAACGAATTAGTAGTGACAAAGCAATTAAATCAGATATCATTAGCATGTAGAAGACATTTTTCCAACTTGAACTGGAGACAAAACCAGCCATAAGCGGACCTACTGCAGCACCAATGGATCCAGTTCCATCAATTATTGCCGTTACTGTTGCAAGAGCTTTTGCATTTCCTTCTAGGCAACTATGCTGTCCTAATTCGGCACTTACTGAAGTTGTTATTAGTGCATAAGGCCCATTTACTAAAATTCCTACTACTATTAGTAGAATTATGTTGATCGTAAGTGATATGGATCCCCAGATTTGATATATCAACAGCATTGGGGCCGCTAAAATTAACATCGCCAGGCACGTGCTAGCTGGCATACTTGTATAATCTGATATTGATCCTGCGGTGATCGCACCAATTATTCCACCAACATCAAACAGAGTTGATAAATCGGCGCTTAGCTCCGCTCCCAAAGGTGCTGCAACGGTAACAAAAAAATAAATGTGACGTCTTCAAATTATGATTTGATATTTTTAATTACTTGATGATTGTATGTATAATGGTAACCAATACAAAAACGTGTAACTAACTAATTTAGAGAAGAATAAGCACAGTGAAAATTCAACAACACCCGGTATACGTAATGCTCCTATAAATCCAATGGCGTCTTTGTGTGTATGAAGGCTGCTGTGCTGTGGCAGTATGGGACTTCTTTCATTAGTAATATTGGCATGTGTCGCACGAATAATTCCATCCTGAAAAAAGTAAGTATTAAAACAAGAATGTTCAAGACTTATAAACTAAATAGACAGGTACGAATAACAAGAAACAAAACTAAATAAATCAGATCAGGTCAAATCGATCTAGAAATTATAAATAAATAGTTGGGGTAAGTTTAAACAGAACATATAAATGATTTTGAGAGCAGATTTAAAAAAAATGGAAGATTAAACAAATATGTATTCAAACGTGTTTAGCCGATATTCACTAAACCAAATATTGATAAATGTATAGACGTACATATGTACGTTAAAACGACAAATAAGATAACGATACACAATTTAAATATGTATTAATTTTTAATTTACACTGACAGCAGATACTATAAAATCCCGCTATAAATATCTTTCTGCACGCACTCACATGCACATTACATTCTCGGTATCATTTCAGGTGGATCACCCAAGATCTGAATCTTATAATCTTTAATGTTTTAAGAACGTTATTTCGGGATTCTATTGTATTGGTACAGTACAAATACAATTATTGATAATACCATTTTTCATGCACTTACTGAATTTATACTTCCACGAACTGAGCGTACTGGACTGATATCCTAAACGCGTGTGCGATATGCGTAATCAATCATGTTATAAATTATCATTTTTAAATAAAATTATAAAAATAATACCCAACCATGGGTTATACGATCAAGTAACGTAATAATAGTATTCACCTGTTCTTCGCCAATATCTGGATCTGAATCTGATGCTGCACCTGCTTCAATATGCCTATATTGTCCTCTGCGATCGTCAACTTGATGACATCCAACTACTTCTGGGGTATCAATCAAGAAAAGATACATAATAAAGCCGCAAATTCCCATTATTAGGCCGGGTACAATAAAGGATAATGACCAATCGCGTTCAACGTAATGTGCAGCAATCAAAGTACCCAAAATATTGCCTATTGATGTATGGCTATTCCATATTCCAAAAATTAAACCTCTTTTTGATTTTCCAAACCAACGGCCAACAACAGTAACAACACCCGGCCAACCCGTTGTTTGAAACAATCCAGCCATAATCTGTACGATTATAAAATATTTCATGGAATGTATATCGTAAGTTTTGGCTAAACCAAACAAATAACAGAAAACTCCCGAAAACAACATTCCAAATGCAATGAAGTAACGTAGTGACACTCTTTCAGCAATAAACCCTGATGCAAACATGCAGATGGCATATGTAAACAGGAATGCTGAATCGAGCGTTCCAAATAATGCTGTGGCGTCCGGTCCATCAAAAGGAGGATAATCACACCAAGTACTATTATTAGTAAAACTACTGTGCAGATGAACATCTTTCGGCAACTGTACAGCTGTACAATTTCGGTGTAATACTGACTTTACGACAGATATTGGCTTCCGTGTTAGATGATAACATGTATAAGCGATATATGTTAAAAATAGAATTAAAAATTTAAACCTGAAAATAGACGAACAATTATTGCCAGGTAATTTTAAAGTAACAAGAGCTACTAACCATAAATCTCGATTTATAGACAATCTAGGAAAACAATTTATTCCAATTATTTGTGTTAATTTAATCCCGAATGGGACATCCAAATAACTTGTGCTCATTCTACGAATTCGAAATATTTTCATCAATTAATTGTTTTGTGAAATATGAATTGCTCGTTGAATAAATATAATGAAACACTGTAATTCTATTTTATCCAAATTGAATTCCTGGTTATATACATAGAAAATTTAATTGTAATCAGAATTAAATTAAAATAATTTTAGATCTAAACAATTAGTATATTAATTAAATTACAAGCTAGTAATATAGTTACTCTTAAGCATTATAATTTGTATTGGTGCTTGTTAATTGCAATTAAACAAAAGATTTTAATTATTTCTATGTGTACACATCACATTTAACTTTGTTAGCGAGTGACACATAGCTTGTCATTTAAATGCAATGTTCCCCGATAACCATAAAATATGATCACCAAATTTTCCACCGAATTTCGACAAAATAGACAATCGTTTCAACAACTCCAAAATTGAGAACAAATTGCGACAAAAATTTGTTAAATATTTGTCATAAATAGATTTTCCGCAACTAACACCGCATCCCGAACGCAAAAAATGTTTCCTTATTACTTTTGCCTTTTACTTTTACCTTATGAAGAGCATACATACCCAATAGAAACTTATAGAAAGAATAAAATTCAAACTGAACCTTACTTAATTATTATTTATTTGTTTACAAAATTTTGACATATTAATTTTTAACCTCCAAATTTGTCCGAAAATTATTTATTAAAACTCCAAATCCACTAAAATTCAAATACATATATTCAAATATAGTTTTACAAAATTATGTTATGCAACAAAAACGTGTTGTCAGTCCGAATTTTATATTTTGATAAGTATCAAGAGGTATTGATTTGGATGTCGTTCCGTTTGAATCATTAAGGTGCATCCCTAAACATAGTAATCACACAATGCTCCCGTGACGCAAATTGCCGACGTTATGACTATTTGAGTTGTATCCATTCTCACAAGTAATGTTTCACTAAATTGAAGTTGATAAATCTCTTGATTTTCACGACGCCCAAGAGAGCGAAATTTTATTTGTAATGTGTTTATCTATATTATTAGTGATTCACACACCGTATACACTCTGAAAACTTCAAAATATTTAACTATTTATAGGTATTGTAAAAATATTCGCGGTTTTCTTAAATTTGCAGTTATCAGTCGTTATCGGAAATAGTCCATGGTAACTTTTGGGTAACTTGCTGACAACAAATTACTAAATCTATTTCCGAACATGTAGAGAAAGTTTAGGATAAATTTTTTTCTATTTTTTATTTCTGTCTTTGAATTAATTTAGAATTATCAGAAAAATTAAATTAAATTAAAGTACAAATTGTACAAAAAGAAACTACGCTAAAAATACGCTATTGAATTTTGCGGAATATTAACGCGAAATGTATCTTACTTTTTGTATAGCCAGGATAACTTGAGTAACTTTTGTAATCAACATTAAACAATTAAAATTACCCAAAAGTTACCATGGGCTATTTCCGAAAATGGCTATCGTATTATTTCTGGGTATAAATTCTGTTCGTTTTTATCAAGAAATTCAAGTGGGAATTTGTATACGTATACAGTGTATAATAAATACACTTTTAATATATGTGTTGTCATTCTCTACTTTGGGTGTGTGTCAAATTTACCCTCATGAAATTTCGCCAAAATGTTTACCCGATTTTATAAATGTGCACTATCGGTTGAGAAAAATACAACACGAGAATGGAGGAGTGGAATAAATGACAGATTATAAGAAAATAGTTTCGATTGCCATTTTTACTCATGATGTATTTTTCTCAACCGATGGTGCACATTTATAAAATCGGGTAAACATATTGGCGAAATTTCATGAGAATTAGAGAAAAACACAATGATAGAAAATACAGCACTCATGTTAAAAGTGTTTATCATACACTGTATACGTATACATATTCCCACTTAAATTGCATGAGTAAAGGAAACCAAACCATCCCCAAGGTAACTTGAGTAACTTTTGTTACTAACATTAAAAAAATTAAAATTATTCAAAAGTTACCATGAGCTATTTGAGAAAACGGCTATTATATGTTGAAAATGCAATGGTTTCACCAAAACTAAAACGAGAAACATAATTACACATCGCAAATAGAATTAATTAATTTAAGTATCATATGGCATCATTATAATATTCACCTTTATTTATTTTTTGACTTTTTTAATAATCTTAACTTCTATAAAAACATTGAATTATATAAGTAATTAACTCTTGACATATACAACCTGAACATATGATTTAGTTCAACATCAACTATGTTCAACTAAATGTGGTTTAAATATGTACACACGTAATTTGGTTGAAATCTTGGATAATCCCGCGTTTGAATGTTGATTCAATATTTACACGCAACTTAGTTGAAGTTTTTATTACTGAAAATTGTATTGCGATAACGATATTTTGAGGTGATTCTTTTAACCAATGACTTGTTGCCAACAATTGAAGATGATCAACCAGACGGGAAATTTTGTATGTCAAGGCGAATGCCTTTTTTGGAAATCAGTCTAAGTAAAACATGGAACGGAAAACGATCAAAAACGTTGTAATAATCAATATAATGTAAACGTAAAACGTTAAACTTGAGTGTTAATCATTTTCATATAAATTAATTCTCTCTTATAATTACTCGGCGTGTTGAAAAGAATTGTGTGTGCATAGTTATACTTCTTGTGACAATAAAACAGTGCGGAACTTGTTGACCAATTTTATTGAAGTGACAACGCCAATTTTCCCGCGTTGGGGTATCCGGTGGATAAATACCCGTTACAGTTTTACGCT
This sequence comes from Nephrotoma guestfalica, assembly GCA_963691935.1. Classification (NCBI taxonomy): domain Eukaryota; kingdom Metazoa; phylum Arthropoda; class Insecta; order Diptera; family Tipulidae; genus Nephrotoma; species Nephrotoma guestfalica. The sequence goes on from OY829915.1 coordinate 92,593,669, forward strand.
TTTGCTTTTTATTTAATAAGTTTAATATAGTCTTAGTTGCATATCCGTTATTCGTTGCTATTTGTAGAATTACATTAAGCTCTATGTTATAATTTGAATTTGTCAAAGGGATGTTCATTAGTCTATCTATAAGTGAGTGGAAAGCTGATATTTTAATATTATGGGGATGGTTTGAAGAACTAGGGTCAGCTTGCTAAATATCGGGTTGAAAAGTGAATATTCTAGAAATTTCGTTGGTGTTTAAGTAAAATCCACGCGCCCGTAAATAAAATCATGGGTCTTAAAACAGACAAAGAAGCCTACTTTAGTATTCCCAGGAGAGAATTAATGATCATAGAAGGATTAACAAAGTATGCTGAAACATTAAACGATACACCAAACATCGATTTAGTTCAAAGCAAACTTGAAGATCTCTATGACAGTTAGACTCATTTCAACGAGGCGAATGAAAAGGTGTTTGAACTTGGTGAGGAAAGCGAATATGAGTTGGCGGAAACATCATATTACCTGGTTGAACTTTTTACGGTTACAACACAATCTGACAAACATAGTGTTGCACGTTTAAATGATACCATGGACTAACTCGTAGCTCATAAAAAATTGTTTCTGAAGGGATTTTTACGCATACAAATGAGTTCAAACGAAGAAGTCAGATTGCCGAGAGTCAATATCCCAGTATTCTGTGGAGCCTATCAAGATTGGGCATCTTTCAAGGACTTGCTTATCGGGCAAATATACGAAAATTCTCGTCCAAATTTCACTACCTCAAAGGATTCTTAGCGGGTAAAGTAGCCAAAACAATTGAACACATCCCGATAACTGACACCAATTATGATCAAGCATGGGAGAAACTGTGTAGAATCGCTTTGAAAAGAGAGGACATATCGCGCATGCTTATTTCCAACGACTTACTACCAAAGGGACTGTTGAGCGATTGAGGAACCTGCGCGACACATCAGACGAAATTCTTCGTGGCTTAACTGTTCAATCGACAAGATCTCGGGATGTATTAATAATTTTTATTCTATTGCAGAAGATCGATTTTGAGACAAGAAGAATGTGGGACGAACATACCATGAATATACCATAGGCAAGGAGTTTCCAATTGAGAAGGAGTTTATAGATTTTCTCACAAGGCGATGCGACTCACTGGAGATGTCACAGCCGAAGATTATAATGGGCAAAAATAATTTGTTAAGAACAACCACTAAATTGAGAACTCATATCGTATCGACAGGAGTAACACTCAAATATATAAAATGCGACAATGTCCATAAGCTGTTTAAATGCCCATCATTTCAAACAATGGATATTCAGCCGAGACGTGATTTTGTAGCAGAAAAGTCGTTATGTTTTAATTGTTTAAATCCCGGACATCACCCAGTCGATGTTTTTCACCACAACGATGCCATAAATGTTCTTTAAAACATCACACCCTGCTGGTAAATTTTTTGAAGCACTCTTGCCGGAAACAATAAAACAAAATAAATACAACATTACGCGTGACAGACCGTCACATATGATCTAGCGTCTTAACCATATCAAGCTATCCGATCATTAAAGCAGTTGGAAACAGTTGGCCAATGATTACCGTAAACAATACCCGAAAGCAGCGGCAATTGTTGACACCGATTTTTACGTCGATACATCATCAATGTCAGGGAAGACAGATCAAGGAAGTCTAATTAACCGAAGTTTTTGAAGGGAATCAGACCAGAACACCAAGAAATTAGTCCGTTAAACATCAATAAACAAAAATTTATTAAAGTGCTGAGACTAATGTGAGATCCAATTGAAGACCGTATTTATTATAAAATCAACCTACCAAAGAGCAACTCAGCAACAAAGCGAGGATTACAATTCTTGCATCTGCAAGATTATTCGACCCCCTTGGATTATTGGCACCTTCCATTATAATCATCAACATTTCATTCCAAAGTCTATGGCTGTTGAAACTCAAAACGATCATAGAGATACAACTGTCGTCTTACAGTGGTTAGCCACGAGTCCACGAAAATGGAAACCTTTCGCGAGTAATCGAACATCACAAGTACTTACGGTTGGACTACAATGCAAGCGGCGGCATGTTAGTTCAACAGAGAATCCGATGATGCATTGCATGAAAGAGCTTGATATTTGGAGGAACGGTCTAGAATTTTTAAAATCAACTGAGGATACTTGGTTCAACCCAAAAAACACCTACGAATGCGCTGAAGTTAGGGTTGAGGAAAAATTAACCCAATCACTTACGGCACAAGTCACAACCCAAGACCATATCTCCGCCATTATTCTAAAACTCTCGTCTTGGCACAAATTGTGTGCCAAGAGTTTTTGTTTTTCTTTAGATTCATTCACGGATGCAAGAAAAAGGTCAGATGTTCAAAATCAAGTCAAATAGCAAGCATCACTGCCATCGAAATGAAGGAAGTCAATTTGCAGTTGTGTAAAATAGCACAACAGTACTCATTCAACGCAGAGATCAAACAATTAACGGCCAAGCAACAAGTGTTATCCCAAAGCAAGCTCACATCGCTGCACCCTTACCTAGACGACCATTAAATCCTAAGAGTTGGAGGGAGATTGAAAAACACTGACATTCCACATGATCGAAAGCATCCAATCATTCTACTCGGAGACCATTACATCACAACGTTGTTGATTGCTGATGTACATCGATACACATTGCATGGTGACATCTCGATCATGCTGTTTCTCCTCAGGCAACGTTATTGGATATTGAATTGTCGAAACAAGGCCAAGGGATGTATCCATAAGTGCATAACTTGCTTCAAATTTAAGGCAAATCACATATTAAAACACGGCTAATATTGGAGTACTATCCGGCGCCGAAGGGAAATTTTACTGAAACTGTAGCTATTTATTCACTGGTGTCACTATACCATAAACATGAAAACATAAATTCATCCATAAAACAAACATTTAACGACCTGAAATATACCAATTAACATTTATTTTGGCATGACAGTATAAAAAATAAATCATCTTGCTGCGTTTTAAATTTGTATTGTAAGATTAAGTTTCTAATGGTTTAAGGGCTGTACAAAACAAAGGAAATTTAAAATTTCCCTTTGAAATGGATAGTACTACCGATAAATAGGTAGAGCAAAATATTTTTTTATCGATTTTTAACTAAAAAGTTGAATGAAAAATCATAGTTTAGAATTAAATTAATTAATTATATGCAAAAATAGCGCGCTAAATATAAGTTTTGACATAGGAAATTGCGTGCTCCGGATACAGCTATCGGGCGCTAATAAAAAAATACGGCAAGTGACTGTTTAGATAGACCAACGTGTGGTCATTTTGCTAATTTCTTTTTTTTGTGTTAAAGCTTTTTTGTATAAAGTTAGAATTTGTTTTTTGTTGATTGTATTAAGATTAAATAAAGTAGTGATTGTAGAACCAATTTCTATTGTTTTTCTTGATTTTTTGCGAGTTTTTTGTTTTTATTTTTGTGTGCGGATTTCCCGGTGTTTTTGGTAAGTTGTGAAGTGGAAGGCGTTATTAACAATTATATAACGTTAGTGGGTTGATAATGACTGTCAGTAGAAGGCAATTGTTGACGCTAAGCGGCTCTTTTCCTTTCTGTGACCTTGGTAGCATACCACTATCAACTTTACTAACATATTCTCTAAATAGCGCCTATTGGCCAAATTAAGTTAGGTTAGGGTAAAATGTTTGTGTAAACGTTTTACGGTTACAACCACAGTCGGGTTTTGCCCAAACGATGGGTTGATAGGTTGGTCCACTATTTCGGGGTCCGATGCTCAATTCAATCCTTCCCCATTTCTTTCGTGCATATCTATTTTCTAAACGTGCATTTGAAAACGTTAGAGTAGATTACGCAGGGCCAATATAGTAAAAACATCTCCAGTGCGGAACGCAAAAATCCAGAAATCCTATATAGCACTATTTCTATGCATATGGCTAGTAAAGCTGTGCATTTGGAGCTAGTCACAGGTATGACAACAGATGTATTCATCGCAGCACTCCGGTGATTTACCACAAGAAGGGGATGGAACTACAACAATTGGCAAAACTATTCGTCTCACAGAAACACAACGATAAAGTAATCAGTCACTTACTAACTCATTACACACAACAGAGATTCATGTTTCCAACCGCAAGCCATGTGGGTGGTTTATACGAAGCGGGAATAAAATCTACGAAGTCTTACATCCGTAATTGCATTGGTTTATCGACATTTACGTATGAGCAATATTACACCTTACGATGTTAAGTGGAGGCAGTGCTTAATTCTAGACCATTGTGAATTACTTGACTCCAGGTAATTCAACAAACCACACATAAATTTTGGAAGATGTTCTCAACTGATTATCTTAACTCCTGGCCGCAATGTCGTAAGTGGTATTCAGTTGAAGCCAATTTGAAACCCGTAGATCTGATCTGATCGCCCATTTTGGTCCAAAAAAAACGACTTGAGAGAAGAATTACCGGAACGCAATAGTGTTGAATAAATGTGTTTGTACTAGTAAACACGTGTAATTTATTCGGATGTCGCGCCACACCATTTCACACTCAAAAAATAAAATTAAGTTAAAAAATAAGTGCAAAAACCATTTGCTTTAACGATTTTGCTTTAACCATAAATCTGAAACATCAAAGTATTCAAATTTAGGCTGAAAAGTTAAATTTCTCATCTCAATACCATGGGAAAATGTCTCAAAACAGGAGTGGAAACACCAAAAAATTGAACCGATTACACCCGGTTCGATAAATTTTGATGCTTATGATCACAAAAAACACATACTTGTATAAAAATGACAGCACACATATTCAAAATTGTGTATTATACGTCGTCTACGAGAGTCGAGATCTCATTTTCGGCACGAAATAGAGGATCTGGTGGTAGTAATAGAGAAGGATTTACCACCAGCCAAATGGCATGTAACCAGGCAGTGAAGTACATCCCGAGACCGATGGTTTAGTACGAGTAGTCACAATTAAATCTGCTGATGGTGTATTCAAGCGTCATATCCATAAACTGGCCAATCTTCCAATTAATTGCAAGATATTCTTTTAAGGTGCGGAGTATGTTGGAAATGCAATAGTTTCGCCAAACCTAAAATGAGAAACATAAGCCGCGTTTTTCTGAAAAACAATCGGGTTGAGTTCGTAACAGCTTTTTCAAATTTGCCCAATTTAGAATTAAAGATTAAGTTTTTTTTAAACTAATTAACTTAGATTTAATAGTAATCAAAGTATAACAAAAAAATTCCATCATAAAAGATGTATAGTTTTCTTATAATATCGATGTTCTCTATAGTTCTGAACAGTTCCGTTTTTATACAGAACATCGATATTACAAGAAAACTATACAACTTTTATGATGGATTTTTTTTGTTATACATAGATTACTATTAAATCTAAGTTATTTAATTTAAAAAAATTAAATGTTTAGTTTGAAATTGGATAAATTTGAAAAAAGCTATCGCTTTAAACTCAACCCGACTGTTTTTCAGAAAAACGCAGCTATAATTACATATCGCAAATAGAATTAATTTATTTAAGTATCATATGGTATCATTATAATATTTACCTTTATTTGTTTTTTGACTTTTTTAATAATCTTAACTTCTAAAAAAAACATTGAATTATATAAGTAATTAACCACCATTAAAATATTTAAACTCATCTTGACAATACAACCTGAATATATGCTTTAGTTCAACATGAAATCAACAATGTTGCGCTAAATGTGGATTAAATAGTATGTACACACGTAATTTGGTTGAAATCTTGGATAATCCCGCGTTTGAATGTTGATTCAATATCTAGGCCCCTTACACACCTAAGCTAAGCTATGCGATGTGAGCTATGTTTCTGTAATATATGGAGTTTAAATAGACAGCTGCACACCTAAACTAAACTACGCGAGTTATATTTTTCTGTTTTGAGCGGTGCAAACTAACTTATCTCGAGTTGCCTTTGCCTTGCTATATCAGCTATACCGCTCACATATACATAGATATTATTTTTTGTTTTGATATCGACGCATATTAATATACATATATTATCGCGTATTATCGTATTTATATTATATTAATTTGCGTCAATGGTATATTATATGAATTCATCAGTGTATTTGTGAGCGATGTAGTTACATAGTTCAAATGTGCAACGGAGAGGAGCTATGCGAGCTAAACTAAGCTAATATAAACTACGTTTCTCGCTTAGTTTAGCTTAGGTGTGCGACGGACCTTCACGTACCTTAGTTGAAGTTTTCATTACTAAAAATTGTATTGCGGCAACGATATTTTAAGGTGATTTTTTAACCAATGACTTGTTGCCAACAATTGAAGATGATCAACCAGACGGGAAATTTTGTATGTGTCAAGGCGAATAACTGTATATTAGGATCGAATATATTTTAAGGCAACATTTTTATTTTTATAGTGGTTTTGACGGTATATAGTTCAGATCAATCAAGCTCTTCTCGTAATCAGTTTGACCAACCTCGACAAAATGACAAAAAATCAGCGCAAACCGCAGGTACAGACGATCGTTCAATCTCAAACGACCAAAGTCAATCCTACTCCCAATCGAAACCGCAGACTGTTCTAGTCGCAGATAAATGTCTTTCACGTAATCCTTCACGTTGAAATGTTTCCTACGATGGTTCTCATAACAGTCCTCCTGTAAAACGATTTATTTTCAAGGTTGAGCATTTGGCTAATACAGATAAAGTTTCACATTCGCAGTTAGTTGATGCCGTAAGCTATCTAGTGAAAGGAAAAGCTGCCGAACAGTAACTTGGGAAATTTTTAAATTAGATTTTATAAAACGGTCTTTAGCCAATCAAATCTTTATATTCAACTAAGCCTCACCTAATTTAATACAGGTTTAGTTGAAAAATGTCCATCTTTTGAGCAAATAATCTTGGTCGTATCAACATAGTAACAAAAAACAAACTAAAATATGAGCAATAATTGTGCTCATATATATATTCTTGTTGTTTATTTATAATTTAATCATATTGCTTGTTAAATAAAAGTACATATAACTATATATAAAATAAATGGAATAAATATATGAAATGCATTTAAGTAAAACAATTCGGGTGGGAACCAAAAATTTAATTTTGCCACAACTGTTAGGCTACAAATACTTTGATAATTTATAAATTGGGTTATATATAAAACCGAATACTGTATATGTAATCCCCAGACATACGTACGTTTGTTCGATTAAATTAAAATAAAGCCCCAACTAATTTCTAAACATATTGCGGAAATATAATATCACGTCGCCGCCGAAGACGCGTTGCTCATTCCTTGCGGAGATGCAAATGATGGAGCACGTGATTATTCATCAAACAACTGTACTGTTTCAGCTAAATCTTTCCCAAATCAATTACAACAACAGGCAGTTGAGTTGGGATTAGGTGTAATTGGCGTATAAAACATTTCAACTAAAGACGAAAATTTTAATTTTCTTGTGTAATTAATTTACATAAAATAAATGGAATAAATATGTGAGATGCATTTAAGTAAAACAATTTGGGTGAGAACCAAAAATTTTATTTTGCCATTCCACAACTGGAGCTACAAATTCTTTGATAACCTATAAATTGTGCTACTATATCAAACCTAATATTGTATATGTAATCCACAGACATACGTTTATCCTATTAAACTAAAATAAAGCCCCAACTAATCTATTTATTTATTTATTTATTTAAAGAAATCTATTCTGTGATTTACAAGTATGACTTCAGAATTTAATTTAAAACAAAAATATTAAAAAAAAATAAAATAAAGAAAATTAAAATACAGAAATATATAAATCAGATCTTGATTTAACAATTAAAAATTTAAAAAATAATTCTTAAGTATATTTTTGAACTTGTCCTTTGATAAATTAAAGTCAAATAGGTCGTCGACGATGTTGAACGATTTAGACGACCTATTAATGGGGTTATTTTCTCCATAGTTTGTGGAATGGTGTTCAAGTGCTAAAAATTCATGGTTTCGAAATGTTCTGCAAGGCACCAATGTGACCAAGCAAAACGTTACCAATGAAAGCCGCACCTAAGAGAAGTCGTCTATTTTCAAGCGTGCATATTTTGTAATCCGTGCATCTTGATGAGTATGGAGGTAACTGAGCCACATTTTCATGGAATGGTAAATTGTGGTCGTAATCCCAGTCACTTTTTTTTAACAAGAAAATCAGAAACTTCTTTTGAATGCTTTCAATTCTTTTAATGTGTACAGTATAGTATGGATTCCAGACCGGTACAGCGTATTCCAGTTGAGATCGAACGTAAGCGAAATAGAGTGAACATAAGGTTTGAATATCATTAAATTCACCGGTCCACCTTTTAACAAATCCAAACATGGCATTAGCTCTCGCAATACAATTTTCAATATGCTTATTGAAACTAGCATTCTCGACAAATGTAACACCTAGATCTATGATCTCATTAACTCGTTGCAATACTTCGTTGTTGACTTTGTAGGAAGTAATTAGCGGATTTCTCTTACGATGGAAAGACATTGCTAGATCATGTCTTTCCATCTTAATATTTAAGTAAAGCGAGTTTCGATCACACCACTCACTTAATCTATCGATGTCCTCTTGAAGTTTCTTCGTATCTAGCATTCCATTAACAGTTCGAAAAATTTTCACGTCATCAGCAAATATGAGCACGTTTGAGTTTTGAATTATCTCGGTTATTTGATCTATAAAAACAATAAATATCCACGGCCCGATGTGCGATCCTTGGGGAACACCAGACGTAACTTTAATAACATTTGATTTCTCATTTCCCATTATTATAAATTGTCGCCAGTTTGATAGATAGGACTTGAACCAATTTATGTAATCGAGTGAAAACCCAAATGCGAATAAACTGCAGAGTGCTTTTTGATGGCAGATGGAATCAAATGATTTACTAAAATCCGTGTACACTACATCAACTTGATGATGGTTTTCTATCTCATTAATTATTTTACTGGTGAATTCAACCAGATTAGTTGATGTGGATCGGCCAGGCATAAACCCATGCTGGTTTCTTGATATATGACGTGCAATTGTGGATTTAAAGTTGTTGCATAAAACTAATTCAAACAATTTTGGAATTGATGATGTAGTTGATATTCCTCTGTAGCATGTAACGTCATCTCGTTTGCCCGATTTAAAAATTGGTGTAATTTTTGAAATTTTCCATTTTTCGGGAAATACCCCGGTACTCAAGGAGTGGTTGAATAGGTAACATAATGGAATTGCTAAAATGTCAGCGTACTCCTTCAGAATAGAAGAGGGAATATTGTCAAGGCCACAACCGTCTCCAAATCCCTTTAGAGCCGATAATATGTTATCCTCATATATAACTGGAGGAGTTATTGTTACGTTGGTATTGCTGGGTTGTTCGTGCAATCCACTAGTAACGCTTGGTTTATAGACTGATTGGAAAAACTTCGCGAACATGTCAGCTATATCTTTGGAGTTTGAGGAGCTGGTATTGTTATATACCTGGTATTGTTATATGTCATATTTGCAGGGTATCCGTCAATTTCGCGTTTATTCCTAAAGTATTTCCAAAAATGTTTTGGATTTACTTTGATTTTCTCTTGAATTTGATCGAGATACGACCTGTATTTTGATTTGAAGTAAATTTCAAATTCGTTACTATGTTGTAGAAACATTGTTTTGTCGGCTTCTAACCCGCTTTTCAACATTTTGGCATACGCTTTCGACTTCCGATTTTTTAAGTTAACTAGTCTATCATCGAACCACTGAGGGTGAGCATTTTGTGGTTTACAGAACATAGGTACATAAAGTTCGAAGCCTTGCTGCATAATGTCATTAAATTTATCAACATTTTCGTTTATATCATTGGAATTGAGAGTTGTTTGCCAGTTGATGGATTCTAGGTAACTTTGTAGCCCCGCACGATTTGTTTTTTTGAAGATGTATTTGATTGGTTGTAGGTGTTCCGAACTCGCCATTAAATTAGTTGAGTCAAATACAATACCTAAAGAATTGTGATTGATATCGTTAATTACAAAAGGTAACACGGATTCTGAAATTTTGAAAGTGTCAATGTCGTTGCTGAAGACAAGATCCAGTAATCTATCACGATTATTAGTAATTGTGTTTATCTGGTTCAAATTATAACCAAGTATGGCGTCCACAAATAAAGATTCAGCATCTGTTGTTATATTGTTTGGAAAAATACAATTTACAATCGCTAAAGATATTGCGGCAATATAATATCTCGTCGCCGCCGAAGACGCGTTGCTTGGGAAGATGCAAATGATGGAGGACGTCATTCTTCATCAAATAGCTACTGCTTGAGCGAAATCTTTCCCAAATCAATTACCACAACATGCAGTTGGCTTGGAATTGGTGTAATTGGCGCACAAAACATTTCAACTGAAGACGAAAATTTTAATTTTATCTATGTACGTTTATGTCGTGTATGTATGTTTATGTATAAAATCAATGGAATAAATATGTGAGATGCATTTAAGTAAAACAATTTGGGTGAGAACCAACATTTTATTTTGCCATCATGCCACAAGAGGGGCACAAATTCTTTGATAACCTATAAATTGTGTTACCATATAAATCCGAATATTGTATATGCAATCCACAGACATACGTTTATTTGATTAAATTAAAATAAAGTTTCAACTAATCGCAAACCAAACAGAAATTGAAAGTAAACAACAACAACTACAAAACAACAGAAAACATCTGACTTGCAAGTTGGATTATTTTTTTACTAACTTGAACATAGTCACACATGAGATTTGCTCGAAAAAATCGTCTACGGCTGTCATGCGAGTCATATGTTTTCTGTTGATTTGTAGTTATTGTTGTTTACTTTCAATTTTTGCTTGGTTTGCGATTAGTTTTGGCTTTATTTTAATTTAATCGAATAAACGTACTCGTATGTCTGTGGATTACATATACAATATTCGATTTTATATATAGCATAATTTGTAACTATCAAAGAATTGTAGCCCAACAGTTGTGACAAAATAAAATTTTTAGTTCTCACCACCTAGAAACTTCAAAAGTTCTGTGGTATAATAGCAAAAATTTCAATATTCTATATAATAAATGGCGGTGTTGGTAAATCAACAACAGTAACACTAGGTGGTTTAGGTAAAAAGATCGGTTTACTGGATGGTGATATATTTGACCCCTCCGTGCCATTAATGATGAATATCCATGAAGAACCTTAAGTGAACATTTCTAACAATATGATACCGATAATAAATTATGAGGTTAAATGTATATCAATGGAATTATTAGTTTCTGAAAACCGGTTGTTTGGCGAGGACCATTAATTATGTCTGCACTAGAGCTTAATAGCCGCTCTCGGGAACATTTTGGGATGAACTTGATATATTATTCGTGGATACACCACCTGGAACTGGTGATATACCGCTTTCTTTAGCACAAAATGTTCCGGTAACCGACGTTGTGCTAGTCAGCACACCAAAAACAACAGCGTTACTGTTACAAATCGAGGTGCGAAAATGTATCGAACATTGGGCATTCCTGTAATCGGATTAGTCGAAAATATGAGTTACACGGTGTGTCCCAATTGTTTAACGGAAACAGATTTATTCACTAACACGATCAAAAACTCAATATCATTTCAATAAAATGGAGACAACAATTTTAGGAAGTATGGAAAAATGTCATAAATGAACAACAACAACAAATATATGAGCACTATTGCTCATATTTCAGTTTATTTTTTGCTACTATGTTGATACGGCCAAGATTATTTGCTCAAAAGATGGAAATTGTTCAACTAAGCCTGGATTAAATTGGGCGGGGAAGATGGAGTTGAATATAAAGATTAGATTGGCTAAAGAGTTGGATTAAAAGTAATCCCGCTCGGTGAAGGTGCCTTGAAACTGCATGAAGCGAATGTATTTGGACTTGGAACAAAAAAAATTGGAGCTGAAATCTGCACAGCCTCGCGACCCTTTAGAGGAAGAGCTTCATTCTTTTTGTGTATTAATGAAACGGAAATCTCGTTTGAGACATTTAAATTTAATCAACCGTCTCTAACTGCATGATAATTTTCTTAGATTGGTTGGAATCGCGGTGACAAATCAGGTACAAAATGTAATTTATGAATCATTTAATTAATTTAAAATGGTCATGTTTATTTATTTGTGCGACAGGAATACAATAAGGGCAGGAATATCAATCGGCCGAATATCGTGTCAAAGGTGAGCCGATGCCGAAAAAACTACGTCAAAGCAAGTCAAAAATCTAGGTGATGTTGACAGTTTTCTTCGATTATCGAGGTGTGGTGCCCTCCGAATTCCTTCCGACCGGCTAAACTGTCATCAAGGAATACTATTTGAGTGTTATGCGTCGTTTGCGCGAAGCTATTCGTAAAAAGGGGCCGGAATTATGGGTCGACAACACTTGGTTTTTGCACCACGATAATGCACCTTCTCATACTGCAATGGTTTCACGTGATTTTTTCGCCAAAAATTCCACTCTCCCTCTATTCGCCTGAGTTAGCTCCGTGTGACTTCTGGCTGTTCAGCAAACTCAAACGACCGCTCCGGGGAAACCGTTTTAAACGTCAATCGCTACGCGCATTGGAGGCTATTCCGGAAATTGACTTTAGCAACTGGTTCGAGGATAGGAAAAAACGTTGGCACAAGTGTATTGAGGCCGGGGGGGGGGGGTTACTTTGAGGGGGACGAAACAGATTTGGATAAATAAATAAAGAATTTTAAAATTATGAACAAAGCCTTACTATTTTTTGCCCACAGTATTATATTACATTAACGCACTAAAACATATATATTACATTCAACGCAATAAAATTTGTTTGAGTTTTGTTGTATTTATTAAGTTTTTTACTTATACTTGCAGAAATAAAAATTGACGCACTCGCTTCCGCACTCAATCAAAATTCGTGTAATGCTTTACTGTGCGTTTATAAGTACGATTATTCATTAAGTACGATTCTGCAGAATTTTTTCTTCAATGGCTTCCGCAAACGTAAACGGCTCTATGTATCGAAAATGCCTCGTTTTGCGAATCGCGTTTTTTGTCTAGAGGGAGAATGAACAAATCATTTGTCATTTCCTTGACAACTACAATAAATAAATTAGATTGCATTTGCATACAAATTTTCGTTTTCCTTTATTAGCTGTGATTTTTTGGTGTTTCTCCTTCTATTGGTGCATATAGTTAATTGTTTTTACAAAATTAACAAATAGTTTTCGTTTTGGCCTTTTTGTGTGATCTTTTAGAAAATCAAATTTAGAATGCCTTCCGATGATGTTTCTACGAGCAGCAATCCAAAGAACTGTGGTACAAATGCAAGTATAATATCTATGTCAGAATTTTTAGATTTTTTAAAAATTGCTTGCCAAGTCAATGAATCGATTACGAACGATAGTATAATTATTAAACGGCCCCCAACCCAAATTGCGACAAACACCATTCAAATTGATTATAATGAATTGGCCAAAAATGAATTGGTGAAAACGCTTTTGACAAAAATTGGTAATAAATTAACCGGTTCGATTGATGGGTACGAACAAACCTGCGAGATTGAGGTTGGTGATGCAACTAAAAAGATTATGCTGAAGGAAAAAAATCGTGATAAAAGTGGGAAAAAACGCTCACAAAACAGTCGATTACAAAATAGTAAAATAGATTCAGGTGATTTTCGAAGCCAGCTGGATCCGGCTTTAAACTATAAACTCAACGATGTAATTAACGAAGGTATTTTAGATTCAATTTTACCTTTTATATGTCCGATCAATTCTAACGGTCAGCTGCAAAATAGTCAAGCCAACATCACTAATACTCTTAATACATCACGTAATTTACGTAATGGATTTACGAACACGCACACTCGAGTTCAACCACAACAAATTTATGATTTTAAACCACCGCCGGGACCAACAACATCACAAATAAATACATCAATAGTACAAAATGAAAATTTAGAAAGTTCTTCAACGGTTAAGCTTAAAAGCCCTCGGCACAGTTCCACTGCTATTGAATCCAATAATATTTTGGCCATTCCAACTCGGAACCGCAGAAAATCCATTACGCCTTTATTGGCAGCAGGCAGTACTAATTGTGATTCTGAAGTAGTGATCCATGTATGCGATGAAGTTAAAGGTGTTTCGCGAGATTTTATGTGTCCGCAAAAATTGCTGGTCAGTAAAATGGGATATTTTGCTGATGTGACATCTGGTTCAAGTAAGTAAGTTTGAATGCAAAAATAATCGGACAAAGCAACCCACTTCATAATTTCATTTATATTACAAAAAAAAAAATTTGTCTTTCAGAACAACGGCTTGAAGATATGGATATTTCTGTCCACTGTGACCTTCAGATCTTCGAATGGCTTATGAAGTGGGTAAAACGGGAGACTATTTCTAACGAGGAATATCCATCACTCGATGCATCAAATGTTGTGCCAATTTTAGTATCAGCATGCTTTTTACAAATGGAGCCCTTGCTATTAGATTGTTTAACATTTTGTCATTCGCGATTAAATGATGTGGTCAAGGTTTCAGCTAATTTGTCTTGTCTCAATGACGGCATCATCACCAGGCTTGCTGCAATGTTTACTAATTTGGAACTGGAACTTGTGAAAGATAAAAAAGATCGGGTAGCACCACGTCTATGGACCAAATTAATCCAGAGTCTTTATGAACCAGAACCACAATCTCTTCGAGGCCATTACGCTAGCTTGGCTGGGTTATTTCGATGTAGTCGTTGCTCCAGGCTTATCATTCCATCAATAAGTTCTTATGTGTATTGTGTTCCGCAAAATATGCGAATTAACCGTTGGGGTCAAATTATAAGTCAACATTCTCGAGATAGCAGTTGGAATGTTACCAACTATGTAGCAATACTTTATAAAGAGTTGCGATCTTGGAGGAAAGTTTATTGGAAGCTGTGGGGTCACTGTCATTTTCTTTATTGTTCGGTATGTGAAACACATTTTCCAGTATATCAGATGTTATGGTGTCAATACCATCCAGATCAACCACAATTTCTAGGACCAGTCACAGAAGGAAGGACAGCGGGACCCGGAGGTAGATATCCATGTTGTAATCTGCAAGTATTTAGGTATGAGACAATAACAATGCCTAGTGGTTGTCAACATAGGGAACATACAGTTTCTATTGAAAATGAGCGAGATCGAGCAATTTATCAATTGACTCAAGTGGCTGGAGAGGGAAATTGTTTATATGAGAATCCATCGCCGAAACCTGCAAGCCCTCTATATGAGCCGTGGTGGAATGGAGTCGCAATTTTACCTCGTCGTTCTCGCTCTGGTTTATTACCTTCGCTTCACGTAGACGACACTAGTAATTCAAAAGCATACAAACAATCAAATACAAATCGTCAAAATTCGGCTGCTTATGCTTCGAGTACAGACACGGATTCTAGCGATGATAAAACAAATTCATTGTTGAAAAGGTATTCTTCCAGCAGTGACGGCGCAGAATCGGATGGAAATAGTCCAAAACGATATAAAAATAAAAAGAAAAATACGTAAGTATTCCATATCTGCGGCCTTACTATTGAATTGGACGGCTAAATAGGTATATTTATTATATTTTGGCTTTAAAAATGGCTATATATATTATCAGTGCCTATGTATGTGTATACTTAAAATCTACTTAACACGTTTACTGCCGTGTTACCCACCAGTGGGTCACATGTGGCACAAATGTTTCGACATTTGTTTCAAACACTAAACATAGTGCTGGAATACCCTCGCGTTAGCCTCATTGTAAGTTTCGTTTAGGAGAAACAATTACATTTAACCGTTATTTATTGGGCCGCATTTTTCTAATACATTTTTCTATGGCGGCAGTAAACGTGTTAAATATATATGCACTTTTACCTTTATTAACTTATATCGTAAATGTGGCAGAAAAATTTCATTCTCCTTAACATTAACTTTGTTCATTTATCTTAATTTCGGTAAATTGTATTTCATTTTTAAGGTAGTTTTCATTTGGAAATTTATTATTTTCCGCTATGATGTCTAATTTGATGATCGTCATATAAAATATGTAGAGCGGGTAGTAGGTAGTGTTTATGCATGAAGAGTAGTAATTTCGTTCCTCCTATGTCATCCACTCTACGTGCATACACACAAATTTTGCTCTATATATTATTCGGTGATCATCAAATTGAAGGCGTCGTAGTGGAAAATGGTAAAATTTTGAATGAAGACTAAAATGAAAAACAATTTCCAAAAATAAAAGTAAATAAACAAAATTTGTGATCAGCTGAATGAATGTATTTTTCTGCCATATGTACGAGATATAAATAAATAAAGTTAAAAAAATATTAACAAAACAATTTTTATATCATTTGTATGAAAGTGTTTTTTCGTGTTTACGTTATTTGGGCCTGCATATATACAAACCATATTTTTTTATTCGCGTTCTACTTGGCCGCATCCATATACGCAATGGTTTATCAAAACCAACAACAATGTTGTTGATTTTGTATAATACCCCATTTACATGCGATCAACATTTTTCTTCTGCAAAATGAAAGAGGTATAACATTGACTTTTTGTACATGAGAGACAAGAAAAGAAATATATCCCAACAAAATTTTGCAGAAGATTTTTTGAACCACTACACCACCAAAACCACTATAAAATTGAAAATGTTGCCATTAAATAAATTCGTTTCGAGTATTTTTATGGCAACATTTTTTAAATTAATAAAAAATATTATTTTATATTTATAAATGTTAAGGATTCATAATAAAAATCGACACCATAGACAAAAATGTAAATTTCGCATTTGAATTAATTAAAAATAATTGAATATTTTTATATAGCGGATGCTTCTTACTTACCTGCAAAAAATTGTAGAAGAAAACAATTTTCTACGTGTAAATGGGGCATAATGGGGCATTTACATGTAGAAAATTGTTTTCTTCTGCAAATTTTTGCAGGTAAATAAGAAGCATCCGCTATAAAAATTTATTCAATATGCGAGAAAGAAATAAACATACATAGTAATGCCATAATTTGTTTTATAGGAAAATTATTAATTTATTTTTTCTTAATTCAAATGTTAGTTACATTTTTATCTATGGCGTCGGTTTAACCCTTAACGTTTATAAATACAAAATAATTTTTTTTAGATAATTTCAAAATTGTTGCCATAAAAATACTCGAATAGAATATATTTTGTGGCAATATTTTCATTTTTATAGTGGTTTTAGATCAAAAAGTATTCTGCAAAATTGTCTCTCATGTGCAAAAAGTCGATGTTATATCTTTCATTTTGCAGAAGAAAAATGTTGGTCGCATGTAAATGGGGTATATGGCTAAAGTTTCATACATTAGACAAAGGAAGAAAGAAAAAATTGTGAAATGGTTTGTGTTCTTTTCTCTTTTGTTTCTATAAGCTTACTATCTTACTATATAAGCTTACTATATCTATACAACTTATGTATAGATAGGCGAACGATAGCCGTCGAAATTCAATGTGAATTCAATAGTATGGTTCTTGAGTTATTTGAATCTCCTCATTAAAATGTAAAATATATATTATACAGCCGTCCGTTAAAAACTCATTACGGTCGTTTTTGGTCAGGAGAAATTTCGGCCCGAAGCAATCAAGATAACCAGAGAGATTTTGAGGAACGTGCGATGAAGCAAGTAATTGCGCTAGTGGGAAAAAAAACAGGAAGCGATGTAAATGTCCAATACCAGATTTATCAAAATGGAGGCAGCTATTTAAAATTAGAGTCGGAATGGCGTGAAAGTTTAAAACAACGAAATACGGCAAAATTAAAGAATATTGCAAATGGAAATAACAGCAGTAGTAATATTAATGCCATCGGTGGCAATCATAATATTTCTAGTAACTTAACAAGCGGTAAATAAATTATAACAAAAAATTATTTATAACATATAATAAATTATTAGTAGAAGATATTATTTGTTTGTTTGTTTTTCAATTTGTTGTGGTCAGAGATTGCTATGCTATGACCTGTTGTTCCTCGGGTATCCGAGGTGTAAGTGCTTACAGATTATTCTCAGGGAAGGGCTGATGATTTGTACAGAGCATCTATTATGAAATTGATCTATACTATTCTGTATTCGATTGATGTTATTTTGACGTTTCAACAAAATATAGTGAAAGTGATTTATATTTCGATATTATTAAAATAAATTAATATTTTTACATATTGCTACAATTAAACATATTTAAATAATTAAAAAAAATTATATTGCTAACTTCACATTTGTTTATTACCAATTCGATAATACAAGTTTCGTAATAGGGTAAATCCGTGTCGAATCGAATATTTCCGTTAATGGAAAAATCCGAGACGGATAAATTTTATAATAAACCTCCAGGGTGTGGCAACTTTTAGTTCGTTTTATAATTTTATATTAAAACGCCGATCGTATCGATGGCTGTGTGGGTAGTGACTTTGTTCTTTTGAAACAAAATATCGCCGAAGTCTTTCTCTTCAATCGTAGGGAATAAAAGTCAGTTAACATAGCACGATAACGGTCGCCATTGACTGTTACACTTCCAGCTACAGCAGCAATATTTTGCATCGAACGAATCGATTTTCCGCTATAATGTCTTTAATTTGATGATCGTCGAATAAAATATAGAGCATAGTTTGTGTGTATGCATAAAGAGTAGTTAGTTTTTTCTTTTTACTACTCTATGTCGTCTACTCTTTACTATTTTAACCTTCCTTTTACCTGTCGGGTCTATATGACCCGCAGTGTGTTTTAATTGTTAATAAAATGCTTTGAATCGAGTACGATTGATTGTTAGTGACTTAATCAAATACATTATTTTACAATAATATATTTCATAAGAGTCACCAACAGGCAATCATAGTCGATTCAAAACAGTATTTTATAAACAACTCAAATGCACTTCGGGTCATATAGACCCGAAAGGCAATAGGAAAGTTAAATTAAATTTAGATTGTATTTTGCATCTATATATTATACGACGCGACGATTATCAAATTAAAGGTATCATAGAGCCAAATGGTAAAATTCTGAATGAAAACTACCTTAGCAATAAAAAACGATTGATCACAATTAAAGACAAATAAACATAGTTCACACTCAGAATGAACAATTTAATTTTCTCCCACATTTACTTTTACATTTAATAAATAAAGTAAAACAAACCCTTAAGAGTGTTCTTTACTAAAGTAAGGGCACAGAATAGAATATTATCCATTATCTATTCGGTGGTAAGGGTAAGTTGTGCGGTTCGATAAACAGCTATGGGAATACATATGTTCTAGGGTTTTTTGATGTTCATTAGCTATTATGGAAAACTCGTGCTTAGCTTTTTCCTTTTCTCGAAATTTTCTTTAAAAATTTTGTTATTATTGGGAGACAAATAAGTTTTGAGGAATTTACGAAAGATGGCGTAACTAGTATTAAATCGCATCAGGCCATCTTGTAACTATATTCAAGTTAAAGCACAGAATAGATATATAACTATTATATCGTATCATTTCCCTCTAAAATTCAGTACCTATGTGTCATTTTGCTGAAGTGTAAACAACATATTTTTTTGTGCTCTAACGAACCATGTCACCCTTTGTGCCAACAAAATACAATTTGCGAGAAGCGCTGCTTTTTTAATTTGAAGAAAGTTGCAGCTTGTTGACGTCGCTTCCCACCATATATTGCGAGGCGAAGCACTTTATAAATTTAATGATAAGAAATATAAACACAATATGTAAATATATAAGATATATAAGAAATATAAATACAAGTTGCAGCTTGTTGATGTCGCTTCCCACCATATATTGCGAGGCGAAGCACTTTATAAATTTAATGATAAGAAATATAAACACAACTTTTTTATTTTTAATTTTAAATTTAATTTTATTTAAATACTAAGATAAATTGTTTTTGTGTTGGCGTGTGATGCTGCGGCGGCGTGTTCCTCCGGCAAAAATCCAAATTGAATAGACAGACCTTTTTATTTCGTGTTTCTTCTCACCTAATATTGAACCAAAAAAAATATAAACCAAAAATCAAAATCTGTTTTTCTGGTTTCTAATGTTAAAGGTTTTGGTGCACCCGCTGCAAATATATTTTATCAAACATAATTGTTTGCCATGTCATCTATTGTGCAATGGCATGGTAGTGTATATGTACGTTTTAAGTGACTTTGGTTTTGCAAAATCAATACGATTTCATATACCTCTCAATGATTTGATTGTAGAGGTATTATCATGAAATTGCTGTGTAACCAAAATATAATTTTCAATTATATTTTGCTTACACAAGTTTCGTATGTACAAGTGTTGTTGTACGATTATGTATGTACAAGTTGTTATGTACATTATTTTCGTATACAATATTGTTGTATACTTTGGCATTATAAGGTGAATTGTCCATTTATAAAGAATTGTGTACACGGAGAACTGTTCGTTACGAAATATTTCTACGGAGTTTCTTATAGTTGAAGAAACTGTCCGCTACATTACCCACCGCGCAGTGAGCTCCCTGACCGCGGATTCTATGATCCGTTGGGATTCGTGGGTGCATTTGGTAAACTACCATTATAATTATGATCGATCATTGCAATGGTTCCGGTTATGTAAGTTAGTTTACTAAAGTGTATTTACCTGTTGATGAAAAAATATCATTGGTGCATATTTTTCGATGTTTTTTTTTTTTTTTTTTTATTTTTATTGGTAACTATGCGATCTGTTTTGGGGCTCAAGGCTCACCCTGCTCTTCCGCGGTTATGATTTTAACGTCCTTACTTTACGCCTTGCGGCCAACTCGAGGACGTACGGCTATAGGACCGATTTTAAGACCATCTGCACATTGCAAGCTCCATGCCAGCCTATACCAGCATGGAAGATGGGTCGGCCCATGAGTTTTGCACACCCACAGGGGATCATAGATGTGTTACATTTCACCACAGATCGAAATCTGTTGATGAAATTTCACTTTGCATCCTGCCCCTATCGGGATTCGAACCCGGTACCTCCCGATCCAAACGCCAAAGCTTTAACCACTGTGCCATTTGGTCGGTGTTTTTCGATGTTAAAAGTAAAAATAAAAAATAAATTTTTTTTTTTAAACCAATTATTTCATTTACTCCACTATACCCAATTATAATTTTGTTTAATTTAAGTGTGTTGTACTCCCCACATTATCTTGAACTGGCACGGGCTCGTACAATTTTTGCCTCGCTGGCGGATCTAGCGTGGACCCAACAAAACACTGATCCGGTTGTGCTATGTTTTGCGGTCGTGACGGCCCAGCTTCCTGTTGTGTTCCTTATCAAATGGTGGTCAAGCGATGAGCCAATCCTGTCGGGCGTGGTTGGGCGTTTTTCTTCTTAAAGACGATCTTCTCTAGACGTTCCAACCTCCTTTCGACCGACAGTTTCAGATGGCAAAGATGCTTGTCTTGCACATGATGGATCCGTTATCTCGAACGTCTGTGTTGCGCAAGATGGATTCGGTGTCTCAAACATCTATGTTGCGCAAGATGGATTCGGTGACTCGAATGTTTCTGTTGCGCTCCGAAGTGCGTTCTCCTATGTAAAGCGAGGTCCATTTTTTCGAAAGTTTTAAAGCCAGTTTGGATGGCCATCTCTATGTCTTGCAGCAGTGCATCGGAGTGTTTCTCCAATGCGGGTTTCTCTGTTGCTTGTGTCTTTACGTGGACAAAAATGGTTTGATTTTGTAGTTAAATACCCATTTTAATCGTGAATGGATAGTATTTATATCTGTTATAATTTAATGAGTTCATTTTGGTTTTTGTGTTTCTTACCCAATGATGCGGACAGTTTTTTCCACTCCCGATATTTGATTCGGGGAACTCAGAATACCATAGACTGGTTTGAGTCTACACTGTGAATGGGCCTTCATAAGGTGGTGTGAGGCCAGTGCAAACTTTATCTATTCGTACGAAAACGTAGTCAGAAGTTTGCAGTGACTTTGGTATGAATATGTCGGTTTGATTTGATTTCCTCGTGTCCGTTGGGATGAGTTTGTTCATCGTGGAGCGCAATTGATCAATCATTGTATCAGTTGTTACTTGGGGTGTAAGTGGATATTCCACAAAGCATTCCCCAGATAATTTAATCGTCTGACCGTACACCAGTTCTGCTGGTGAACATTTTAGGCCATCCTTTACTGTTGCTCGGATTCCCAACAATATGGTTGGGATCTCTATGCTCCAGTTGACGGTATTTGCATGAGCTTTGAGAGCTGTTTTAAGTTGGCGGTGGAAGTGCTCACGCCGTTTGCTTGTGGATGATATGCACTAGTCCGTATTCAATGTGAGCCTATATAAGAGTTGTATAAGCTCAGCGAATAGTTTGGTTTCAAACTGTGTGCCTTGATCGGTCGTAATATTGACCGGGACGCCGAATCTAGCAATGTAGTTTTCGACGAACGTTTTTGCGATATTGCGGAAATATCTTTCATGAAGCAGGCTTCTGACCACCGCGTGAAACGATCTACGCAAGTTAAAAAGTATGTGAATCCATTAGATGGTTGAAGTGGTCCAACAATGTCTAAATGGATGAGTTCAAAACTACCTGGTGGAATTTGGAAATTCCCGTGAAGTGATTTGGTATGTCTTTGTACTTTGCATTTTTGGCAGGATAAACAAGATTTCACCAAAAGGGTTACATCTTTGTTCATAGTGGGCCAAACGTATCTTGAAGTAACGAGTTTACGAGTTGCTCGTACACTTGTAATACTATGCAGAGTGTCGAAGATTGTTCGACGTAATGACTCTGGAATGTACGGGCGATTGTTACCTGTAGATACTTCACAGTAAATTGTCAAATCGATTAATGGGAATTTATCTAATTTCCATTTTGAAGGGCGCCGATTTCTAGAACTAGAGAGTAAGTCCGTTAGTTCTGAATCGGAAGCTTTTGCTTTTGCGATTGTGATGATATTGAAACGTGTTGTTGCAGAGGCAAGTTCGTGGTCGGAAGTGACGTGATGTGAGATAGTGTGTCGGCGACCACATTGTCTTTGCCTTTTATGTGTTGTATGTCTGTCGTAAATTGAGAGGCACAATCCAAGTGGCGTGCTTGCCTTGGATTTCGATCCGCGGTAGAGGTAATTGCTCTAGTAAGCGGTTTGTGCTCAATGCAAATAGTGAATTCCCAACCTTCGATAAAATAACGAAAGTGTTTTATTGCTTGGAAAATTGCAAGCAATTCACGATCAAATGTGGAATATTTTCTTTCGGCATCTGATTATTTCTTGGAGGTTTTATTAATGAGTTGTTGTAAGACCGCGCCTATTGCTGTGTTGGATGCATCAGTGGTGATGCTATATTTTGTTGCATTTAGCGGATTGGCTAAAAGAGTTCCTGTTCTTGAGCTGAAGGAATGCGTTTTGACATTCTCCAGTCCACAAAATTTTTTGAGGCGTTTTGGGCTTTTTGAGAAGATTTTCCAAATGCTTATGAATAGGGGAAAGTAGTTCTGCAAGTTTTGGTATAAATCGGTGGTAGTAGTTTACCATGCCGACGAATTGTTGGATTTGTTTTACGTTTTGTGGTGCTGGGAAGTCTCTAATTGTATTAATTCGTCATCTTATGACTGAGGAAGTCAAGATTGCTCGTCCCAGTACAGTTAATATTGACACAGTAATTTGTTAATTTGGAAAAGTTGTTCCAAATGTTGCAGGTGTAGTTTCTCATCTTTTGAGGCTACGAGAATGTCGTTGATATATATAAAAACGAAATCGAGATCTCTCACGATTTCGTTCATGAAACGCTGAAATATTTGTGCAGCATTTCTAAGTCCAAATGGCATTCGGGTGATTCGAATAAGCCATATGGTGTGATAATAGCAGTTTTTTGAATGTCGTCAGGAGTGATTGGAATAAGATGGTATGTTCTGATGAGGTCGATTTTCTAGAAAATTGTGCAACAACGTAATTGCATGGAGAAATTTTGTATGTGAGGGATAGGATTTCGGTCGGGTATTATGACTGCGTTAAGCCTTCTGTAGTCCCCTACATGATCTCCAGTCGTTGTCTTTCTTCTTCACCATGTGCAATGGACATATAATGTTGCTGCTGAAGAAGGTCGGCAGATTCCTAGTTCTACCATATGTTGGAATTCTAGGAAAACTGCTGCTTTGTGGGGAATTGGATCAAGCCTTCTTGGTCTTGAAAATGGTAAATGCCCTGTAATCACAATGTGGTGTACTACATTGTGCATTACCGGAGCGTTGTAGTTTGGTGGAGCTGTTAAAGAAGGGAATTTCTTTAGCAGTAGTGTAATGCAATGGCGATGGTGTATCGACGCGTACTGATGTTGCGTTAATTGAGAGTTTAGTGGATGGATTAATCAATTTGTGGCTTTTCAGATCCACTAAAAGACCAATTTTCTTTAGGAAATCGCGTATGATGTGTAACGGAATTAAACCTAATTCCGTTATCAACCCATCCCAACAAAATCTATTTCCTCATCGGCATGACCTCGAAGATAATATCTTCAACTACATTCCATTCAAGCAAACGTCATGCCAGCCTTCTACATTTCTTCTTTGCCTTTATTT
Source organism: Nephrotoma guestfalica (assembly GCA_963691935.1). NCBI lineage: Eukaryota > Metazoa > Arthropoda > Insecta > Diptera > Tipulidae > Nephrotoma > Nephrotoma guestfalica. Next base: position 92,618,259 of record OY829915.1, read on the forward strand.
ATAGTGGTATCATATGATTCATTCACTTTAGAATTTTTCATATGTGCCACAGTTAATTAAACGCAGATATGTACATCAACGTAATTTGATTACGTTGACTATGTACATAATAAATGTACTTGATCTATTTATTAGGTGAATGACAATGACCAATGCAAATATTGAAAAGCATTGTGGTTGTTGTTGTTCGTACTTCCTCAACGGATGGATTGAAGAAAAAAAAATACTTGCGCGTGAATCGAGTCAGCAAAATCGAGGTCACGTTGCTGTACAATTTTCATAGGAATTTTTGTGATGAGATCGCAAAAAATTTCCTATGAAACTCAAAATAGGTACGATATTTTTCTTGCTTGGGGCAGTCAGTGTTTAGACAGACCAACGTGTGGTCAAGTTTTTTTTTGTTTTTTTTGAGAGTTTTTTTTTGTGTTGTGTAATTTTAAATAAAATAAAGATAGTGTTAGTGAAATTAGTTTGTGTTTTTTTTTGGATTTTGTTGAATTTAATTTAGTTTTTTTGGGCAGTTTTGTTTTGGTAAGTGTTTGTTTCTAGTGTTATTAACAAATTATATAACGATAGTGGGTTGATACTGACTGTCAGTAGAAGGAAATTGTTGACGCTAAGCGGCTCTTTTCCTTTTTGCTGACCTTGGTAGCATACCACTATCAACCTTACTAACACCACCCCATTAGGGCCCATGGGCCAAATAGATAATATAAGTTTAGTTTGGATAAGGTAAAATGTTTAAATAAACATTTTACCTATACAACCACAGTCAGTTTTGCCCAAGCGATGGGCTGGTAGGCTAACCACTACTTCGGGGTCCGATACCCCAGTTCCTACTTTCCCCAATTTTTTTTTTGTATCTTTATTTAATGCGGTAATCTAGGCCACAATCTGCAGTACCCCTAAAACCCACACCGATCCCTCTACCCGACTGAGCTGCGGGAATCAATGCCGCGTGGGGTACTAAACAGAGAGTGGCAAATCTATGAAACTGGGTTAACTTTAGCAGTAGCTAAAGTTTAACCCGTTTCAGATGGGGCGGTTGACATTGGCGAGAATGTAGGCGTGTTTGAATGAATGTCTTAATCCAATGTCAACGTCGAGTAATTTGGTACCAAGTATTTATTGTGCTGCTGCCAGAACCAAATCGGGATTGTGACTTGTTTCATAGCAGTAGTAACTGCGGTACGAGATTACGCTTAGATCAGCGCCGGTATCAATCAAAAATGTTATTTGATTCATCGAATCCCGTAGAAAGAGGCGGCTGTTCTGCAATTGTCTTAGGTTTGCAGCTACGACCTTTAGACCTATTTGTTTGGGGAAGCGATATTTGCGGATCCCATTTGTTGTGTTGCAAATGTACACGGTGCTGTGCATTTTGTTGCAATGTGTCCAAATCTTGCGTGATACCAACACCAGTTGCGTGGAAATTGGTATTTTGGTGACTGTTTATTGGTTGGTTTTGTCAAACTTCCCTGAGGTATTTGCGATGATGAGTTTCTAATCGAAGAAGGAGTTCATCTCCATGGCGATAGTGAACGCGAAGGTTGTCGCTGAGTGTTTGTATTTTGCTGTAGCTTTTCTAGCCGGTCGCTAATTTGCGTGTTTTATATACGGCTAAAGCTAGAGTTTGGCGCTGTGACTGTTGCACTAGATTGACTATTGCGGTGGCCATACGAAAGGTCAAAACGGATCAAGAAGAGCTTGCTACGGATTATTCACGTACACAAAAAACAAAAATGCAGCTTGGAAACGAAAACTTGAAATCCACACTAGGCTAAAACGGGACAATCAATTTTTAAATATGGTAGAGATACGGAAAAGTTACCATTTAAAAAATATTGCAGCAACATACAAAGGACCAAGTAACAAGTTAAGGATTTGTGGTAAAACCAGCGGCCGCCTGGATGGGTTGTAGTCCTGACACAGAATATAATATTATCCAGAAGTGTCATTGAGTAGATCAAGAAAAAATTACCTATCGACCATTTTCCTACCTTATTTCAAATTTAAAACTCAAAAATAATCAATTTTTCGTTCTATTGGGTACCCTGCAAACAATTTTTCCTACCGTTTCGTGAAGCAAGGTCAAAAAAATGAGTCAATATTTTTCCATACAAAAATAGCGTTAAGACGTTTCTGTCTATTCTATGCTTTTACTTTTGGTTGCCATGTTCCAATAAGTACCACGGGTAGAAAAACACAAAATCTTTAATGAATATTTAAAAACATTGGTCGAAATATTTTATGTTTGTACTATTTGGGCTATAATGCAATTATTATTTATTTATACCAAATTCGTTTGCTTTTACAACAACAATTTGACCGGATTTTATGTAAACGAATATGAAAGAAATTTGATCGACTTTTGTAGTAATATTTGTGAAAAGAAAGACAAAAAATTGTTTATTATAAATGGCGGGTTTATCATTTCACCTAGTTAGCATCGGTATAATAAAAAATTATATAGCAAAGAATTAAAATGTTCAATATAGTGTCTCCCATTTCTCAATTTAATTAATTTATTTATCAATAATTTTCAATTAAAAGCGTAAGGAATTATATAATTTCGCACAACGTTTTAGTACACAAGATATTTCGAAAATACGTCGCACAAAATTACAAATTATCCTTAAAATTTTAATAAATCTATTAAAAGCAAAAACACACAAGATATTTTGAAAATACGTCGCACAAAATTACAAATTATCCTTACAATTTTAATAAATTTATTAAAATTAATTTAGAATTTATTAATTTAAAACTGAATTGTACAAATGGCGGTCTTTGTTTTGATGTTATGTTTTGACGTTTAATTTTGTATATATGTATGCGTAAAAATCTGACAAAATATCAAGATTTTTTAAAATTGATCTAGGCAATTTGTTAGATCAAGATTTTTGTGTGAAAAAAATTTGTAATGTCAAAAATGTTGATCTGACAGCTGAATCCGATCAAATCTTTTTGATCTGACAGTTCGAACGAATTTTGTATTAAATTATTACAAAATATACGTTGTTAAAATAAATTTTTAAACTTAAAACAATGTTTTTTTATTTTGATGGGTATCTGAGAGGTGTTGGTATCGATGACGGCCATAAGACATTAATTTTACGAGGTGGTCAGGTTTATGTTGTTTTTTGGATATACATAAAAAGTAGATTATGTATATTTGACTTAAAATTTGTTAAGTGGGTCTTCTTGTACAGCACAGTTAGAGTTGACTCACTTGACAGAACAATTTGACGCCTCCAACAAATTTCTAATTTTCTACATATCTAAACATCCTTAGTATATATTACAATTAAAGATGATTCACTTAATAGTATAAATTTTGAATTGAAACATCTCAATTGTGATGTATACGAGGACGTTTAGTTAGTTAAAAATGGGAAGTTAGTTTCTATTTATTTAATTTTTTATTTTATTGCAAGTATGGCTCCCACTATGCACCTTCTGTGGAATAAGAGGAAAATTGTAATTCATAAGGATAATCACTCAATCCACACTGCTCGTTTACCTTCTTTACCATCAAACAGAACCGGTTTTATAGATAAAGAGGAAAAACGATGAATGAGCCCCGACTCAAAAGCCCTAGTATGTAAGCATAATACGCAATTTATGTACATGCGACCATCATTTTTCTTCTGCAAAATGAAGGAGATATACCATTAAATTTTTCCACATGAGAGACAAGAAAATAAATATATCTAAACAAAATTTTGCAGAACACGAGTATTTTCATGGTAACAATTTTAAAATTATATAAAAAAAAAATTTAAAATGTTAAGTATTCATAAAACAGACGGCATAAATAAAAATGTAAATTTCGCATTTGAATTAATTAAAAATAAATTAATAATTTTCCTATAAAAAAAATAAGACCCCTGAGCAAATCCCGGATTTCCAAAATTTGCTCATAGTACCATGAAATTTTAAAGCACGGTACATACGTCGGATGGAAATCCGGCATTTTTGCATCTCGCCGTTTTATCCGATCAAATGAGAGAAATAGTACAAAATAACACCCTCCTTTCAGTCGAAAAGGTGGTTGAAAATTTTCAACTTTTGAGCAAAAAATCCTACAGACAACCAACCTAAAAAAGCCAAAACTGTAATTTTGAGCAATATTTTATAAGTAAAATAAAAATAAAAAAAAATTGACAGCTACGTCACAAAAATAATAGACCAAATATAAAGCAAAAAACCCATATGTTACTATCTTCTCGTTTGAAATGTAGAAAATCCCGGATTTCCATCCGACGTATGTACCGGGCTTATATAATTGGAGATGATTTCACTAATCATGATGCCAACAGTCGACGGTTTTGAAGCCCGGTACATACGTCGGATGGAAATCCGGAATTTTTACATCTCGCCGTTTTATCCGATCAAATGAGAGAAATAGTACGAAATACACGCCCCTTTTCATCCCAAGAAGTTGAAAAATATCCTGCAGACAACCAACCTAAAAAACCAAAACTGTAATTTTGAGCAATATTTTGTAGATCGTTTTACTTTTTTGCTCAAGTTTTTGTGTGTTGTAAGTTCTTCCTAATGACATTTGTATTTTGTTTCTGTTGTAAAACGTGCCTGCCGTAATAAATTTATTTGAAACGGTATGTGCATATTATATTAAATAACACAAATGTATTGCCTTAATTAATACCAACATTTAATTTTTTCAGAAATGGGTACACGATAGTGCCAAGCGCAAGTAAAAAAAAAAAAAAAATTGACAGCTACGCTACAAAAATAATAGACCAAATATAAAGCAAAAAACCTATATGTTACTAACTTCTTGTTTGAAATGTAAATAATCCCGGATTTCCATCCAACGTATGCACTGGGCTTGATCCGCCCATTGACTGTTTTGACAAATAAAACTTTTAAACTGTACGCATATTTCAAGTTTGTTTTAAGGGTAATATGTAAATTTTTTATAAAAATGTCGGCGAACTTCGAATTTTCTAAAATAATTGTTAAAGAAAATACATTCTATTTGTGATTCAAGTTATATTTACAAAGTTGTGTGTCAAACAATTTTCTTTGTGTTATTGAAAAGTCAGAAGGCTAAACAATAATTGTATGTTCGAATTAGAACATAAACTTTTTTGTGACTTACATTTTCGACCCGACCAAAAGATTAGCAACTAAATTATTTGCAAACTGTTTTCTAAAACATTTGCTATATTTTTATATCAATCAATGTCTTATGAAATAAATTAAAGGGAAAAAGTGAAAGTTCATAGTCGTAATACTAAATAGTTATCTTTCAGTGATATGTATATTTAGAACTTTTTTGGTTTATTATGTTTTTATTTATGGATGTAAATTTTAATAATTAAGGGATTGAAATATCATCGATTTAACTTGGTCATGTTTTCGTAGTATTGAATTTGATTATTTCTTTTATTACTAGGTAAGTTCTAATTAAATAGAAACCCACTGTAGTTTAAACAATTTAGGGTAAATGATACAATGGACACATGAAAATTTTGCACTGTTTAGTATATGGTTTTAAAAATTGTATTAGCATTTAGAGATAATTGTGTAGGATGGTATAAAACAAACATTTAACTTTAATCTAGATTATAAAATATTAATTTTCAATTAATTATTCAAAACATAATCAAGCGTACCTTTTCACTAGTAATGGTCACAGACAAACAATAATTACCACTTTTGAAATGTACAATAATCTGGATGTATCATTGTAATGGGCATCCATTTGAAGTATAAAAATCGTCATATAAAGTACTTATACATAATTATTTGACACCCTGATTTCCACATTTATCGGCAGTCAAACGAAATAAATTAAGACAAAACCTTATTTATTTTTATTCTGATTATTATAAAATTAATTCAAGAACTAGCTGAAGGTTGCATATTTAGCTGATCATGCATGTATGATTTTCTCATACACTTTGAGCTGTCTATTTCATATTTATTAAAATAAATCCCCCAAGCCTTAAACCCATTTTTAATGGTATCCGGATTCACTGCTCTCTTTACTGTTTTATATAATAAATGTGCGAAGTCTTCCCTATTAAGAATGCGGTCAACATTTTCTCTCTATTCCACTCTAAGACAAACTTTGATCAAGCTGACTTAAGTGGCTTAAACGCTGAGACAACACATGGCTGCAAAATTCTCGTGTCATTCGCGTATAATGCAATTAGAATGATTTGAAGTTGTTGGTACAAAATTCTGAACTCGTATGTGAGATGGGTAACATGTTCATCGACAAACAAAGTGATTGATAGTTTTTGACGAGGTGCGGATAAAATATATTAGAAATATATTCAAAAAAACACCTTAGCCATCCATCCATTAACGCTTCGTCCCATACGCCAGTGTTCTGGAACTACCAATCTTATATTATCCGGAACACGTTTATACGGATAAATTATCATCGGTGGTACCATTACTCCCGAGGCCGAGAAACTGAACATGACGATGAAACAACTCTATAAGGAGCCTTGCTCAACTTCATATACATTCTTCGTTCCAACTTTGGCCAGTACGCTTTTGGTTTTGGGACAAAGCATAAAATTGGTTTCATCGCCATTAAATATTCTAGATGGATCAGCTAGTATAGAAGACAAATATTTTTCTTTTAAATAGCCATCAATTTGGTCATACCATTTGTAAATATTGTCTACACTAACTTTTGAACTGGCAGCAGTTTCCTATAATATAAATACATGTTAGCTAATTTTGAAATCTAATCCAATTTACCTAAATATAATTTACCGCCGGAGTTCTAGTGGTAATGCAAGAATGTCTTTTTAAGAAAAAGTTATACTATCCCTTACCAGGCCTGTTGCTAAAAGGGTGTTCTCTTGGGCAACCATCCAAAACGCGTTTAACGGTCTTAATAACATCTTCGCGATGTCTAGAAAAACCCTTTCTGGCACTTTCCAAAATCCAGCCTATTATTGTCTGTTCTTCATTCTCACTCAGACAAAATTGTCATTGGGCCAGGGCGACTTTTCTTAAATTTTCGGATAATCTGTACCGCAATGTTGAACAAGGTACATTAAAGAGTTTTGACGCAGTCTTCTTGGTGACTGCCGTTTATAATAGCATCACAGGCTTTTAGAATATTTCTTCTAAAAATGATTATTTTTTCTTTGGCATCTAAAATAATTGAAAATATTTGTATTTGCTTTTCCATCTTACGTGAATCTTTAGATAGTACAATTTTAATTTCCTAACATCTATATGCGTAATAATTTTATACATATTTGTGTATCTACACAATTATCGGCACTCCACTATTTCACTCATCATCACTTTGTTCATAACTCAGGATCATATAATATTAGTAATGGACACAGGGTGCCGAATAATTAAAATACTTAAAATTTCTGATGTACTATTAGACACTCTCAATTTCACAGTAAATTTATTTTATTTTAATTATGTCATTTGAATTATAATTAAAATCTAGTGTTATTACTGCAAAAAACTACTTATAATCTAAAATTATCAAAATATTCTTTAAAATGTAAATAAAATCTTATCTTTTGCTTAGCAAATTTACAATCGAATATATAAAATCACGTCCGAACAGTTCGACACCCACTAGTAGAACACTTAAACACTAAATTAAACACAAAAATTATAATAGAGAAAACTGAATAGGAACGAAAGGATTTCTTAAGCTAGAATGAAACAAATATATTTACGTAAAGTCCACTGGTTATTACATTTTGGCGCAAAATGCTTATAAAATTAGATTGATGAATAACTATATATTTTTTTGCAGGTATCCATTAATGTATCATTTACCCTAATTACAAAAATGGTTTTTGTAAATTTTTTATTTAAAAAATTCGGTGAATTTGTCAAATGCCTGTAGACTAGGAGACGATTAAAATTAAGTATCCTCCGGTATCCGGAGTTAAACTATCATGCCATCATTGAAGTGAGTTCCAGTTAAAACATTTTTGATTTTGTGTGTTTGAGAACCAAAAAAATGTACAGAATCTAATTGGTCAACTAAATAGGGGCCGCTTATAATAATTTTCTATTGTGGTTGACGTGCAGTAGCTAGCGGAAACTCACAAAACTATTTACACTCCAAAAATTGTGTGCTAATGCTGAGTGCACAAAAACCTGATCAAACAAACATTGCAGACAACACCGAGCAATATGAAGCACATATTGTGTAGAAAAAACAAATTTGAAACTTCTTTCTTCATTGTGGGTTTCCACACAAGTATTGATCCCAATTCTGTTACACAAAAAGTTTATTTTTTATCTACACAATCTGTTTTAGGGTCGAAGTGACTAAACTCGTTCGCGGCTCCCTTTTCAAGTCCGAACTTGTGCAGTAGCCAAATTGAGGACGTATAATTATTTGGGAACAAATTCTGGAACCATTGGAGTATGTTCGTAAACTCACATAAAATCAGTTAATCGGAAATTTCCATCTCGGACAGGTTTTTTTTTCTAAAATATGAGCTAAAATTTTTATGGTAACTGGTAATTTTATGGTAACAAAAATTTTTATGGTAACAAATAAATTGTTAAGGATTCATAATAAAAACAGATGCCATAGATAAAATGTAAATGTTGCTTTTGAATTAATTAAAAATAATTAATAATAATCCTATAAAAGATTATGACATTATTACTATATATGTTTATTTCTTTCTCACATATTGAATATTTTTATATAGCGGATGCTTCTTATTTACATACTAAAATTTGCAGACGAAATAATTGGGGCCTCTTAGAGGCATCTATGATTTAAAGAGCCGTAATATTAAATGGTGTATTTTATTAATAAGATACTAATATTTAAGAATGAAAATTTGACTGAGTAATTAAAATTTTTATTTTATACGTTTGAGAACATATTCAAAAAACACATATATGCAAATTAGCCTTTATTATTTAATATTTAATTAATGAAAATAAATTAAAGAGAGGCATAATTTTAATGTTTTCTATAGAACTGAACATGTTTAGTTGTGTGGGTTAGTAAAAGGTACGTAAATTGATTTTCCGCAAGTTGTTAAAAATCCAATTAAACAGTTCCGTTTTATAAATAAATGCTGGGCTTATCGAAAACGATGAGTTTTAATTGAATTCAATAAAGTACAACCCTTCTAATAAAATTGGAATATGATATGATAGAGGCGTACAGGTACGTTACCATAATCCTGAAATATCAACAATCAAATAACAAATTATATCTGAATGCGAATAATATTTCAGCATCATGCGGGCCCAGGCCCTGCTTGCATCCTTAACAGATAAGGTTAGTTAGGAAAGGATGTTAGTCACAGAAACAACTAGGGCGAACCCCAGCAAAGTCATTTTCTAACTACTTACATATATTAAAATGTTAGTCTCAATTAAGTTTACACTTTAGATTAGATTTTGTTAGTTTATTAATTTGGGTTAGTTATAGTTGAGGTAAAGGATACTAATATTTATCATATGTATTCGGCATCAGTCATAATAGACTGGTAACTTATTTAATTCACATCTACGGGTTATCTCATCATATACTGCTTGTAACCTTATTTTGCCCTATCTTCCCATCCAACACCATCTAACCAAGGGAGTTTACGTTCGTAATGACTCGGCAGTATTATCATACAAATGATGACCTAAATATTCCGTTGATATTGTAAACAAATTTAAATTCGGTATTGTCGTTCAGCTTCCTATATTTAAATTTATTTATTTTTATGTATTTATTTAAAGAAATTTATTCTGTGATTTACATGTATGATTTCAGAATTTAATTTAAAACAAAAATATTAAAACTTCAAATAAAGAACTTTAAAACACAAAAATATAAATCAAATCTTGATTTAACAATTAAAAATTTAAAAAAATTCTTAAGGATATTTTTTAAGTTGTTCTTTGATAAATTAAAGTCAAATAGGTCGTCGACGATGTTGAAAGATTTATACAACCTATTAATGGGGTTATTTTCTTCATAGTTTGTGGAATGGTGTTCAAGTGCTAAAAACTCATGGTTTCGAAATGTTCTGCAAGGCACATAAATTGATATGTTTTCCAAAATGTAAGCTGAATCAATGTGACCAAGCAAAACGTTACCAATGAAAGCCGGACCTCAGAGAAGTTGTCTATTCCTAAGCGTGCATATTTTGTAATCCGTGCATCATGTTGAGTACGAAGGTAACCGAGCCAAATTTTCATGGAATGGTAAATTGTGGTCGTAATTCCAGTCACTTTTCTTTAACAAGAAAATCAGAAACTTCTTTTGAATGCTTTCAATTCTTTTAATGTTTATTTAAAATACACCATAGTATGAATTCCATACTGATACAGCATATTCCAGTTGAAATCAAACTTAAGCGAAATAGAGTGAACATAAGGTTTGAATATCTTTAAATTTATCTGCCATCTTTTAACAAATCCAAACATGGCATTCGCTTTCGCAATACAATTTTCAATATGTCTATTGAAACTGGCATTTTCGACAAATGTAACACCTAAATCTATGATCTCATTGACTCTTTGCAATACTTCGTTATTGACTTTGTACGAGGGCGGTGTGAGAAGTCTGGTAAAAATGAAACAAGGAATAATATTTTCGATTTTTCTAACCTTTCAAAATAGGCGTTTATTGCATCGATAATCTCCTCATTAGAGCCGAATCTCTTTCCGCCGAGCCATTTCTTCAAGTTCGGAAACAGGAAATAGTCGCAGGGGGCTAAGTCTGGGGAATATGGCGGATGTGGAAGCAATTCGAAGCGTAATTCATGGATTTTGACCATGGCAACTACACACGTGTGCACCGTGCATTGTCTTGATGGAAGATAACGTTTTTCTTCGCCAAATGCGGTCGTTTTTCTTTCAAAACGTCGTTGAAACGGTCCAATGAGTTGCAGTAATATTCGCCGTTCAGTGTTCTCCTCTTTTAAAGATAACCGATGTGGATTATGCCGCGTGCATCCCAAAAAACTGTGGCCATGACCTTTTTGGCCGATAAAACCGCCTTAGCCTTCTTCGGCGCAGATTCGCCAGTAGAAATACACTGTTTAGACTGTTCTTTGGTCTCCGGTGTATAGTTAGGGATCCACGTTTCATCCACAGTTATGAAACGACGCAAAAAGTCCATTTTATATCGCTTGAACATCGCCAAACCTGCCTCTGAAGTTGTCACACGTGTGCGTTTTTGGTCGATTGTAAGCAAACGCGCGGATAGCTTTTTCATATTTAAATGTTCGTGTAATATATTGCGCACACGTTCGTCTGAGATGCCTACTATCTCAGCTAGCTCGCACACTATCACTCTGCGGTCTTGCAATACCGTATCATGGATTTTGTCAACCATTTTTGGTGTGGTGACTTCATTTGGGCGTCCTAAACTTTCGGCATCAGTTGCTTGTACGACCACAACGAAAATCAGGAAACCACTTGTGAATCATTTTGATCGATGGTGAAGAGTCCCCATAATATTTATCAAGCTTTGTTTTGGTTTACGTAATGGTTTTTCCACGCAAAAAGTAATGTTTAATTAACACGAAATTCACTTTTTCCATGTTTGCAAAAAAAACAATGGGTTGTCTGTTTTCAATGGCTGTCAAAACTGAACTAAATGCCCGATCTGTCTGAAAATTTTAATTTGGTTTAGCGACAGATGGTATTGACACATGACGTCTGGGATTTGCGATTGTGGCGCCCTCTGTTGCAATTTTACAAGACTTTTCACTACGCCCTCGTATGAAGTAATTAACGGATGTCTTACGATGGAAAGACATTATTTTGCATTTCTTAATATTTTAGTAAAGCTAGTTTCGATCACACCACTCACTTACCCTCCGATTACGCTTCTTGAAGTTTCTTCGTATCTAGCATTCCATTAACATACTTTTAACACTATGCGCCGTGTACTTGGCGAAACACACTAACACTTAATAAACACATTATATCACTTGTATGGTAAGGTAGTTTTTTTTGCGAAATAATAAACAAGTGATATAATGTGTTTATTAAGTATTCCATTAACAGTTCGTAAAATTTTCACGCCATCAGCAAATATGAGCACGTTTGAGTTTTTGATTATCTCGGTTATTTGATCTATGAAACAATAAATATGCACGGCCCGATGTGAGATCCTTGGGGAACACCAAACGTAACTTTAATAACGTTTGATTTCTCATTTCCCATTATTACAAGTTGTTGCCGGTTTGATAGATAAGAGTTGAACCAATTTATGTAATCGAGTGAAAACCCAAATGTGAATAAACTCCGGAGTGCTTTTTGATGGCAGAGAGAATCAAATGCTTTACTGAAACATGTGTACACTACATCAACTTGATGATGTTTTTCTATCTCGATAATTATTTTTCTGGTGAATCCAACCAGATTAGTTGATTTGGATCGGCCAGGCATAAACCCATGCTGGTTTATTGATATATGATGTGCAATTGTGAATTTAATGTTGTTGCATAATACTAATTCAAACAATTTTGGAATTGATGTAGTTGATATTCCTCTGTAGCATATAACGTCATCTCGTTTGCCCGATTTAAAATTGGTGTAGTTTTTGAAACGTTCCATTTCTCGGGAAACATGCCGGTGCTTAAAGAGTTGTTGATGAATAGGTAACATAATGGAATTGCTAAAATGTCAGCTAAAATTCATCCAACTAAAAGCAGGGTTGATTTATATCTAACATTCACACAACTTTACTAAAACATAACCTGAATTCAACCAGAAAGATCGTCGAAAAATAACATTCCATAGCAAAGAGTTTTTAGATCGTTAACATATTTCGCGGTTTGCTTTTCACGTCCTACCTACATACGAACGGCTATAGGTCCGACTTTCGTAGAGCTATTCTGCACTCTCACAAGGAGTCATAGGTGTGTTCATTTTCATCACAATCGTAAACTAATGACGAAAAATCCCTTTTGCATCCTGCCCTTGGTACAAACGTACAATTCGAACCCGGTATCGCTCGATCCGAAAGCCGATAGTGCACATTTATGCACTTAGGTAAACATTTTGGCGAAGTTTCATGAGAATTTAACACAAACACGTTGATAGACAATGACAGTGCACATGTTAAAAGTATATATGTATATATATATATATATATATATATATATATATATATATATATATATATATATATGTATATATATATATATATATATATATATATATATATATATATATATATATATATATATATACATATAATTTTATGTATTTTGTTACTTTTTAGTGTTGATTAGATCAAGACCATCATTTTGATATTTTTATGTGTGTTACTACTATAATATATATATATATATATATATATATATATATATATATATATATATATATATATATATATATATATATATATATATATATATAATTTTATGTATTTTGTTACTTTTCAGTGTTGATTAGATCAAGACCATCATTTTGATATTTTTATGTGTGTTATACTACTAAATTTAACCCAAAATCCTTCACGAATGTATTTATTAATTTACTTTATCTAAATCAGCAAAACATTGCATACATAATAAAATTCAATTGGTTGAACGTTGTCGTATGAACGACATTTTTTTGGCATTTCAACTATAGACTACTCGATTTAGAACCAAAATTATTTTTAGCCTAGACCCTATAGCAAAGATTTTTATTTGTGTAGACTACTTATTCAAGTGACCTCGTGGGCATACTTATATGAATAAGTAAGTTCCCACAAACAAGTATTAGTTTCGAAAACAGAGTTAAGGCAAGTGTACGAGTTCCGATTGTGTGCCGCGTGAAAACCATTCAAAATGCTTATAAGTCATGAAATATATTTTAATTTTGTTGCTAATCCGCATTTCATTAAATAGTACACAGCCGTTCGACACTTGTAAGTAGGGTTTAGACTGTTTTCCATCAACACCAACTTATTTGTGGAGTTTTTATTTTCAAATCTAGTGACAACGACCAACATGTCAAGAATTTTTTTCATCCATATAATAGAAATTGCGTTTTGTTTTTTGTTATTACGTCACAAATAAGTCAGTACAATGGATTGGATATTTAAGATGGCGCCAAATAAGCCAATAAGTCTGCAATAAGTCGGTGTTTGGAAAACACCCTTAGACCTGAATATTTTATGATGAGCTCCGATCAGTTGAGGAACACTGCTTCCCCTTTCGTATATACACTTTTCGATTGAATATTGATGATAGCTTACTGTCTGCACTTTAAGATCCAAATATTTACTATTTATCCAGAACACTAAAGGTATACATTGTATTTTGTAAGTTGTCTTCGATAACTCGAATGCCACCTACCAACTTTAAGCTGTCAGGACCGGCAAGTGGATTATATTCTAGTTGGAAGTCGTTTTACTTTATATTCGTATGCAAAAACTAAAGGGGCCCTATTATTAAAATGCGATTTCGCATTTTCATACGGTATCGCATTTTGATATTATAGAATAATATTTTCGCGAAAATCCGCTCTAAGTCGGATGCGAACGCCATATTATAAAATGCTTCGGCAGATTTTTGCGAAACTATATTTAACAAATGCGAATGCTCAATAGCAGTCGAATATCGCACTATTTAACCTTAGAATCGTGTTTGGGGTACTCGGCTCCCCAAGCGTATTTCCACATTGAATAGAAGACACTATTTATTCCAAACTCATATTGTTTCGTTCGACTTTAATGTATTGGACATCTATCTACGTAAACAATGTCAATTCATATTATATTTCGTGAGAGTTATGGTATAAGAGTATTCAAAAGCAAACTCTATAATAATCGTGTATGGGGAGCTGTATACCCCGTATTTTTCTCAGTAACTTTTGTCTGTAATGCATTTTTTTCCTCGATTTTACACGTACATAGATACCTATGATCAAAATTTGAGAGTTCGATAAAAGTGTAGTTAGCTTTTGTAACGTATGTTTTTATAATTTAGTTGTGCATAAAGTGACAAGTATAACGCAGTGGTATTTCATTCCTTAAATTCTTGTTTATTGTAAAACCGTTGACAAGGTAAGTTTATTTCGAATTGGTCTAAACAATATATATTTGGTTTATTCTTGGAAAAGTCAATTTTACAATAGATCTCTTTTGATTCACGTTCATTTTTAGCTGTAGAAATGGATAGAATTGTTTATTAGGCGAATATTAGCCGTGATTTGTCTAAAGAGGAACAACAAGAACTTGCTGATTATTTTGATAAAGACGATGATGTTGAAACTGTGTTGCAACCGATTGGTGGACGAGATCATCCTACAGCTGCACTATTATCTTGATTGATTGATTGATTGATTTTGAATGTACGACCAAGTTCTTAGGCTTGAGTTCCCGGATGACGCCGGGTCCACCGTACACCCTTTTTTACACATAACAAAACCGAAGGATTGGATGGGTTAGTTAAGTGGGACAGAATCGGCCCGGTTACAGACACCTAGGTATAGCCGATAGTTAGTAACACAAAGACAACACAATTCTAATCTACTAGATGAAGGATAAAGGCTTAATAGGTTAATGGATAACGATGGTATTGGTCTTCAACAATTGCTTCTTTAAAACGGCAACCTAAGAAAAAATATTATTATTTCACATGCATCTGGAATTGTCCTGAAATTTAATTCTATTAATACTTTTCGGCTTCCTAACCAAAATTGGTTGACTCGACCCGTTACAAACACCTATGTAAAGTGGTTAGTAATAAAATTACAACATAATTCTAAACTACACAATCAGCAATTACAATGAAGCATTAATTCACAAGCATCTGTAATCCTACAGCTGCACTATTATCTGACGATATAATCGATTCGAGAGTACATGATCATTCCGATCGCGACGAAGATTCAAATTATGAACCGAACAGCGATGATTCCGATTTTGATACCCCAAATGCAAATGATGTACCGCTTCAAGATGTTCATTTTATACAATTAGTTCAAGATATGGAAAATGCTGATGTCAATCATAACGAAGGAGGTTCTGAGGAAGAACCTGAAGTTGCAATCGAGGCAAATCGAGGTCAAAAATATACAGGACAAGGCAAAAACGACAAAACTATTTGATGGCCGATGCCTTCTGCTTCTGAGAAGTTGAGAACCGAAGACTTGAAAAAGAAGAGACTGGATTCCGTGCCTTGTACAACCGAAACTTTTACAAAAAGCTAGACGCATTCAAGCGCCTCTTTTCAACATCCATTGTTGAATGTATTGTGCTGGAAACAAATAGAAAAGCTAAGCGGACGTACGAAGCGAATGAACGTGCACAAAATCCTACAAAAATGCGACCTTGGAGAGAAACCAATGTGGATGAAATTTACGCATTTATAGGCATTTTGCTTTACGCTGGTGCTGAGAAATCAAGTTTAGTGGCAGCTAGAGGTCTGTTCCACAAATCCAACATGCCATTTTATAGAATAGTGATGTCGTTGGAGAGATTCGAACAAATTAGTCGATTTTTACGTTTCGATGATTCGAGAACTCGTGCAGATAGATTAAGAGAAGATAAACTGGCTCCTATCCGTCATATGTGGACTCTCTTCCAAGCGAATTTGAATTTGCCGTTCATTCCATCGAAAGAGCTTACGATCGACGAGCAGTTGGTTACTTCACGAAACAGATGCAGCTATCGGCAATACATACCATCGAAGCCAGGAAAGTATGGCATCAAAATATTTTGGATTGTAGACGCCGGAACAAATTATCCTGTATCAGCCAAAATATATTTGGGAACCCAACCAAACGAGCAAAGATCCACTGGGATTTCTCATGCCTTAGTAATGCGACTTGCTCAACGCTATTTGAATATTGGTACAAATATAACAATGGACAACTTTTTTACAAGTTATGGACTGGCAAAAGCTTTATGGGCCTGTAACACAACTCTAGTTGGCACAATTAGATCCAACAAACGTGAAATACCATGACTATTCGCATCGGTAGAGGAAGCTAAGTAACGAGGTCCGTATAATTCCGTTTTTTGCTTCTCCAATGAAGTGTCACTTGTGAGTTACACTACTGATTCAAAAAAAAAATGTCCTCCTACTGTCTACTGCCCATGCCTCAGAGGAGTTAAATGAAGCAACCAGAAAACCAATAATTATTCATGATTACAACGAAAAAAAGGGTGGCGTCGACACTTTTGACAAAATGGTCCGTGGCTATACATGTAAAAGAAAATGTAACCGTTGGCCAATGGTACTATTTTATAATACACTAGATGTGGCTGGACTTGGGGCATATCGATTGTTTGAACTAAATCATCCAGCTTGGAATACTAATAAATTCGAGAAACGGAAAATTTTTCTCAAGGAACTGGCACTTGAGTTGGTCCAGTCATGTTTAGATAACCGAAGCAAACCCGTTGAAACCAACCGTCAAAACTGCAATGGAGTTAATAGGGTATCAATTCACACCCGCTTGTACTCAGTTTCCACAAACGCAGATGAATAGTTTATCACGCAGATGTGAGCAATGTAAGAGCTTCCGAACGAAAAATAGAGACACGAAAACAACTGCTGTCTGTGATTTATGTATTAAGCCAACATGCAGTAAACACTATATTAGAGTTTGCGAACCATGTTACCTGCTAAAATTCAAAGAATCTAATTCTGACGGAGAAATTTCAGACGAAGGAGATGCTCATCCACCACAGGATTCACCTAAACGACAACCATCGACAGCTAAACGAGCCCGCATTGGTCCAAGCTCTCCAATACATATATCAGATATAAATTCCATAATTACAAAAGTTTCTGAAATCGATCGGTTATATGTTTTATGTTATATTTACATATTATATGAATACAAGAATTAATAAAAATATGTTGAAAAAATTATAATTTGTAAATGTAATTGTTTTTATATACATCTTTGATTTGTTGCTTCAATTTCCAAAAACTATAATGACTTGATCTATCCAAATTGCACGTTTAACTTTACTGGGGAGTACAACTCCCCGTAACACAGGATTAAGATCATAGAAGAGTACACGATTCTAAGGTTAATATACATATGTGATAAACTTTTATTTTATTTTTATATCATTCCCGACTATAATAGTCACGTTATGGAAGAGAAAGCTATACGAATAAAGGCGTTTTTGGTAACTTTACTATTAAGAATTTAATTGTCGAGGCAATTGTGAATACAAAATTAAATAGTTGAGGCTATTGTGAATTGAAAATATTATATAAATCGAACAATTGCATGTAATATTGCAATTTGATTTATTTATTGAAATTGAAGTTCATCGTTACACTGCAATATTAAATTGCATCCCACGAACAATTTTTTCGGCATTATTTACATTATCTGCTTCCAAATGTATTGTGTTGGTTGTATAAATAATCCTGATCGTCCATTACAATGTTAGATGCAGCCATTTTCATTCACAATTATGAAAACTTATTCATTTACAATACTGATAATTAAACAATAAATGGAAAGGCACTTAGATGTACGAAAAATGTTAGAAACAAAGTTGCGTTTATATTTAGAGTTAATAGTATACCAAGGTTGAGAAGTATGCTATTATAGCCCGATCGAGTTTATAACCCGAGACGCGGAGCGTCGAGAGTTATAGTAAGCGAGGGCTATAATAGCACTTCTCAAGTGTGGTGTATATACTATCTTTTCCAGTGCTAGTCGTAGAAGGCACACCAACCATTAAGGTTTTTTGTTGATAAGATTAAAATTAATTTGATAAGGGAAACACTTGCTCTATAATAATATTAACTATGTCGAAGTAGCCTGATTTTTTTTTTACTGAATTTTAGTAAGCGTAAATTTAAAATGACACTGCATTTTGTTTTGTTATTTGAAGTTTTAAATTTGTTGAGCCAATATGGGGAATAATCATAATCTCCCTATCCATTTAATCGCAACACATCTAGTGTTCATTTTTCATTATTAACTAGTAGTCAATAATAAATTAACCACTAGCCGAGAAATTTTGTTTCTCAGGCTACTAAAACACATAATAATGATGCCTTCTACGATTAGTAGTGTAAAAAATTGATTATTTGTTGATAAAGTGCCATTATAGTCGAGAATGATATGAAATAAAGTATTCGACTTTTGTTACTAATGGGTAATGATGTCCTAAAAATTTACCAACCCCCCACATTATTACCCATTAATAGCACTAGTTGCATAATCTACTATAAATATATTAAATATAAACATATTATAATTCTGTTAGTCATTTTTATTAAAAGTAAAATATAAACTTTTATTGTTGTAGTGCAGTAGAAATGTATATTTTCTCATACAATTCAAAGGGATTTGACGTGTTTCGTAAAATATTTTTTTTTAATATTGACGTAGTATCATCTTCATCATCCATCATCACAATTATTTAAATATCAATCAACACGAGTAAATAAATGCAAAAATACTACGAAAGGTTAATTGAGGTTATAAGAACTGTCAGATCATATGTTGTAATGACATATAAAAAAATTCCCATTGAAAATTTCCCTATACCAATGCGATAATCGGATTTCATAATACAAACGTAAGCGGCGGATTGCATTCGCAAAATCGCAAAAACTGCGAAATGCTACCGGTTCCATAATACGACCCCAGCGCGATCTGTATCTTGTATTTATAATATTATATTAGTAAATCTCATCGGCTTTATTTTACATATTATTTATTCATATTTTAGAGTTATTGTTTGATATGTTTTATGATATTGATATGATGCATTTTAAAATGATTATACTAAATTTTGATAGAAATAAATCATGATGCTTAATTCGTAATTTAATAAGCGATACCAAATTTATTACAAAATTTTTGAAATATATAAATTAATATTTTTAAAATTCTTTTCATTAGATGCCGAACAAAATGTCATCCAAAGCTTTACCGGCGGATAAGGTAAGAACTACGGTATTTATAGTATACTTTTTATACCTGTCGAATGATTTTAACTATAGGAAATCTTAGAATAGGGACAACTTACTTTACAAACCTAGTCGTATGTTTCTTCGCAAACATTTTTATGACAATTGAGTGGTGTAATGTTGTGGTCTTTTTTTTTACCACGAATTTACATAACTCTCGAATACAAAACCCGTTGATTTCTAAGGCAAAAAGTACAACTTAGCAGAATTTTGGTAAAAACAGTCTAGATTAACCAAAAATTTTGGCCCGCTCAAATTTCAGAAAATATACAATGACAACTCTTCTGGAAAATTTATTCTTTAAATTGATTAAAATATAATTTTTGGTTGGTTTTCATAAATTTTGCAAAAATTACAACAACAACATTGCAAAAATTAAAAACCTTCTACGAAAGCTGCCACTCGATATACTGATTTTCGCCTAATTTCACTAGGACCTCCAAAATTATGGAAGCTTTTAACGAATGATAGGGCTTGTTTATAAAAAACGATAAAGCTTCCTTGGGAGCTTCTACTTCCGGTGCACAGATCTCCTTCAGATATCATTAGGATCATTGAATTTATGGACAAATATTAAGTATGAAGTTTCATTCTGACCAGTTAATCCGTGTGGGCTGTTGAGAAGCACAATTTTTGTGCTTCTTTGAAACAGTTTTTTTTGTCAACACCGTCATTTCTGCTGAAATCTTGAAATAGCATATAGACCGTTTTTGTTGCAAATTTATTTAGAATCTTTTAGTTCATAGTCGTTTTTCTTTTAAATAATATTTTTATTAAAATATTTGCATAAAACGAAAAGGTTTTTGTGGCACCTGCCATTACCGGTAGACCGATTTCGGCCAAACATCACTTCGAGCTCCGTACTTATGAAGAAAGCTTAAGTACGAAGTTTCGCTATGAAGAAATATTTAGTTTATAGTCGTTTTTCTAATAAATGATAAATTTCAAAATATTTGCAAAAACTCAAAATCTCCTCTGGAATTTGCCACTTCCGGTGGACCGATTTCGGCCGAAGTATGTTGGTATCTCCCAATTTATGGAAAAAGCTTAAATCTAAAGTTTTAGTCCGATCAGTCGTTTCGTTTTAACTGTAGAGAGGCCACAAAGGTTTGGTCTGCATAGATCACACATCCATAAATATTTTTAAAACATGATTTTATTTTACTTCGGAAAGGAATGTAAAAAAGAAATAAATTTTTTAGTCATTAGTTAGTAATCGAAAATGTATATTACCGTAAGAAAGACGAGTCTTTTTGAAAACCTTGTTGATTATTTTTGCTATTGTCAATTGTGATGATCTCGATAATTTATCCTTTATTAACCCCAACACTCAACTTGCTATTTAAAAATAATGACCTAAATTATTTTTAAAATATATATTAACCGGATAAAAAATAATGCTTTCCTATAACATAACTTTTTTGTAAGAAAAACACTAAATGCACATACAAAACTGAGATATAAAAATGAAAATGAACAAGAAACATAAGAATGAAATTCGTTTTGTGTAAATAAATATTTTTAAACAAAGCTAATTGTTATTATTTTTTTAAATATTTTTACTCCTTAGCCTAAGGCACAGGGGGTAGTCGCGACGCGTGACGCGAGTACTGCTTCGGCAGATGCAAAGTACTACCAGCGACCAAACCCCAGTGGTATAGCTTGTCAAAAATAAGCAATGAGTACAACAAAAACGGAATGTAATACCCATACAGCAGCAAAGATTCTGCCAATTTCACACTTTCGGAGACTTGCCCAAATTTGATTCTGGGTAGGGCCAATCATCCTTAAATGAAACCCCAAATTATCAAAATCCCCAAGATCTTCAACTTAAAATAGGTTTCAGTACGAGGAGGAAAACACTGAACTCCGTGAACAATTAAGAGAAATAAAGCAATTTACAGCTAAGTTGAATGAAACATTTTCAATTTTAAAGAATGATAATGGAGAACTCAAAAAATCTCTTCAAACACGTGCAACACATGTGACGACATCCAAACCTGTAATCGTTGATGACATTAATCTATTCCATATGGATGAAGAAGAATTAAGAAGAGGAACAAATTGACCCTTAAACCGGCATAATATACAAAGCAAGAAAAGGAAAGCTCACTCTCCAGAAATGGCAGAAATACCATCAACTTCAAAAGCCGGTTCTAGAAGTCAGTTAATCACTTAAAAACAACTAACTCCAGAACAACAACTAGTTAAACCAAAATATAAATTACTTCCAATCAATTCCGATTATCTATCACCAAGCAAAAGGGTTATCAAGTAGAAAATGCTGTAAATTTCGTTAAGAAAGAAAAATCGAAACTGAACAAGGAGTTCAAATCAATAAAACTATTTATACTCAATTTTAAAAACAAAGAAAACCTGGAAGTTATGTTAAAGCCAAATGCTTGATATGAGACTTAAAATAGAGCGACTGAAAATAACAACGGTTTAGTGCCGAAGTGAAAAAAATATCGAGGTGTTAATCGTTTGCTGAAATATTGCATAAGAGAGACTCAATGCGTTTTATGTGCCGGAAAGCATTACGTCCGAATATGCTCGACCAGTAAAAATATTGCTGCAAAATGTATTAATTGAATAAGATTCATCCCGCAATCAACAGGAGATGTGAAATAGATAAGGAGCTACAAAATATTGCTGCAAATGCAATGTATTAATTGAATAAGGTTCATCCCGCAAACTATAGGGGATTTAAAATAGATAAAGTGCTACAAATATTAAGAAACAATATAGCGCAAATAAATGAAGGAATACCGGAAAAAATGAACCAAACTTTTATCAAAGAGGAACCAAATCCTCATGCAAGTAAAACGGGAAAACCGAAACTAAACTCGCAAGTGGCAATGCCAAAACCAATTATTTTGAAGAGTACTCTTGAAGACACAACATTGCTTTTAAAGATACTAGAAGCATGTAATCTTATGGGTATGGGTGTGGAATCTCTTGAAGCGTAATTTGTGCAAGTAGTCACTTTTAAAGTTTATCTAAATAACAAAAAAGTTTGTAGTGTGTCGTCAATATATTGCCCTCCAAATTTTAACCTAATTAAGAAAGACTGTTGCACATTATTTACCACTTGGATCAAGTTTCATAATCGGGCGTGAAATTATTCCAGAAAATACCTACTGATGACAAGAGTGACCTCTAAAAATGAGAAAAAGCTATTTGCAGCAGGACTACTATGCAGTTGAAGGTTTCATTCTGGAGATCAACCAACATATTGGCCTACACGGATAGAAACAGTATACCTCGTCTTATAAACTTCTTGATCACACTTCTGTTATTATGACAATCATTTGAACGATTGTCAAGAAAATTAGCCCACTTTGGCTAACAAATAAAAAAATCTGCTGGGAAGAATTACAGAAACTAGTTGAGAAAAACATTAATCTTCAGGTGTCAATTAAAAATTCTAGCTGTATCGGATTCGAAGAAGACCTAAAACAATTCAACAAAAGCATACAACAGGCGGCGTGGAAAAGTACCCCCTTGAAAATTAGGGAACCGGTTTTAGCGAAACGAAAAGCACGAAAAACCTGGCACATAAGTCGAACGCCAGAATATAAAACAACTTTAAACTTTTTGTACAATAAACTAAGTTGGTTAAGCCTTGCTGAGGAATAGATACGAGTATTCCCTTTGGAAAGAGACAAAGAGATTAAACTACAAAATCTGCCAGTCAAAAATGACGATGGATCGTGGGCTATGAGGGCCAAGCAAGAAGTTTTAATGTTTGCAACCCTCCTTGAGAACACATTCCAACCTTTACCGTATTCGGATTTTTCCTTCGACTTTCCTGTCGAATGGTTGGAATTGTTTTTTCGTACATTTTTAATTTGTATTTTATTATTTATTAGTATTATGTTAAAATGTATATAATTTTTTGTGGAAAGCCGCTTGGAGAACTTCAAGAATACTATACAAAAATATTAGTTTGAAGAATCATATTTAATTTCAACCCCCCAAATGCACCACATTTTGAACGATTATGAGAGTCAATCATAAGCATCATTTCTATAATGAAAACCAATTACCAGCATTCCGGAACCAGAATTAAGCCACATTACATCAAATTGTCTATCCAAATGGTAAGTCATTCAAAATGGTGGTCTATCGTTCTGGCGATCGTGGTCGAGGAACTATTTAAGCAACGTCAAAAATGCCAAACCAAATCTGAAAACTAAAACATCAATTAACTGGTATTAAAGACGACAGTATTCCACATTCACATTGGTTTATTGGGCGAAATCAACAAGTTCACAGCTTTAAAGATGGCCAGGTACGAGTCCCCACAATAAAAACAAGTAGAGGTGTCACTAAAAGGCCAATTGTAAAATTAATACCGCTACCTATTGCAAATAACAACAACATCGAATTCCCAGATGAATATCTCGTGACTAGTACGAGATTATAGATTTTACTTTATTATTATGAAATAAATTTTCGTCTATTGATATTGAATATTCCGATCGTGCTTGCACAAGTTTGAGTACGAATAAACAAATATTAAAAGAACATTTTGAGAAAAGGAATATCACAAAACTCTAGAAGGAAATGTTCCCACAGATGCCTATCGACCCCGCATAACTTACCCTTTACTTTAGTAAAGAACGCCTTAAGAGACTCAAACCAATAATAAAGGAAAGAAACCTTATTTCTTCACATAAATTTAGCTTCAGAGAAAACCATACAACAATAGAACAAGTACATCGAATTACAAACATAATTGAAGATGTCTTGAAAATCAGAAAATTGTTCTAGTATATTCTTGAATGTAGCAAAGGCCTTTGAGTATGACATAAAGGATTGGAATATAAATTACAAAGAGACGTACCAAAGCGGACGCGTTTATGAAATAGTAAAATGTTACACAGCTAACCGATACTGTTGTGTTAAATTAGATGACGAATATTCGAGAAATAAGAAAATATCGGCAGGAGTACAACAAGGTATCGTTCTGAGACCAACTTTATATGTTCTATATAACTTGAATCTGCCAACCATAGAGGAGACAAACAGCTATGTTTGCGGATGACACGTCGTCTTAGCAGTCGCTGATAATATAGAAGAAGCAACAAAAAACTTTCAATTAGCTACTAATATTGCCAGTAGCTGGACGAAGAGATGGCGAATAAAACATATTGAAAAAAATCTGTTCATCTAAACTTGACCAACGAAAAGATCAACTGGATACCTGTAGAACTGAACTCGCAGCAAATTCCCTATGCAAGTGCGCACGATATCTAGGCATGACTAAGCGCAAAATTAAAATCAATAAGCAAAGAGCACGCCCAAAAGCAAAAGAAGAGTTAAACATTAAATACAGAGTGGGTGGACTCGTTCTTGATTGATTGATTGAAGTGTAGGGCCAAGCACTAGACAAGTATCTTGAATAGCACCGGGCCTATTCCTTGAGTCTTTTCACCCATAAACAACATCAAACAATAGCAAAGAATGGACGAGTTCACTATTGACATGAATGAATTAAATTAATATACATGACGCACGAGTATGTAGAAGGAAAGATCCCCAACACCAATCATCGTGCCATGATAATTTATTGACGTATTTATTGAGCTTTTTGTTAACGTCACCTGCAGCTCGAAATCACATATTAAACATATTACTAAAACAATATTCCCATTGCCAAATAGGTTTCCTGAATACAACAGTTATTTAAATGGAATTAATTAATATCCTGTAAATCATTACACATTGAAAAGATTATTTAAATTTTTAATTTAGAAAATAACACAAATTATACCTTTTATTGTTATAATGTTCCCATTACGCATTAAACAGGAGTTCTTATTTAATTATAATATGAACGCCACTCTGAAAATACTTATTAGCGGTTTTAGATCTAAACTACAAACTCAAAACTAATAGCCTATTAATTTATATTTCTATAAAAATGCATATTTGAGATAATGGTTAAATAATCTGGTTCTTTCCCACCAAAATCTGTATCTATGATAAAACTTTATTCATTTGTAGATACTCCAATCACAAATGAACAGAAATGATCAAACCAAAAAGCAAAAAGTAGGCACAGCACTACCTAATGTACAGGGTGGCGCAAGAAGACCGTTCTAGTGTGAATGTTCAATAAGGTATTTTATTTATTATTTGATTTATTTGATTTTTAAATACAGTATATTTCATGGACATTTTTTTCACTTAAAGGTGAAAAATGATTTCTCGCAAGTGATGGCAATTTTATGTTTCACACCTTTAGATTTTGTAGAAGAATAATCCACCTTTCAAACGCCTAAATCACAAATTCATTCAATGAGTCAAATTTTTGATATAGCCGTGCGAGTCATAGAAGGTATTAATTAACAGAGACAAGTTGGTGCGGAGTTTGTGAGGAAAAATCCACCTTTCAAACGCCAAAATGACAAATCGATTCTATAAGTCAAATTTTAAATACAGCTATGAGAAGTCGTAGAAGATATTAATTAAAAGAGCAAAGTTGGTATGGAGTTTGTAGAGGACGAATCCACTTTTCAAATTTCAAAATGGCAAATCGATTCTATAAGGCTAATATTAGATATAGCCGTGTGAATTCGTAGTAGATATTATTTAACAGAACAAAATGGTCATGAAGTTTGTAGAGGCAGAATCCATCTTTCATACGCCAAAATCACAAATCGATTATATGAGTCAAATTTTAGATATAGCGGAGCGAAGTCGTAGTAGATATTAATTATAACAGAGCCAAGTTGGTATGGAGTTCGTATTATAAGAATCCACCTTTCAAACGCCAAAATGGCAAATCGATTCTATGAATCAAATTTTAGATACAGCGGTACGAAGTCGTAGAAGATATTAGTTTACAGAGCCAAGTTGATAAGAGGTCGTGAGGCAGAATCCACATTTTAAACTTTAAAATGGCAAATCGTTTCTTTGAGTCATATTATAGATATAGCTGTGAAGCCGTAGTAAATATTAATTAACAGAGCCAAGTTGGTATGGAGTTTGTAGAGGAGGAATCTACATTTCAAACTCCAAAATGGCAACTCGGTTCTTTGAGTTTAATTTTAGATATCACCGCTTGAAGTCGCAGTCGATATTATTTAACAGAGCCAAGTTGGTATGAGTTTGTAGAGGAAAAATCCACCTTTCAAACGCCAAAATGGCAAATCGATTCTATAAGTCGAATTTTAGATATTGCGGTGCGAAGTCTTAGAGGAAATTAATTAACAGTATTAAGTTGGTATGAGTTTTGTAGAGGAATAATCCACCTTTCAAACGCCAAACTGGCAAATCGATTCGTTCGAGGAGAATACACCCCTCAAACGCCAAAATGGCAAATCGATTCTATGAGTCCAATTTTAGATATAGCCGTGCGAACTCGTAGTGGATATTAATTAACAGAACCAAGTTGGTATGGAGTTCGTATTGAAAGAATCCACCTTTCAAACGCCAAAATGGCAAATCGATTCTATAAGTCATATTTTATATGCCGTGCGAATTCGTAGTAGATATTAATTAACAGAGCCAAGTTGGTATGGAGTTTGTAGAGGATGAATCCACCTTTCAAACGCCAGAATAGCATATCGATTCTTTGAGTCAAATTTTAGATATAGCTGTGTGAAGCCGTAGTAAATATTAATTAACAGAGCCAAGTTTGTATGGAGTTTGTAGAGGAGGAATCTACCGTTCAAACTCCAAATTGGCAAATCGGTTCTTTGAGTTTAATTTTAGATATCACCGTTTGAAGTCGTAGTAGATATTAATTAACAGAGCCAAGTTTCATATGAGTTTTGTAGAGGAATAATTCACCTTTCAACCGCCAAAATGACAAATCGATTCTATGAGTCAATTTTTAGATACTGCGGTGCGAAGTCGTAGAAGAAATTAATTAACAGAACCAAGTTGGTTTGAGCTTTGTAGAGGAATAATCCACCTTTCAAACGCCAAACTGGCAAATCGATTCGTTAGAAAAGAATACACCTTTCAAACGCCAAAATGGCAAATCGATTCTATGAGTCCAATTTTAGATATAACCGTGTGAAGTTGTAGTGGATATTAATTAACAGAGCGAAGGTGGTATGGAGTTCGTATTAGAAGAATCCACCGTTCAAACGCCAAAATGGCAAATTGATTCTATGAATCAAATTTTAGATACAACTGTACGAAGTCGTAGAAGATATTAATTAACAGAGCCAAGTTGGCATGGAGTTTTTATAGGAAGGATCCACCTTTCAAACTTTTAAATGGCAAATCGATTCTTTGAGTGTAAGTTTAGATATAGCCGTGCGAAGTGGTATAAGATATTAATTAACAGAGCCAGGTTGGTATGAATTTTATAGAGGAATAATCCACCTTCCAAACGCCACAATGACAAATCGATTGTACGAGTCAAATTTTAGATAGAGCTGTGCGAAGTGGTAGAAGATATTATTTAACAGAGCCAATACCACGAGTTTGTGGAGGAAGAATCCACTTTTCCAATGCCAAAATGGCAAATCGATTCTTTGATTCAAATTTTAGATATATCCATGTGAAGCCGTATTAGATATTGTTTAGCAGAGCCAACTGGGTAAGGAGTTCGTAGAGGAAGAATCTACCTTTCAAACGCTAAAATGCTAAATCGGTTCTTTGTGTTTAATTTTAGATATAGCCGTGCGAAGTCGTAGAAGATATTAATTAACAGAGCCAAGTTGGTGGAGTTTGTGAGGAAGAATACACCTTTAAAACGCCAAAATAGCAATACGATTCTGTGAGTCTAGATATAGCGGTGCGAAGTCGTAGTAAATATTAATTGAAAGAACCAAGTTGGTATGAAGCTTGTAGTGGAATAATCCATCTTTCAAACGCCATAATGGCAAATCGATTCTATTAGTCAAATATTATATATAACCCTGTGAAGTCGTAGTATCTACTAATTAGTATTTATTAATTAATAGTTTGAAAGGGGGATTCTTCCTCTACAAATACTTTGCTCGTTTAATTAGTATCTTCTACGACTTCGCACGGCTATAGCTAATTTAACTCATAGAATCGATTTGCCATATGATTTCGTGATACTAATTTAATATTACAAAACTATATAATAATTTACTCACACTATACAATATAGTAAATCTCGCAACATATTTGTTTTGTATAAAGCAATTCTAATTATATATCCTTGACTATCAGGATTGTTCCTAACTAGAGAGTAATAGTTTTAAAATATTCTATAAATATATAATAGTGTTGCTTTATTTAACTATAATGATTTTTTGGGATAACTTCATAGAAATCCCTCTTTCACTTAAATAAGCACAAAGAAAATAGTTGAAATTGCTTCTTTTCGAAATCATTTGCCCCCAAAGATGTGTCGTAACAGAGCCATTGTGTCACTTGCAATATGGGCTGTAGTTCCAGCTTGTTGGAAACACAGCTCTAGACGATTTTGCACAGCTGGCTTTAAAAAAATTTCCACCATTGCGGTAACCGTTGTGCCCACTGCATTTTCGAAGAAGTACGGACCAAAGAACGTTTCAGACGATACCGCATCAAACAGTACACTTAAATGGGTTTAATTATCGATGTAGAATTGGTCTTGGATTTTTAGTTGCCCAAAACCTACAATTTTGCTTTTTTACTAAGCCATTTAATTGAAAATGAGCTTCATTGTTCATTATTAAATTATGAATGAAATCGGGATTTTTATTATCCCTGCATTCTGTTCTGGGGCCAAGGCTCTCCCAACTCTTTCGCGGGTTGCTTTTTCCGTCCTTACATTTACGCCAGTGTCAGCCAATTCGAAGACGTACGGTTATAGGTCCGATTTTATCATCATCTGCACATTGCATAGCTCCATGCCAGCCTACACTGGCATGGAAGATGGGTCGGCCCATAAGGAAATCGGGTTACTCTTCAACTTTTTCTCTTAGCGAAATGACAAAATTAAGCCATTCTTGATAGTCTGTCGGTCTTAATTTTTGCACAAGCTGAATTTTATATGGGAGCTTTCTTAATGTGGCAAAAAAATTTTGTACGGATCTTTGCGATAGCCCTAGTTGTGTTGAACGTCTTCTTGTTGACGTTTCTGGACTATGTTGCGCACTCTCCAGTACTTGTTGAATATTACCTTCTGTGCGTGTCGTATGTCGACTTCCGGAATTTAGGAGATCGCACCATTTTACTGTAAATTTACAACGACGGCTTATTGTTGCTAGGTGGCACAGAACGCAAATAAAAATACCTTCGATAGCACGCTTCGTCAAAATGAATGACCGTTGATTTTCATAATACAATTCTATTATTTTAATTCAATGTTCTGGTGTGTATTGTTCCATTGTATATACATTTTCCAAGTCTTTACATAATTTTGAAAATAAAAATAAGAAACATGATTAAAAAAGTTATTAAACATTCAAACTAGAACGATGTTTTTACGCCACGCTCTATTTATACCATACAACCTCCACTATAAGAATAATTTTGTGAATGAATAAATTCTTAAACCAAATAAATGGCTGGCCCATAGGCCAACTTCCTTAACGAAGAATGTTAGTTTTATTGAACTAAAATGCATTTTTTTCGGCCAAGAAGCATCTCATTAGTTCAAAAATGAAAAGCAAAATGCATCAATACAGCCCGACACAAACAAAAGCCACAATGATACATTCCACTGCCCAGGGATTAAAGTAGATGGAAATTGAATTTTCAATCAAAACTGCATTTTGAAAATGAATTTTCAAGGAAAATAGAACAGCAACACACAAACTTCTCGCTGGCACGTTACATAATAGACAAAAGGTATTTACTATAAACCACTTGGAAGAAACATCACATTTCCAATAAAATGAAATCGCTTGGCCTTCGGCCTCGGGTGCCAATTTCTCACTCGAGTTGCAACAATCCTCACTTTCCTCCTTGATGCCACAATCCAGTTGTGGCGATTATATATTTACGATGCAAGTCTATAAGTAATGTAATATTTCTTTATTTAAGTAAAAATAAATTTAGTTTTGCATTTTTTACGTAAATTCGCAAAATTGTAAATTTTGTAAGCTATTATGATTTTACTAAACTTCCGTAATATTATCAATAATTCACTACACCTTGACCGCGTTATGTGTGCTACCAATTGCAGATTAGCAAATCCCAATTTATAAAGGGTACATGCTCATTAGAATAAAATCAAAAATTAGGGCAAAAAAGATTCTGCACAAGCAAAGCAACGTGTTGCAAAGAAATTCAACCTCGCTTCGTCAATGTTATCTACACTTGTTAGAGATCGTGATAAAGCAGAAAAAATAATTGAGACAACATTTGACAATTTAGACAAAGTCATCCTTCAGTAGTTTCAAGAGTTTCGATTGAGAAAGCTTCGGTTGGTGAAATCGGTTTCGTCAAAAGATTCGATATTCCATTAAATAAAGTTTACGGTAAAGAGATAGTGTACTACTGGGTATAGCAAAAAACGAATGGCTTGAGGACATAAGTAAATTTTGATCGTCATATGCAACTTTCTGTGAAGTTGGAAGTGCAGATGAATAACCAAAACCTACAAATTCGTTACAACGGAATTCCGTTACTGAACTAACTTTGTCCTGTTAGATGAAACTAGAGTCAGTAAGCAACTTTATTTACACCAAATAGAAATTAAAATAAAAGCAATCCATTCATCTTAAATCTATCACTTCCGTTGGACCGATTTCTGGCAAAAATTATTAGGATCTCCCAATGAACGGAAAAAGCTTTAAGCCTAAAGTTACACTTCGATCAGTCGTTTCGTCTGGGCTGTAGAGAGACTCGAAACGTTTAGTCTGCATAGATATACATACACACAGCAATTTTTTAAAATGTCTTTGTTACTTCGTAAACGGCCGGTAAAATTTTTATGACTACTATACTTTATTTTACTTCGGGAAGGAAAGTAAAAAGAAGTAAAATTTTATTTATTCATACATTAATAATCGAAAATGTACGGCATCGTAAGAAGAGACCAAGCTTCTGAAAATTTTATTCATTATCTTTGCTATGGTCAATTGTGATGATCATGACAATTTGTATTTTATTAACCCAACACCACTTGTTATTTAAAAATAATGACTTAGATTATTTTAAAATAATTATTAACCCGGATAAAACATAATGCTATCTTATAACTTTTTTGTATTAAAATCACTAAATGCACAAACAAAACGTGTGGTTTGTCATAAAAAACTGAGATATAAATTAAAATGCACAAGAAACATAGTAATAGAATTAGTTTACTGTAAATATGTTTAAACTAAAGCTAATTTTAAATTTTCTTTAAACATTTTTCCTCGCCTCTCTAGCCACGTCGCTTGTGGCGAGTATTGTTCAGCAATAGCAAAGTACTACCAGGGACCAAGCTGCAGTGGTATAACTTGGCAAAAACAATCAACGATTTCACAACAAAAACAGAATGTAACATTCTCGCAATAGAGATGCCGCTAAATCCACACTCTTCCGAGGCTGTCTCAAAGGATACTTCTCTCTTATAATCAAGATCTTATACTTCAAATGGCTTTCAGTACGAGAAGGAAACCACTGAACTCCATGACCAATTACTAAAAAAAAAGGAATTTACAGCTAGTTGAAAGGAGAATTTTCAATTCGTTAGAATGAAATTGGAGAACGCAAAAAACCACATGAAACCCGCGCAGCACAGAAGCAAAAATCGAAACTGAACAAGGAATTCAAATCAACTATAGAGGGTTTCAACTATCTATGCTTACTTTTAATAATAAGGAAGAAGTGAAAGACGTGCAGAAGCCAAATACTTGATATGGGAATTTAAATAGAGCCAAATAAATAACAGCGGATTAATACCGAAGTGCGAAAAATCGCAAGGTGTTACCCGAAATATTGCCAAAGAGAGACTATACGCGTTAGATGTGCCGCAAAACATCACGTCCAAGTATACCCGGTTAGCACTATACGGGGGATTTAAAACAGCTAAGGAGCTATAAATTTTAAGAAACAAATTGCGGAAATAAAACCCGGTAATACCCGGATAAATAAATCAAACTTCCACCAAAGAGGTCCCAAAAACTCATGCTAGTAAAACGGGAGAACCAAAATTTTACTCTATATACCGCAAGTGGCAATGTCAAAACCAGTTATTTCGAAGAGCGCTCTTGAATATATAACAGTGCTCCAAAACATACTAAACGAAACACATTGCGAAAAGAAAATCCTGGAAAACCGGAAACATGAACCAAACTTTTACCAAAGAGGAATCAAACCTCATGCAAGCAAAAAGTGTTAACCAAAACTATAGTCGCAAGTGGCAATGCTAAAACTAGTTATTTTGATGGGTGCTTCCGAAGATATAACATTGCTCCTAAATATATTAAGAAGCATGAAATCTCTTATTATTCGGTTGCCTAAACAAGTGAATACCTTGAAGCTCTAAGCAACAGGTTAGATCAGCAAGAGTTTCTAAATGAAATGAGACCAATTCACTATTAAAATGATGAAAACTACCACAAATAAAACATTAAAAATAGTAACCTCGAATGCAAACTGGTTAATGCACTCGATGTTATTCCACAACTAGAAAGTTTTGTAATTACTGTAAATAGCTACATGGCTAATATCGGATATCGATTTTACGACAACTTTATATTTTTGTATATATGGAGGATAGAGCTGTTACCACGCCATTCATCTGACAGGCCGAGAGCAAGAGGGGGATCATCGGCGGTTATAAAATAAAACATCAAACATTTTATGGATCTGAAAGTTAAAGTTGACTACTTAAAGAAGGAATTTCTTTAAGTAGTCACCTTTAAATTATATATAAATAAAAAAAAACAATATAGTGATCCGTCAATATAATGCTCTCCAAGATTTAACCAGAAAATAAAGAATTATTTCTAAAAATGAAGAGAGCGTTTGCAGCAGGACTACTACGCAGGTGCGAATTTCATTCTGGAAACCAGCCAACATATTGACCTTCGGATAGCAACAAAATACTCGATCTGATAGACTTCTTTATCACCAAAGTCATAGACAAATACTAACTAGGGGTTTATGTCGGACCACACACCTGTTATTATGACAATTAGTATAACGATTGACAAGAACCTGCTGGGATAAATTTCAGAAAATAGTAGAGGTTAATATTAATCGTCAGGTGGCAATTAAAAACCCGATACAGTTAGAAGAAGATTTAGAACAATTCAACAACAGCATACAAGAAGCGGCGTGGATAAGTACCTCCTAAAGTTCAAGGGAAAGGCGCCGAAATGTTATTTATCCTCTGAAAGTTAGGGAACTGGTTGCAACAAAACGAAACGCACGAAAACTCTGGCAAATCAGTCGAGCTTCAGAAATAAAACAACTTTACATTTTTTTTTAAACGAAGATCGCAAATTAAAGAAATCTGTGGATTTGTATTGATGTATTGTCTTAAGTAAGCGACAAAAAAATTAAAACGATCTAAACGAGGTTGAATTTGTAAACCAGTTAAAAATGACGATGCATCATGGGCTATAATTGCCAAGCAAGAAGCTCCTTTGTTTGCAACCCACCGCGAGAACACATTCCAGCCTCTACCTATACAAACGCTACCTGTCACATTACAAGAATTAAGGAAACAAATCAAACTTAACCTAAGTGCAAAGAAATCTCCAGGATATGACTTAATTACAGGAAACAATAATAAATGCAGTTTCTGAAGAATGACTACGTAAACTCCTCCAAATGATTAGTGCAGTATTCAAACTTAAACTTCCGTAATATCTAAACCAATCAAACCACTAAATGACATTAATTCGAACAGGCCGATTTCCTTCCTTTCAACAATATCGAAAATGGCAGAGAAACTATTGCCTAAGAGACTTAAACCAATATTAGAAGAAAAATCTTACACTTCCACGTCAATTTGGCTTCAGAGAAAACCATTCAACTACTGAAAAAGTACATTGAATTACAGTATATTCTTGGATGCAGACAGGCCATTGAGGATGACATAAACGCTTGGAATATAAATTACAAAGATACGTACCAAAGCTGTTTTATGAAATACTAAAATCTGCATGGCAAATATTCGGAAAATAAGAAAATATCGACAGGAGTACCTTAAGGTAGTGGTAGGTTCTGGCACCAACTTTATATTATAAGGTATATAAATACCTTAATATGCCAACCATAGAGAAAAAAAACATAGCAATGTTTGCGGATGATACGGCCGTCTCAGAAGAATCAACAACCAAATTGCAAAGAGCTACTACTATTGTCAGTAGTTGGACGAAAAGATGCCGAATAAAACTTAATGAAACATAATTTGTTCACTTAAACTTCACCAACTGGATCAACTTGAGCAAATTCCCTATGCAAGCATAGCAAAATATCTAGCCATGACTCTAGACGCGAAACTAAAACGGAGAGCTCACCTAAAAGCAAAAGAAAAGATAAACATTAAATACAGAAAGAGGGATTGGTTCTTGTTTGATTGGAGTGTAGGACCAAGTACTGGACAAGTGTCCTGGATAACGCCCGGCCTATTCTTAGAGCCTCCAAAATAAAAAAAACAAGCTTACTAATAATATGAATGAATTAAATTAATGTAAACAATATATGTACGTGGTAAGATCTGCAACACCAATCATCGTGCCATAATCATTTAATGACAAGTTTATTGTTAACATCACCTGCACCTCGAAAACGCAATTTATATCTTTACTAAAACAATATTCCCATCACCAAGACGTCAAGTGAATTAATTATCTGGAACCGAAAGTAATTTAAATGAAATTTATTAATATTCCATAAACCATTACATATTGAAAAGATGTATTTAAAATTTTAAGTTAGAAAATCAATCAACAATAGATATTTATGTCTCTATGGTGCAATTGAAATCAACTTCTGATTTCATTTGTGTCATCTCTAAATTTATTTGGACATATGGTGATGGGAACAGGGCAAGAAATGCGTATAATTTGTTTTGTTTTCTAAATTACAATTTTAAATACATACATCTTTTTAATGTGTAATGGTTTATGGGATTATAATGAATTTCATTAAAATAACTTTTGGTTTCATGAATCTCACTTGGCGATGGAATATTTTTTAGTAAATATATACAGTATGTGTTTTCGAGTTACAGGTGGTGCGCACAATAAACTTGTCATTAAATTATTATGGCACGATGATTGGTGTTGCGGATCTTTCCTTCTATATATATACCGTTTATACTAATTCATGTTATTAGGTATAGCTAGTCGATTATATTCTATTATTATGTATAAATAGACTCTAGGAATAAGCCCGGCGTTATCCAGGACACTTGTCCAGTATTTGGTGATACGCTTCAATCAATCAATTAATCAAGAGCCAATTCATCTTTCTGTATTTAATGTTTAACTTTTCTTTTGCTTTTAGGTGAGGTCTTTCCGTTTTAGTTTTGCGTCTAGAGTCATGTCTAGATATTATGCCGTGCTTGCATAGAGATTTGCTGAAAGTTCATTGCTCCTGGTAACCAGTTAACCGTTTTGTTGGTGAAGTTTACGTGAACAGATTTTGCTTCATTAATTTTTATTCGCCTCTGCAATTTTGTTGTGAGAAGAATCATATGCTATCAGCGTCTGCTTTGTCTTCTCTATGGTTGGCAGATTCAAGGTATATAGTACATATAAAGTTGGTCTCAGAACGATACCTTGTGGTATTCCTGCCGATATTTTCTTAATTCCGGGTATTCGGCATGTAAGATTTAAGTATTTCATAAATCAGCTTTGGCACATCTCTTTGTAATTTATATACCAAGCCTTTACGTCATCCTTAAAGGCCTGTCTACATCCAAGAATATACTAGAACATACTTTCCGATTTTAAGTACATCTTCAATTATTTTGTAATTCGATGTACTTGTTCTATAGTTTAATGGTTTTATCTGAGGCCGAACTGATGTGGAAGTAAAAGATTTCTTTATTCTAATATTGGTTTAGTCTCTGAAGCAATAGTTTCTTGAAAATTTTTGATATTGTTCTGATATTTTTGATCGGCCTGTTTGAATTTTTGTCATTTAGTGCTTTTATGTTCTAGGCATCGGTACTTCTGAGACTTTCCATTTATTTGGAACGTATTTAAGTTTGAATACTGCATTAATTATTTGTAGGAGTTTATGTATTCTGTTTTCTGGAAGGCCTAATTAAAATTATAAATAATAATAATAATTTTACCCTGTAATTAAGTCATATACTGAAGATTTCTTTGCAATTAGGTTAAGTTTGATTTCTTTCTTTAATTCTTGTAATGTGACGAGATGGGTTGTAAACAAAGAACTTATAGCCCACCATGCATCGTCATTTTTAACTGGTTGAATTTGTAGTTTAGGTCGTTTTAATCTTTTTGTTGCTTTCCTAAGAGAATACTCAGTATATTTCACAGTAAGGCTACTTAGGTATTTAAAGGATTTGTCCTTGATTTCTTTAAATAGCGATCCTATTTAAAACAATATTTTAAACTTGTTTTATATTCTGAAGCTCGACTTATTTGCAAATTTTTCCTGCTTTTCGTTGCAACCAACTCACTCCTTTTAGTGCCTTTTAGATGACGTGTATAGTTATTAAAAAATTTGAAAAGTAAATAAATAAATAAATAAACCAGTTTTGTAACTTAGAGGATAAATAATATTTCGGTGCATTTCCCTTGAATTGAGGGGGTACTTATCCTCGCCGCTTCTTGTATGCTGTTTTATAATTGTTCTAGATCTCCTTCTAACTATATCGGACTTTTAAATGGCACCTGAAGATTAGTGTTACTCTCTACTAGTTTCTAATATTTCTCTCGGCATGTTTTGTTATTTGTTAGCCAAGGTGGGCTAGTTTTCTTGACAATCGTTATACTAATTGTCATGATAACCGGTGTGTGATCCGATTTAATCCCCCAGCTGCTCTCTAGGTATAAATATTCGTCTTTGCCTTTGGTGATAAAGAAGTCGGCGAGAAAGAGAGAGAGAGAGAGAGAGATTGGTATTTTGTTTATAACCGAAGGCCAATATGTTGGTTGATCTCCAGAATGAAACTCGCAGCTGGGTAGTAGTCCTGCTGCAAACAGCTCTCTTCATTTTTTAGAGGCTACTCTTCATTTTCTGGTTATATCTTGGAGAGTAATATATTGACGGTTCACAATATTCTTTTTTATAATATATTTATATATACATACTTTAAACGTGATTACTTGCAGGAATTGATCTTCAATAAAATTCCTTAAGATGCATAAAGTGTTTGATGTTTTCTTTTATAACAGCCGACGATCCTTCTCTTGCCGGTCCTGTCAGATGAATGGCATGGTACAGTTGTATCCAAGTATTCAAAGATATGAAGTTGTCGTAAAATCAATATCCGATATTAGTCATTTATCTATTTTTACGGTAATTACAAAACTTTCTAGTTGTGGAATATGGTGGGTGCATTAGCCAATTTGCATTCCAGGTTACTATTCTTAATGTTTTGTTTGTGGTAGTTTGCATTATTTTAATGGAGAATTGAGCTCACTTCATTTAGAAACTCTTGCTTATCTAACCTCTTGCTTAGAGCTTCATGGCATTTCACTTGTTTAGGTAGTCGAATTTTGAAAGATTCCATGCTTCTTAATATCTTTTGATACACTGCTGTATCTTCGACAGCACTCTTCAAAATAACTGGTTTTGGAATTGCCACTTGCGACTATAGTCTTGGTTCACCCGTTTTACTTGCATGAGGTTTTGATTCCTCTTTGGAAAAACTTTGTTTCATTTTTTCGGTATTCCAGAATTTTCTTTTCGCAATGTGTTTCGTTTAGTATGTTTTGGAGCACTGTTATATATTCGGGAGTGCCCTTCGTAATAACTGGTTTTGACATTACCACTTGCGAGTATAGTTTTGGTTCTTCCATTTTACTGGCATGAGCTTTTGGGACCTCTGTTGAAAGTTTGATTTATTTTTCCGGGTATTACCGGGTTTTGTTTCCGCGATTTGTTTCTTAATTTTTGTAGCTCCTTAGCTGTTTCACATCCCCCATATATTGCGCGAGGTGGCTTATTTAATTAATACATTTTGCAGCAATATCTTTACTAACCAAGCATACTTGGACGTGATGTTTTGCGGCATATCTAACGCATTTAGTCTCTCTTTGCGGTATTAGCCGCTGTTATTTTTTATATGGCTCTATTTGACTTCCATATCAAGTATTTGGGTTTTGCACATTTTTCACTTTTTCCTCATTATTAAAAGTGGGCATAAATATATAGGTGAAGCCCTCTTTTGTTGATTTGAATTCCTTGTTCAGTTTCTATTTTTCCTTCTTAATGATGATTACATCATTTTCTATTTGATAACCCCTTTGCTTGAAATTATCGGAAATAAGCTTGTAGCCGGAGCTCTACAGGTTTTAGATTCTGGAACATTAATTTTCCAGACGTCATTGTTTAGAGGTACGGGTTAACTTGGCTATTGTAGCTTTTAGAAACGTCTTTCCAAGTTGATATGGTATTTCTGCCATTTCTGGAGAGTGTTGAGCTTCCCTCTTACTGTTTTGCCTTTTATTCCGGTTCATCATCAACGATTGCAGGTTTAAGTGCTAGTCGTGTTTGAGATGGTGTTTTGAGTTCTTCAATTTCATTCCTTAAAATTAAAAATTCTTCTTTCAACCTAGCTGTAAATTCCTTTTTTCTCTTAATTGGGCATGGAGTCCATTAGTTACCTTCTCGTACAGAGGGATATTTTAAGTTGGAGATCTTGATTTTCGTTCAA
Organism: Nephrotoma guestfalica; assembly: GCA_963691935.1. Lineage (NCBI taxonomy): Eukaryota > Metazoa > Arthropoda > Insecta > Diptera > Tipulidae > Nephrotoma > Nephrotoma guestfalica. Next base: position 92,657,886 of record OY829915.1, read on the forward strand.
ATGGGTTAAGTATGATTGGCTCAACTCAGAATCCTTTGGGACAGCCTCGGAAGAGTGTGGATTTGGCGGCATCTCCACTGCGAGAGTAATACATTCTGTTTTTGTTGTAAAATCGTTGATTGTTTTTGCCGAGTTACCACTGCTGTTTGGTTCCTGGTAGCCCCTTTGCTATTGCCATAGCAGTACCTGTCCCACTCGACGCGGCTTGGCGGGGAAAAATATTTAAAGAAAATTTAAAATTAGCTTTAGTTTCAAAATATTTACAGTAAACTAATTTTATTCCTAAGTTTCTTGTGCATTTTAATTTATATCTCAGTCTTGTATGGCAATTCACACGGTTTGTTTGTGTATTGTGCGTTTTGTTATGTTATAAGATAGCATTTTTTATCCCTTTTAATAATTATTTTAAAATAATTTTAGCCATTATTTTTAAATAACAAGTAGAGTGTTGGGTTAATAAAATATTAATTGACCAGATCATCACAATTGACCATAGCAAAGATAATCAACATTATTTTCAAAAACTCATTGTCCTATTCTTACGGTGTCGTATATTTTCGAATATTAATATATGAATAAATAAAATTTTTCATTCTTTTGACTTTCCTTTCCGAAGTAAAATAAAGCACATATAGTAATCATAAACATTTTAGACTATTAAATTTTTGCAGATTTACCATTCGCTATATCGAAGAAAAAAAGGCATTTTAAAAGAATCGCTGTGTGTATGTATGTGTGAGTGGTCTATGCTGACGTTTGTGGTCTCTCTACAGCCCAGACGAAACGACTGATTGGAGTGAAGCTGTATTGTATGTTTAAGCTTTTTCCGTTCATTGGAAGATTCTAATAGTTTTTGGCAGAAATCGGTCCAACAGAAGTGATAGATTTCAGATGAATGGGTTGCATTTTACTGAATCCAGTTTTGACAAAACCGAAAAAGTTATTGGAGTTTACCGGAATTTCGTTGTAACGAATTTGTAGGTTTTGGTTCTTTATCTATAACCAAACTTCACAGATAGCTACAACGGTAGCGACGGTCAAATTTCACTTATGTCCTGCACGCCATCCGTTGTTTGCTATATCCAGTAGTACACTATCACTTTATCGCAAATTTTATTTAATGGAATATCGAAACTTTTGCCGAAACCGATTTCACCAACCGAAGCTTTCTCAATCGAAACTCTTGAAACTACTGAAGGATAACTTTGTCTAAATTGTCAAATGTTGTCTCAATTGTTTTTTCTGCTTTATCACGATCTCTAAAAAGTGTAGATAACATTAACGAAGCGAGGTTGAATTTCTTTGTAACACGTTGCTTTGCTTGAGCAGAATCATTTTTACCCTAATTTTTGATTTTATTCTAATTTCTAATGAGGATGTACCCTTTATAAATTGGGACTTGATAATCTGCAATTGGTAGCACACATAACGCGGTCAAGGTGTAGTGAATTATTGATAATATTACGGAAGTTTAGTAAAATGATAATAGCTTATAAAATTTTGCGTATTTACGTAAAAAGTGCAAAACTAAATTTATTTTTACTTAAATAAAGAAATATTACATTACTTATAGACTTGCTTCGTAAAAATATAATCGCCACAACTGGATTGCGGCATCAAGGAGAAGGCCAAGCGATTTCATTTTATTGGGAATGTGATGTTTCTTTCAAGTGGTTTATAGTAAATACGTTTTTTCTGTTGTAACGTGCCGGCGAGAAGTTTGTGTGTTGCTGTTCTATTTTCCTTGAAAATTCATTATCAAAATGCAGTTTTGATTGAAAATTTAATTTCTATCTACTTTAATCCCTGGGCAGTGGAATGTGTTATTGTGGCTTTTGTTTGTGTCGGGCTGTATCGATCGTCGCTTTCGATTTTTGAACGATCGATTTTCGATTTTTTTGAGATGCTGCTTGGTGGAAAAAAATTCGTTTTAGTTCAATAAAACTAACATTCTTTGTTAAGGAAGTTTACTATGGCTACTCATGTATTTGGTTTAAGAATTTGTTCAGGCACAAAATTAATCGTATAATGGAGGTTGTATGGTAGAAATAGAGGGTGGCGCAAAAAAACTGTTTTAGTGTGAATGTTTAATAACTTTTTTAATCATGTTTCTTATTTTTATTTTCAGAATTTTGTAAAGAAGACTTGGGAAATTTATTATGGAACAATATACAACAAAACAACGAATTAAAATAATAGAATTTTATTATGAAAATCAACGGTTATTTATTGTGACGAATCATGCATGTCGCATGTAAGGATCTCCCAAATTCCGGGAGTCAACGTTCGGTACGCACAGAATATAATATTCAACGAGTACTGGAGAATGTGCAAAATAGTCTATAATCGTCAAAAAGGAGAGTTCACCACAACTGGGACTATCGAGAAAGTCAATACAGAGAATTTTGCCACATTATAAAAGATCCCATATAAAATTCAGCTTATGTAAAAATTGAGACCGACAGACTATCAAAAATGGCTTAATTTTACTTACCATTTCGTAACGAGGAAAAATTATTGAAAATTCCATTTAAACTTTTTTTTTTTTTATTTTTATTATCGCTGCAATCTGTTCTGGGGCCAAGGCTCTCCCAACTCTTTCGCGGTTAGCTTTTTCCGTCCTTACTTTTACGCCAGTGTGTAGGCCAATTCGAGGACGTACGGTCATAGGTCCGATTTTGTTACCATCTTGCACATTGCATAGCTCCATGCCAGCCTATACTGACATGGAAGATTTGCACTCCGACAGGGGGTCATAGATGTGTTCCATTTCATCACAGATCGTAATCTGTTGATGAAAATTCCCTTTGCATCCTGCCCCTATCGGGATTCGAACCCGGTACCTCCCGATCCAAACGCTAAAGCTTTAACCACTGTGCCATTTGGTCGGTCATTTAAACTTTTAATTTAGAAAACAGGTTATACACATTTATTGCTCTAATGCCCCCATTATCATATGACGAAATGAACCTAGAGGTGCAAATTAAATCAGAAGATGATTCATTTAGACATATGGTGATGGGAGCATTAGATCAATAAATTTGTATAATTTGTTTTTTTAAATTAATGTTTTAAATACATCTTTTCTAAGTAAACTAAAAAATTTCACAAAAATTAGAACTGCATTTTATTATTATTTTGTAATTTACTGCTCGGTGAAATAATTTCAATATTTTACAATTTTAGTGTATTAATATTTCCAACTCAATCACTTTCCTAATGCACTAAATCGGTGTTCTTAATTAAGTAAATTAAGTATAATATGAATGCCAGTCTGAAAATACTTATTAGCTGTTTTAGTTCTAAACTAAAAACCCAAAACTAAAATTATGTATATTAGAGATATTGAGTAAATATTCTGATTCCCTCACACCAAAAACTGAATTTATGATAAAATTTTATTCATTTGACGATACTCCAATCATAATTTAAATGAACAAAACAAAAATCAAAAAGTATTTACTTATTTCTACCATACAATAATAAGAATTTTTTTGTGAATTAATGATTTCTTCAACCAAATAAATGGTTGGCCAACTAAAATGATTTTTATTTCATTCCTTCGACCATGCAGGACCTCATTAACTCAAGAAATGAGAGCAAACTGCATTAGTACAGCCAGGCCCACACATAAGCTACAACGATCCATTTCACTTCCCAAGGATCATAGTAGATGGATTGCCAGTGGCCTTATTCTGGCAATTCCCCGGAAATAGGGAATTGGTGAAAGAATTTACATATAATTTTTTTTAAATTATATTTTGCTGGCATACTAGGTAATTTTTGTGAAACAAAATTAAATTTGGAATAATTTACCCTACGAATTTCGTTATGAAAAATTATTCTCAATTTATAAATATTTACATCAATGTTGTTTCTTTGTAGGCCAGAGAAAACTGATTTATAGATAAAAGCTATGCAAATTCTTTCACCAGTTCCCTCTTCCCAGGGAATTAGCAGAATAGAGTTCAACTATAAAAATTAAAAAATCGTAATTCAACATTTTTTTTTTTTTGATAATTCAATATGATGATTCAATATTGTAAAAATAGTAGTAGTGTGTCCAAAATGGTATCTATAATTTTTTAAGCTCTGACACCTTTGTGTGCGCTACCAGCTGCAGAGTAACAACTTCAAATTTATAAAGAGTACATTCCCTTTAAAATAAAATCTAAAATTGGGGCAAAAAGATTCTGGATAAGCAAATAAATCGGTTGAACAAATTTGTTCCGTCAAAAGATTCGAAATTTCATTAAAAAAAGTTTGCGATAAAGAGAAAGTTTACTAAGAAAAACCAAAACCTAAAAATTAATTACAACGAAATTCCGGTAAACTGAAGTCTTTTCGAGTTAGTCAAAACGAAATTCATTCAAAATCAGTAACAACTTCATAAGAAGCTAGGTTTGTCTATATTTAAAAAATTCATTCGATATTTAAATATGTATTTGTTATGGTGAAATCGGTAATTCTCCGAAAATAAATTGTTTTATTGCTCCAAAATCTATGAAATGAGAATCCTATATTCCCGAAACAATTCACTCTTCATTTCACGGACTATTTTTTATGAAATTAGAGCAAACTCATTTGAAATAAAAGTGGTAACGTCTTTACTAATAAGCAAGGGCTCACGATAGCTAATTGGGCTTTCATGTCGCTTAGCCTACTGATGCATAATAAATGAAACGACGGGGATGTAGGATGGAAGGTCTACAAACATTTCGTTAACATCGAACAATCGATTTGTAATCGTGTAAACCAATTTCAAAAATTAATATTTCGGACACTACCGATTTCGGACTTAACACGTAACATATATATACACTCGTATATCTTAATGAAATTCAACTGGCCATCATACTACACATTCTACACATACTACACACACACCCAAATCATTCATTGCGAGATCTTGCTATAAATATTTTTAAAAAAAACCTTAGGAAAGATACAGTTTATCCATGAAAACAAGTTAATTACAAAAATTTATTAATTCCTCTAAAATCGAATGTAAAAGAATCCATAAATCATGTATCTGTTACAGTTAAAGTCCGGAATCTTATTTTTTTTTAAATCGATTGTACAGAGGTCTGATGTTAAAGAAATGTTTGCTGACCTTTCCCATGTATCCACGTAGATCCGTTTATTCCCTATCAAATGGTTAAGCGACATGGGGGTCATGTGTCCTAATTCTCTAAGCTGCTATAATTTGTAAACGTGTAGACGATAATTTATCTTGTCTTTTTACAATATTCGCATTCTCTAATTGCACTCCAAGATAAAATTTAAAACGGTTACGATAAATAAATGTCAAAACTTCGCACACTCTTATGATTTATGTAGATTCATATTTAGACTGTGAGGATTCATAACTACCGTTTCCATTTAAATTTAAACATTAACTTTATGGATACAAGTTATTCTAAATAGCACCTATTCACAAACAATAGTTCAAGTTGCTATGGGTTGTAGTATGGGTAATTTTGCAGGTGAATATATATGCAATATACAATAAATTATCTTGATAATGCCTGAGACTAAGTGTTGAATAGCACCGAAAATTTATCAATCGAAACCATTTCTAGTTATTTGATTTAGGTCAAGTTATGGAGGGACTTTCTAGTGTTACCGTTTGTTTTTTAATTTTTGTAAAATGTATGAATTAATCTTAAGGATCTTGTTTGACCTTAGCTTCAATGCGTAATATAATTAAATTTTGTACTCGTTCTATATTGTTCTAAATTTGTCCCAACTATCAATTTCTCAAACACAAGATTCATAAATTTTCCAGAATTAAAGCATTGTAAGATCTTAAAGATTGTTGAGAGCTACTAGTGTCTGTAAATGAAATATTAAACATTTTCACTTTCTGAAATTTGTTAACTAATTTAGTTTTTATATAGGCCATCATATTTATTGTACTGGTCGGTTTTCTTAATTGTGCAAGTGTAATGATCAAGTAAAATATTACGAGTGCACAAAAGGTTGAAAGCTTTGCTTGTTATGTGGAGAACTGATCCGTTAGATGTTGTCAAATCAGACACTTGAAACACTTGACTTTGACTTGGCTAAAATGGTTTTTGCAGTAATCCACAGACCATCTTGTTTTAGGATATTCTACTCCTTAAGTTTTCATTCTTCTAATATAAACAGGCAATTTATTTGTTTCGTACTTTAAACATAAAATTATAAATAATAAATTTATTTGTTTTGTTGTATTTGTGGAAAGACAGGAGATAAAACTAAGCAAAAGCATAGGTAGAAATGAAGAAGATCGAGTAAAATATTCGGTCTGACTTTACTAAAAGAATATTTTAATTCCAACGATAACAAGACTGATAACTAACAGTCCATTTCTATAAGTTCACAAATTTACATTCTAAATTCAAATACTTTTATTACTTTTTTATGTAAAGTATCGCAGTCAATTAAATTGTTAGAGCTTGTGCTTATTTAATTCTAAAATAAAACTATAAACTAGAATATCAAAAATTGCAATTAATTATTAATATCTAAACGAAGAAAGCCTTTACACATCCAACTAAAGTTATCTCACGATAAATTATACGTGATACTTTTTGATATAAATGTATCTTGCCACTTTATATTCTATTTTGAAAAAAATTTAGAGAATGCGAATTTACTAAAGCATCACGGTATCCAATATAAATCTAAACTTCTGTGATAATTTTTTTCGTGGGTAAAAGTTATCACGTTTACATAATGCAACGTTTACATATTGCAACGTTTACATATTGCAATTTGGTTTTTAAAGAATTAGGGCGTAGTTAGGTCCGGTGAGCATCTGAGAGTTAGTAACCCATACTAAAGGGTGGGTCATTTAAAAGTTTGTTTTTAAAAACGCTATAAAATGAGTATACATCTTTATTTTGTGGAAACTGTTTATTATTGTATAGGTTGGAGTCTCCGATTAAAGAATGATAAACAATTTCATTCATGTGGCTCTCTCTGCTGGCCTTACAGTGCGCCATCCTGTGAATCCAGTTTTTAAGAACTTTTTTGATGATTTCGGCGCATATTTCACGAATAACTGTCGCAATGTTATATTTTAATGCTGGAACTGTCATAATATCTATCCGTAACGAAACCCTATAGAATAAAGTTGAACGGCGTCAAATCGCAGCTCCGTGCAGGCCAATTGACATCTCCAAAACGGCTGATTATTCCATTGTCAAATTTGGCGCGTAACAGATTGATTGTCGGTCGGTTTGTATGGCATGTGGCGCCATCTTATTGAAACTAAAGGTTGTTCACATTCATAGTGTCGATTTGAGGCCATTGATGGTAACGGTGTTTCCAGCAACGTTTTCGAAGAAAAATGGGCCACCATTTTATAAATTATGCCGCTATTCCAAAATCCACACCAAAAAATCACTCTTGGTGGATACATTGGCATCTCTACGATTACGTGTGGCTGTTTCGACCCCAAATCCGACAGTTCAGTTTCTTTACATAGCCCCGAGATGGAAATGCGCTTGGTCTGAAACGATGATTTTTCGACCATAATCGACGTCATTATGAAGCTGGTTTATGGCCCACGCAGTGAATTAATATCGGAGCGGATGGTTATTTGCTTTCAACGGCTGATTCATCTGGGCCTCGTAGGCGAATAATCCGAGTTCTTTCTCACGAGCTTTCTTCATCAATTTTACTGCAGCCCATTTGGCGCTCTTTCACGAGCCATCTTTATTTTCAAAATTCGCTTTGTTTCGGCTACACAACACTTACTTTGAAAATAAGTTTTCAATATTTCGAAACGCTCCTCAAGCGAAAACATGATTGCTCCGTGAAGCGGAATATCAGACTGACGAGCTTTCAAAGCTTCAAGCAAATCGTTCATAAAAGTGTTGCCGTACCCTATGATTTAGAAATAAACCAATAGATGACCAACCCTGTATTTTAAATGATTTTCAATTAGTACCAAGGATAGTACTCCGTGGGGTGAAGGGTGAATCATTTCAGGATTATAGGACTTCCACTTCATAAATTTCGAAGCAATAAATGAGCTTTTTACAATTTTTATTCGGACATTTATCGATTTCGAACTTTCATCGTAACATACACACATTCATTATGTATTTACCCAAAAACAACATTTTATTTTGCCATTGTTTTGTATCAAGTTTCTTCAGAAAATTTCAAAACGACATTTTTGACAGTTTTTTTTCAAACAGAATAAACGAGATAGCAAGAAAATGGTCGTATTTGTATTTTTATTTTATAAACAAAAGTACATAATAATTATCGACTTGCGTGTGAAGAAAATTAAAGTTTATATATAGGGTGCGCCAAATAATTTTTTTTTAAAAAAATGCAATAAAACAAAAAGTTCTCAATATTTTTTCATATTTATTTTTTCATTGTAAAGAACAATCCTTCCTATTAATTATGGAATACTATTTCTTTCATATGACTGCCTCGGCTGGCCTTGACGTACCCCATAAGGTCGGTCCAAATTTTGAGTACACTTTCGATGATATGCGGCATTATGTCTTCAATGACAATGCGAATATTGTTCTTGAGAGCGTCAATCGTTGCTGGTTTATCGGCGTAACACTTATCTTTGCTTGCACCCCAAAGATAATAGTCCAACGGCGTCAAATCACATCAGCATTTCGGCTGATAATTCGATCTTCGAAGACAGTGCGCAAAAGATCAATTGAAACGTGTGCTGTGTGGCACGGAGCGCCGTCTTGTTGAAACCAAATGTTGCCTATGTTCCACTCTTCAAGTGCCGGGAACAAAAAATCGTTTATTATGGCGCGGTACCATTGACAGTAACGGCGGCTCCTTGCTCATTTTCAAAGAAAAATGGCTCAATGATGCCACCGGACCAAAATCCGCACCAAACAGTCACTCGTTGAGGATGCATCGGCTTCTCTATGATCACGTGCGGGTTCTCCGTGCCCCAAATGCGACAATTCTGCTTGTTTACATAGCCGCCAAGATGGAAATGCGCCTCATCCGAAAATATGATTTTTTTGCCAAAATCGGCATCTTATTCAAGTCGATCGCAAACCCACTCAGCGAACCGCAAACGCAATGGGTGGTCTCTTTGCTTCAATTCCTGAACCAATTGAACTTTATACGGTGTCATACCAAGGTCTTTATGCAGAATTCGTCGCAATTTTGTGCGTGATATGTTCTATTCTTGAGTACGATGACGAGTTGACGTTCCCGCCGACTCACGCACATTCTCGGTTACAGCATCAACATTTTCGGGTGTACGCTTGGTTGGCTGCTTGGTTCGTGTTGGTTTATTAATTACCAAGCATGTTTCTTTAACTTTATTCACAAAATAACGCACATATGGAGCTCCCGGCGGTTCATTTCTTCCGAAAACCGCACGCAATTTCCGCACAGATTCTGCAACATTACCATGATTTTCGAAGTAATGTTTCAATATTTCGTAGCGTTGTTCAAACGAATACACAAGCATTTTCGTTCAAGCGGAAGGATAACACTAACTTTCTGTCAAATGAGAAGTGATATAACCCTTACCATACTCAAAATAACCGCTAGTTCAAAAAACAAGTTAGATGGACCACTCAGGGTGTCCCAGCAAGAGCGCCGGATTTAAATTTGCCGCCTTTTTGTTAATACGAGTTGTACGGTGATTTTCGAAAACAGTTCGCCAATTACGTCAAGTTTTCGGTCGCAGTAATGCGCCAAATGAATCGACAGTGAGGCGTTTAATAACAAAATTTGAGACCAAATTATAAGTCTATATTATAAATATAGCCACAGTAAGGGAATCTGTAGCCGAGAATCCAGGAACTTGGGAGTGCGGTATCGCGAAATGTTAACGGAGTTTTTGTGGCCTGAATTGGATGTAATTGATGTGGAGGACATTTTTTTCCAACAAGACGGTGCGACCCGCCACACAGCACGTGAAACAATGGTGTTACTGTAGACTAAGTTCCCAGGCCGTGTCATTTCTCGATTTGGCGATCAACATTGGCCACCAAGATCGTGCGATCTAACACCGATGGACTTTTTTCATTGGGGCTATGTGAAGGAAAAGGTGTATGCGAATAAGCCTGAAACAGTTGAACATCTTAAAGCGGAAATACGGCGTGTTATTGGTGAACTACAGCCACATTTATGCGAAAAATTTTCACCATTTTTGTAATGTGTTTTTATAGGGTTTTCCAATAAGAATGATATGATTTCTTGTTATAGAAATTGTTAAAGAAATTGAAATGTTTTTTATTTAATGTGAAGTACAATCGATACAATTAAGTTCTGAATAAAACGTCATTCAAATGGCCTCCACGACTTCTTCTGCAGGAATGAATTCGATGAACCCAATTTTCGACCACTTTTTCCACTAAATCAAGTCGTATGTCATGAATAGCACGTTCAATATTGACTTGTAAAGCTTGAAGAGAGTTTGGTTTATTGCTAAAGACCAATGGCTTCAAATAACCCCACAAGAAATAGTCTAATGGTGTTAAATCGCAACTTCTTGGAGGCCATTCAATATCACAATTTCTTGAAATAATCGAATCTCCAAACTTTTCTCGCAATAATTCAATTGTTGCACTTGCAAATGTGTGTAGCACGTAGCCCCGTCTCGTTGGAACCAAATGTTGTCAAGATCAGCTTTCCCACCGGACCAAAAACCACACCAAACTGTCATTTTAGGTGAATGTAATGGGTTTTCATGAATAATTTGTGGATTTTCTTCGCACCAGAATCGACAGTTTTGTTTATTTACCGCACCACTCAGATGAAAGTGAGCCTCATCGGAGAAGATGATTTTCTTAAACAAATCAATATCGTTTTCAAGTTGTTCCAAGGCAAAATCAGCAAATTCGCGACGTTTACGGTGGTCCAATGGCTTCAGTTCTGAGTGAGAACAATTGTATACGGATGCAAACCTAAATCCTTTCTCAAAATCCGCCAGGTTGTGGTTTGAGACAGTCCTAGTTCTTGAGAACGTCTTGGAATCGACAAATTGCGGTCTTCAGCAACACTTACCTGAACGGCAGCAATATTTGCATTACTTCGAGCGAATCTTTGTCTTATTGGCACTTCAACATTATGTAAAGAAAATGTACGCTCAAAATTTTCAACAATTCGACGAATAGCGAGCACACTTGGACGATTATTACGACTATAAAATGGCAAAAGCGCACGAAAAGTTGCAATTGGAGAACGATTATTTTGATAATAAAACTGAATAATTTGTAAACGTTGGTCTTGCGTATATCTCACCATGATGGAATTGTAAACATTACTGAATACAATGAAACAAAAAATGACAGATCATGACATATTACAAATGGCCGAAACGTCACTTAAAATTCATATCATTCCTATTGGAAAACCCTATACAATAATTAAACGTTGTTGGTTTGAATACTTCTCCATATTCTTAAATCGCGTGGTCTGTTCGTGACAACTGTAAAAAAAATCACCGTACAACTCGTATTAACAAAATGGCGGCAAATTTAAATCCGGCGCTCTTGCTGAGACACCCTTTATAAACAATATCCGTACACAAACACATATCTTTACTTCTTTCTAATTAAAACTAAATTTGTAATGGTATGGACTATATTATGGAAGAAGGATTATAACATATATTTTGAATAGAAGAAGGATTAGAAAATATATGTGGAAATTGGCTATTAGGGAGAAATTCTGAGCGAACTTTACGTAATAAATTGCTTTTATACCGGCAAATTCTAAAACCTGTGGACTTACGGTATTCAATTCTGGGGTATTGTACAAAGAAAACGAAAGTCAATATCATCCAGTCATTCCAAAGCAAAGTCCTACGTGGAATAGTTAGTGCACTGTGATACATAAAAAATGATCATCAAAATGCTGAATATATCGTATATTGGATGAAGATTGGCCAGTAAGATTGGCTGCGAAGAAGGAAAACATTTGATCTACGAAATTCAATCTGGATCGGCTTAAAACACAATAAAACTGTAAAGATGATTAACCAAAGGGATAAAACTCTCGTAACGAAATAAGATTTGGTTGAAAACGTAATCGGTTTTATTACTTAATTTCACAGATGGGGGTAATCAAGTATCGCAGTTAAAATAAGCAAAAGAATAGAAATTGAAAGTTTCCATTTCGCGTTGCATGCAAGTATGCGTATTAGTCATTGGAAAGTTAGATAAGATAAAAACAAAGGTGATGATAAATTTACAAATAATTAGGCATATTCTCTTAAGTTTTATGGAAAACTTTCAAGTGAGGGAAATCAAGTGGCGCGGAGTGTACAATGCACGCTTACAATGTTGTTTGCGATGGTTTGTATTTGGAGAGCTTATATGTCTTGTTCATCTTTAATTTCACAACTTCGTCTGGTTTTGTTTTCGATTATCGGTTGAGGTGAAAATGATGTAGCATTGATGTTGTTCAACTGTTTAGGGTTATTACAGGAATGTAATGCCCCCTCCCCCCGGCTAATTGGTAAAACAATGAATATAATAAATTTCAAGATATTCCCTATATGGTCTAAATCAGTGTTTCTCAGCCTCATTTTTACATATTAATTTCATATTTATATTAGTAATAAATACAATTTTCATGGCAAAATTTCCACGGCCTGTTTAAGTCCAAGGCCCCCTAATTTATGAATTTAGCATATGGCTCCTCAGATATATACCTCCCTAAAGGGGCCGTATTGCCCCCGTTGGGAAACACTGGTCTAAATAACTTAAAATAGTGATAATTTATTAAATTTCATCGTCGATACAATGAAAAATACTAAAACCTGTTGCGCAAAATTAACAATCGGTCTGACACTATTTGGTAAATTTTGAATGTAAAAAATTTTAAGACAATCCCCTGAACTTTACTAGTTATTAAGTTTCATCGTCGATACAATGAATAATACTAAAGACAGGTCCGTAAAATTACCATCAGTCTCAAACTATTTTTATTTTAACTAATTCTTTGGCTATACAATTTAAGTATTTTTAAGTATGCCGAGTACAATGGAATAATAAAACAGGTGGTTGGCGTAGTAGAAAATTAATTTTCGGGTTGTTTCTCGCAAAAAAACAAACTTGTAGCGAATTTTTAAAATAGTACTTGTTGTTTTATTATACTTTTCACTATTTGTGGTTATAGTGCGAAAAATATGAGGTCACGTCATCATAAATGAAAAATTACCAATTTTATAACCCTTAAACGACCAAAAAGGACAAATTTAGGACAAATTTCAAATAATTGTTTGCGACTTGCTAAATCAATGGTTAGAGTTTATTAATGAAAAATTAAAGAGAAACTTAAATAGATAAAGAAATGTTACTTTGATTCTAAGATATACATAGCTTGGCACAGAGAAGTTAGGTTCCATATTTTTAAAAGATGAAATTTTGTTTAAAGGTCACGGAAAAGATTTAAAATAGAAACACATTTCATATGTAATTAACAAGATTTTTATATTTGATATTTTTATTAGTTTTTCTGTTGCACAGCAACCCTAATATTTGTTTTTGTTACTAAAGGAATTCTCTTATAGTGATAGATGTAAGTGGTTCTCCAAGAAACAAAAGTGATAAACATAAACATTCTTTATAATCATCTCGCCCATTAAGTATTTTTCCAAGTTGATCATTAATAAAGGTAATAATATTCTCCTTCTCTGGTAAACTGAAGATTTCTTGAACATTTGCGTCAGCTAAACCGGAGCTTATTTGGGTAATGGTTAAAAGTATTCCACTGCGTTTTTAATCTCAGTAAATGCTGGATATCGTGCCCATTTGATACTTGCTACTAAAAACAGCAGATACAATTATATCATATATATGCGATGTCTGCAAGCAAACTACAATAAATTTCTGCAAAGTCTTTTTTTCAAGAAGTCTGCAGGCTCCATTTAGCATCCTGACGTTGCTGGCCGTTGTATCAAAGCACAATCCTTTAATATTTTCTGTTGTATTCCAGTCTTCAAGCATTTTATATGCCATTTTACATGCCTGTGCCATGTGCTCTATGCCTGTGCCATGTGTAATCATTGGAACTTTCAACAATTTGCTGTTACCATAACCGGGGAATATAACGCAAAGTTCTCTCACCGATTACTGGATTAACTGTTTCGACTCTATAGCCGTCATGCCATACCCATGGCATGTCGGCTATAGAGTCGATCGTTGTGGCCTTACCGCCGGTATTTTTATTCACAAAAATTTGTTTTCTTACGTATTTCAAATTTATTCAAATTTGCTTTCAAAACTTTGTTATACACTATTTTAATTAATCACATATACAAATTAATAAATTGATAACTTGATAGTAGATTTTTTTATGGAAAATATTTCACAAAATCATAAATAGACGCGCGGATACTTTGCTTTTTCGATTTACCACAAATTCAAAGATTTATTTATATTTTAATTGATTTTATTTTTCAATAACTTAATAAAAATACAATTATATGTAACGTTTTTTTCGTGTTTTCTTAAATCAATATTATTATTAACTTATTATACACTTACAAAATGAATTAACCAACAAAATAAATGGCGATTGCCTAAACAAATTACCAACCAACACTTTTCTTTCTTTTTTTTATGTTCGTTTATTTTTATAATTTAACTTTACTTTTGAAAATTCCAAGCTAGACTCTAACTCAACAAAACTCTCGCACCAAAAAAAAATCTAGAAGAATATTTTTTTTCGTTGGTGTTTTTTTTTGTTTTGTTTTTCGTGCGCATCACTCCTCTACATGTCTGCCGGTCGCACACACGCACAAGCTGTATACATTGGTCTCGCTCTGCAATTCATTCGACGTTTACGTAACACAATGTAGATGGATACAGAAGATTAAGGCTAATTCACAATAAAATGACACTTTAGTGTTAATGCCAAAGAGTAGATAGTAGATACCATCAGTAAAATACTCAATCACTCGATTACAACGAAATTCAAAATTCGAAACAAAATTTCAAATGAAATGATGTTATGACCCCCCTACAAGGAGTAACAACCCACTACACAACCGCAATCAAATGATTTGGTGTGGCTTAAAAACGAAGCCAGACGAGCCAAATAAGATGCACTTTAGCTCGGCCCATATCGAGTAATAAAGATAAACTCCCTCGTCAACACAACCATCGCAATCAACCAGAAAAGAATCAAAGTACACTATAATAAACTATTAAAGAACCAAAATTAATTCAACCACCTAATCCACAAAGTCAAACTCGGACATCAACAAAATAAAACACAACTAAAAAATTAATTTTAAAATCGTCCTTTATTAATGAATACATTTAACGAAGAGAAATGACCTCCTTCCTTACTCTCTTTACATCATCCTCTCCGGCACATACTGGCTGTTCATCTGAGTAACTCCTTGGCGGGGAGACACTCAGAATCCAATAATCGTCTGCATCTTCGTTGACCTCCATGCGATTGGTCACTGATATATACTCTTCAGATGCGAGATCCATCTCGAAGTAACATTCTACCTCCCTTTCGTCCACGATTTCGTCCGCCTACTCACAATAGGGATTTATCACCTCAGGCTCGAAACTCACCTCGAAGTCACTCTCGGCCTCCATCTCGTAGATGACTTCGAGCACCTCAATTCAATAAGGATCTTCTTCAAGCTCTAGTGCTGACAACTCCTCCTCGTATACCCAATCGTTTAACTTATTATTACTACACAGTATTTAATTGCTGATTACGAGTACAAGTTGAAATACAAACTAAATATCGATAAATCAAAATCAAATTTATATTTACTAATTCTAAATTGATAGCCTCAGTGAAAACATTATATAACAATAACACCAACAGTAATAATATAACTTGAAAAAGAGAAACTCCATCCATTAATCAAGTACTACACTAAGATTACTAACATATTTGAAAGACAAGGAGCAGAGATAAACAACAAAATGATAAACCACGAACTACTACTACAAATCGCAGAAGTAGATCATACAGAAGCACAAGGAAAGATCATTGTCAAAGTAACCATTCCCATCTTAGATAAAGAAGAATACATCTTGTACAAACCATATCTCATCCCATTCAAGACACAAAGAGAATACAGAACATTTATAACCGACGCAAACTACTTAGCGATTGATAAATGTACACGAAAATCCATAGCACTACATACTGAAGACATCCGAAACTGTAAAGCCGTAAGAGCTCATCTGGAAGCAAAACTAGGAATATGCGAACACTCACAACCAATACTACCTGAACAAACGACTCACTGTTTATCAAATCTATTCTTCAATTCATTTAATGCGGAAAATAAGTGCCATACATTGCTTACTAATCCAGTCAATACCATCACAAAACTATCAAACACCAACGTTTGGTTATATTCCATCGTGCAACCTACTAAAATGCTTATCGAATGAAAGAACAATACATCTAACATAGAAATCAGCAACCAAGGAACAATAACATTTTTAACCAAATGCAGAGTATTAACCAAAGATTTCATAGTAGAAGTAAATGGCAATCCAACCGAAGTAAAGGTAAAGCAATCCAATGAAGAAATAGAATTCGAGGATCTCGAAAACCCTAAGATAGCAACATAATACACCAATCTAAAGTTAAATAACAACAGAAAACATAACCAAAATTTTCTCGCAGAAGCAACAAAAATCAACAATCTACAGGAAGTTAGCAACAGAATAAATGCCCAGAGACAAAATATAAACAAAAACTTAGTAAACAGTATAAGCATATTTAGTATAAGTAGTACCATCGTCTTTATAATTACCATAGTAATTGTATACGTATTGATAAAGGAATATAAAACGACTAAAGGACTATCACCAAAACATACCATATTAAACATAGAAGCACATAATAATAAACACGACGCAATCTCAACCAGTAAAACAACCGATAAATCACCTCACAACGGACTCAGAATACTATAATACAACACATTAATATACATAAAATAATTATAAACATAGATAACATATCCAGAATATCAAATAAAGCCAAAACTAATTGAACATAAAATATGAATCATATAAAAATAACCCAATTAAATTTGTCCAGACAAATTAAATAAAATGACTACATACAAAGAAGCGCATGAAAACATGATATATCTCCTAAGACAAAAGATGCAAAACGAAATAGCCCAAAGAAGCAACGCAGGAATAAGGAAGTTCGGATACACAATCAAAAAATCATCACCGTTATCACCACACCTAGCAAAATGGTATCACATGGGAGACCCCAAACGAATTAAAATGGCACAATTAAATAAAAAACCGATCTACCCATGGCCTACATGGAGTGATAAAGAAATCAGTGAGATCAGACCAATGAAAAATAAATCAAATAAAGAACAACAAAAAAAGGAAACCAGCAGTAACACAAAATCCCGACTTTCTTTTTTACCCTCATCAAACTTCCGAACAAAAATCAACTTCTTCTTTCTAAACAAAACAAAGAAAGAAAAAGGTAACGCTAAATTCGAATAATTTTTCAATATAACTTTTTCTTATCTCGAAATTATTAACAATCGAGAAAAAACAAGATTGCCAAAATTAAAACTTTACTAATTTAGGTGGAAGATTAGTAATTTTACGATAATTTAGTTAAGTATTAAACAACAAAATGATAAACATATAATAACCTGGCAACAAAATTTTAATATACAGATATAGTACACAAAAACCTACAACTAAAAAAGTTTACATGCGAAAACTACTCTTCCGCAAAACCAGGTGTTGTATAATCATCTCACACCTATAAATTCATTCGTAACATGCATGAACAGAAAACATCCGTCCATGCCATTCAACCATTATTGCACACAATCCAAAATCATCACAATTTCCACCCAATTTATTCATTTTTCAAAATCATATTCAAAACTTATTTTGGAATCCTATCCTATTTTTAACATACAAAGAGGGCTGTATCCCTATCGGTTACAAAATGGCTTAGGCTAATTTAAATTATCAATTTTCCAGAGGAATGTCCAAAATTTATATTAGATTCCCATTTTCATCATTAATTTAAGTACCCTTCCCTTCGATTGACAGATGATATAGTTCAGTTATGGAGTATGACGCAACATAACGTCTCAACCGAAGCACCTCTCAACAAATTTCCCAAATTCATGATCCATTTCAGTTGAGTCCTGTCACTCGAATATATCCTTTCTCAAATTTTTTATCAATATCATTCGATCCGATTTTTTTTGAAAATGGCGACCCAGATTCATTTGAGAATCCCCCTAAACAAGTTTTCTCGAATTTGGAACTCTTTACAATCAATTCTTAGCACTCGAAACCTCTTCTCATCCATTTTTATAAAAATCATTTGACCCGAATCCTAAGACCCAACTCGACGCAACATGGTACAAAATCGTGCAACTGGTACACATGGCGCAACATGGTACACATGACGCAACATGGTACATATGACGCAACATGGTGCTAGATCTAGCAACATCCCAAACATTATGCAGCATTC
This sequence comes from Nephrotoma guestfalica, assembly GCA_963691935.1. Lineage (NCBI taxonomy): Eukaryota > Metazoa > Arthropoda > Insecta > Diptera > Tipulidae > Nephrotoma > Nephrotoma guestfalica. Next base: position 92,676,348 of record OY829915.1, read on the forward strand.
TGCAACGTGACGCAACATACTGTAACACAACATCCTTCAATAAGATGCAACATCAAACAACATGGTGAAATATCACGCAACTAGATGCAATATGACGCAAATTGGTGGGACATCCCATAACGTAGTCCAGTATTTCACAACATGTTGTAACATAATTAAGCATTGTGTAACATCAAGCAACATAGTGCGATATCATATAATATGACTGCTCATCCGGAGGACTCAACTGAATTATCATCACATTTTCGAATTTGGAACTTCATAAGCGATTGTTAACACTCGAAACCCCTTCTCATCACAACAAGGTACAAAATCGCGGAACATAGTACAACATGGTACATATGACGCAACATGGTACACATGATCTAGCGACATCTCGAGCATTATGAAGCGTTCTGAAATATGGCACAACATACTGCAACACGACTTCTCTCAACCAGATGCAACATGGAGAAGCATCACACAACTTGGCGTAATATGACGCAAAGTGGTATTCCACAACTTGTTGCAACATAACCCAACATTGTGCAAGATCAAGCAACATGGTGCAACATCATGCCACATGAGCAACATGATGACCCATCCGAAGGACTCCTACATAAATTATCGAAAAATCGGAACTCTGAAGCCAAATAAAACGTTAAAAGAAGGCCCAAGAACCATCATAAACAAAGATATTGAAGCGGATTAGAACTTTAGCTACCGCTAAAGTCAACCCAGTTTCACAGATTTGCCACTCTCTGTTCAGTGCCCCACGCGGCATTGATTCCCGCAGCTCAGTCGGGTAGAGGGATCGGTGTGGGTTTAGGGGTACCGCAGATTGTGGCCTAGATTACCGCATTAAAGAAAGATAACAAAAAGGAGATGGGGAAGGTAGGAATTGGGGTATCGGACTCCGAAGTAGTGGGTTAGCTTATCTGCCCATCGCTTGGACAAAACTGACAGCGGTTGTAATTCGTAAAATGTTTATCTAAACATTTTACCCTACTCTACCTAACCTAATTAAAACTACCTGGACCATAGGCCCTATTGGAGGGGGGGGGGGGGGGGAATACGTTAGTAAAGTTGATGATAGTGGTATGCTATCGAGGTCCGTGAAAAGAAAAGAGCCGCTTAGCGTCAACAATTTCTTTTTCACAGGCTGTCGGCAGCAACCCACTATCGTTATTTAGTTTGTTAGTTAAACTTAACACTCCTTTACTTACGAACTCGAAGAAAAAAATCTGCCCGCAAAAACACAAAAATAAAAATTAAAAATAAAACAAAAACAACAAACACGGTTTATTAAGTTTAAGCAACACTATTTTATTATCTTCAAACTCTCTAAAACACAAAAAAAAACAATTTTACTCAAGCACAAACCAAACAAAAAACAAAAAAAATTTGACCACACGTTGGTCTATCCAAACACTGACTGTCTCAACAAAGCAAATTGTTGTACCATTTTTGAGTTTCGTAGGAAATTTTTTGCGATCTCATCACAAAAATTCCTAAGAAAATTGTACACCAACGTGACATCGACTTTGCCGAATCGATCCACGCGAAAATATTTTTTCCTTTAATACTTCCGTTGAGGAAGTTCGAACAACAACAACCACAATGCTTTTCAATATTTGCATCGGTCATTGTAATTTACCTAGTAACAGAAAACAAATACATTTGTTATGTACATAGACAACGTAATCAAATTACGTTCATGTACATATTTGCGTTTACTTAATTGTGGCACATATGAAAAATTCTAAGGTGAATGAATCATATGATACCACTATAAATAAATGCAAAAGAGAAATGTAGAAAGCCGGCATGACGAGTGTATGAATGGGATGTAGTTGAAGATATTATCTTCGAGGTCATGCCGATGAGGAAGTACATTTTGTTGGGATGGGTTGCTAACGGAATTAGGTTTAATTCCGTTACAATATATCAAAACCAATTTCTGATACTCGAAAACCTCTTTAAGCTTTTCAAAATTTAGATCAATCTTTCCGAAATCAGGACCTATCGCAATCAGGGTCGCGTTAATATGGGGGTTATCAAAATTATTCCATAAGAGTACACACATTCTGAGGGCATTCACGAATAGAACAGTAAAATTACGTTACATTATAGCCTACAATCTACCCCTACACTTTCATATCAAATATCGCAAGTGGCGGTATTGTAAAATTGGTGAGAAATTCCCCGAAGGTCGCGTTAATATGGGGATATCAAAATTAATCCATAAGAATACACACAATTCGAGGGCATTCACAGATCTAAATAAACATCTCTAGAATTACTTGATTATGACCTATAAACAACCCCTAGAGTTTTTTATTAAATGTCGCAAGTAGAGTGTTTTTTTAAGATCGGTGAAACATTCTCCGAGAGTAGCAACTACGGTTTAATATAAAAACGTTTAATCGCATAGATATATAATTTAACTTTACATTATTTATTAAAATATATTTAAATACCTTTAGGTATGGTTTATATATTTATGTTTATCATCTTTTTTAAATTTAAAGTACCTATAACATGATTTTTTTAATTAAATAAAAAAATTCAACCCTGCTACATTTTCTTCTGTGTACAACCACACTTTTGATTAAATTGTGTAAATACACTTTTGAGAAATGATTATTTGTGTAGCTACACTTTCGATAATTGATTAAAACTTCACACCGGTATGGTTACTTGGGTCGGAACTAGACCATTTTTAACCAATCTTGATGGGGTTGGGCGTATTATTTGAAAATATTATTCTAAAATGAAATTTGAAAGAATTTTTGGAATATGGCTTTGTAGGATGTAACTAGTCCTTTCCTTAATCGATTATGATGAGATTACATAGATATGTTGGATGGAAATTATATTGTAAAAATAATTTTGGAATATGGCTACTTGAGATAAAACTAGGTAATCGGTCATGGTGAAATTAAGTATCTAATGCAAATGGGTTTCTAAATTCATTTTTAGAATAAGTTCTGGAATATGGCCATCTGGGGCAGAATTGGGCCACTTCTTAACCGAGCATGTTGGATGGAAATGAAATTCTAAACCGAGTTTTGAAGTAGTTCTTGAATATGGGGTCCTGGGACGGAACTTATTAACCGATGATGATGGAATTGAATGTATTGAATGGAATTGAGATTCAAAAATGAATTTTGGGCGTAGTTTTGGAAGACCATATTCTACCTCACCTGGGTCGGAATTAGGCAATTTCTTAACCGATTATGATGGGGTTCTGAGGGATTCTAAAATTAGGCATATTCTTCGATTTTTGGAAGAACTTCTTGAATAAGGCTGCTTGGAACGGCATTCCGCCATTTCTTAACCGAATAGTAATGGAATTCTTCAATGATTTTTCAAAGTAGATCCGGAATATGGCCATCTAAGATGGAACTTGGCCATTTATTGACCATCATTATGGGACTGAAATTTTCCATGCAAATGAAATTTTAAATTTGTAGCCGTATATTATTGATTTATAGTACGACAGAGTCTGATAACTGTGCTTTCTGCAAAACAAAATCTTGCTTTGCTTCGCATTCCCAATAAGACATTAGTAAGTATAGGGCTCATAACTGATATTTTTTACAGTCGTATCAATTTTTAGGCATTTGTAGAAACCATTGGGCAAACTATAAACTCTCCTGATTGTTTTTAAGAAATTGTTGCTAAAGATTTGTAAGGATTATCGGTAGCAAGAAGACCGGTTTTCCTTACGACATGCCACATCAAATATAATTTAATAAGATTGAGAATATTGTATTGAAACAAATCGCTTTAAAATATAATCAACTAATAAAATTTTAGGTTATTCTGGGTGATAGCCAGATCTTATTTTTTTACACCTCGATGTAAAAATCCAATCCATGCTACATCCATTGTAGCCACAATTTTGTGACTACATAACCTATTTTGAATTCAATTTTATGACTACATAACCAATACGCTGTTGCAGTGTGTAGTAGCGGTCCAAATCCAAATTATTTGCCTTTTTTGTGATAGTTTTTACGACCAATCATTAGTAATTTTTTCAATCTAATTTTATAATTATTTAAAGGGCACAATTTTTAGTACGGTTCGGATGATACTGGCTTGTGAAAGTGAATCTCTAAAAAACCCGTCTTTCATTTAAATCGGATTACTTTAAAGTTACGGGTATTCGTTATTTCTTCATCGCAATTATGATTCACAAAGCTATTATTTTAAATTAAAATTAATTAATGAGAAAAATCAACCACTCGGCTTGAAAGTTAAGTGCAATTTAGGATACACTTATCTCACGTTTGCCTTTAAATCTCTAGTCGTGTCGTTGGTGGCACTGAGACATTTTGTTAAAGTGCCCCTTAGAATTACAAGCAATCCATTTTTCACTCAGGTTTTGTTTTTATAGAAGTTAACGGTGCTGATTGTCAATTAATGCTGTCTCTTTGAGGTTTCCTTTCGAAATGATCCTCCCGTCAGTTAAGGCTGACCGAATAATTATATGCCACAACTGGATATTTGGTAAATATTATTTAGGTTCATTGTGTCGTAGAATTAGGACCCCTAAACACACGAGCATGTATAAGTTTAGTATTACAGATTATATATATTTGAGTTTTGGTTTGTTCCACTTGTATGTGAAACAATCACATATTGAAATCTCATTTTTTTGCGGATTTAGCAAATCAAACTTAAACCCAACATAAAAGCCCATTTCAGTTTATCTTCTTCTCTATTTATGAATTATAATATTGAATGCAATTTTTAATTTTAGATTAACCTGCGATTAATATTGGTTAGTGGAAAAACAAAAGAGTTTTTATTCAGTCCATCAGATTCAGCGGGTGACATAGCACAAGCCGTTTTCGATAATTGGCCCGAAGGTAAGTTTAATATGATTTTTAAATTGTTTTTTCGATTAAATTTCAAGCAAGATAAGCGGGACTACATATAAACTTCTACATAATTCTAATAAGAATACATAACATTTTCCAGGATTGAGACAGTTGTTACGATTCGTAGCCATTCCAACTTATTATTATGATCTGTAAATATTTATTCTTCATACATTTTTTAAGTAAAATCGAATAGTAAAAGAATAGCGCTACTTGGGTGATTTAAATTTCATAAAATAAAATTTAATGTAAATTTTGCATGGACTATACTTAAATTTTTTGTTTGGGAGGTTGAGTGTTACACAATTTTAGTCGTCGATAAAATAATTTAAAGAGGTTTTACGTCTCCGAGAAAAATTAACCCCGATAATAAAAGGGAAGAGCCTTGCTAAAACGAGTGCACGAAAAACCCAACGCAAATTTAAGATATAAAAATTATAAATTAAAATTGTAAATAGTTTATTTATTATGATATTTAATACAAATTTTAATTGTTAATAAAATAACTAATTGAGTTTAATCACTTTCTTTTATTGTGAAAATTTGTTTTATTTATGAAATAAATATATATAACAACTATTTTCGAGCATTTGTTGCTTCAGGTTGCGAATTTAAAACTAAATGAAATATTTTTATAATAATTTGTTGAATACTTCCATACTGCATTACACGTTATTTTATTTACGGAAGTATATGTCCTAATTTGTAGAGATGAGAAGTCACATTCTATATATTATTGTGCATATGCACCCTAGGGTAACTTGAATCCGGTATCTTCTTCCTTTCTTTCTCCTTTACCTTAAACCCGTTTTTTTGCGCCGCAATAAAACTGATTTTGTAGATAAAGGGGGATAAAACGAAGAAGTTACTGAATACAAGTTAACCAAGTGTGGATATGCAAGCAAAATGATATACTCATATATCAAGAGATCAAAGAGATTAAAAACCGACAGACACAATTAAATTCAATTATGTACTACACCTAAAAACCGAGAATCATACATTCACAAGCTATGACGACAATCTATCAATAATAAAGAGGATTAATAAATGATCCGCCGTTCTACACGGGGCTTCAAAGAAGCGGCTTCATCTCCGTTTCTTTGTCCCTTTATTTATAAAACCAGGTTTATTGCGACTAATTTTTCATGAAAATTTTTGAACTAACAAACAATAATGAAATAAAAAAATTTCAAGGCCATTTTTGACATGTAGATTTTAGTTTAAATTTGATTTTCGAGAGAGGAGTAATAAACACAATACACACAATACTTTTTATGTAAATTTTACCACTTATGAAAAATACTTTTCTTCAATTTTATTTTAATTTATTATAAATTATTTTCACTGTATACCACAATACGACTAAACACGATGTTTTTCGTTAAATACCACAATGGCGACAAAACATGTTTTTATTTGTTTATAATAACAAGTACAAACCAAGATTATTTGTTTATTCGAAAAAAATGTTTTTGCACTTAGACATAAATTTATAATTAATTATTTTTATTTATTGAAAACAAATATTAAATAATATATAAAAGTATAAATTTATTTTATAATACGTGCAAATTTTTCCGTTTATCAACATATTTTTGTGTAAATTATTTTCGATAAATTATATTGTATACGATGCGAACTGTGTGAAAACTTTCAAAAATGATTTTTTTCGGTAATATGTTTACACATACATAGACATTTATCGATGACGAGTTATTTTGAAGCCAGAAGCCGGCTGCAAAATGAAACCCCGTGTGGAAGGGGTCGAGAAAACAGAGTAGAAAAAATAGAGTAAGTAAACATCGGTATAACAAAGACCTATTCACCGGTTCCATACGGCGCTTTTTTGAAGCACCGCTTCTTGTTTCAAAATAAGGCGTAATCGAAAATGTCCATGTATGTGTAAAAAAATTGTCAAAACAATTTTTGAAATGCCTTCGCATAGTTTGCATCGTGGCAATATAATTTATCGCAAATAATTTACACAAAAATATGTTGATAAATGGAAATATTTACACATATTATAAATAAAAATAATCAATTATAAATGTATATATTATATATATTAAAAAATCCTTTTAATATAAGTTTTACCACTTACGAAAAATATTTTGCTTCAATTTTCTTTTCTTTTTATAAATTATTTTCACTGTACATCAAAATGAGCCGTTCACACTGTGCTTCTTTGAAGCTGCTGTTTCTTGCTTCAAAATAAGTCGTCATAGATAAATGTCTATGGATGTGTAAAAAAATTATCAAAAAAAAAATCATTTTTGAAATATCTTCGCATAGTTTCCATCGTATACACTATAATTTATCGAAAATAATTTATACAAAAATATGTTGATTTTTAACAAATTATAAAGTAAAATAATTAATTATAAATTTATATATATTATTTATATTATAAATAAAAATAATTAATTAATAATTTTTACTTCTTTGAAACGTTTATTTTATACATATATCACACAAAAATTTGTTTCATATTTTTATTAGTACACAGACACACTCGAAAAATAAAATTAAATTAAAAAACATGCGAAAAATGTACTGAATTTTTTTATTATTGCTTCAAAACCATATTTTGTATTTAGACAAAAAATTTTTTTGTATTGTTTTATTTTTGCTCTCTCGAAAATTAAATTTAAAGTAAATTTAATTTAAAGTAAAACCGGTTTTATTGGTAAACGGGGAAAGATACAAAGATTGAGCTGCTTCTTTGACTGTGCGTTTATACTTGCGGAAAATAGTGCGGCCCTAATACATCACAGGTATCATACCTGCGGGAGCGAGTGTGATGTATTAGTGTGGCACTATTTTCCACAAGTATCAACCCACAGTGAAGCGCTGTGTGGAACGGCGGATTGAATGATCGAGTAAAGCAAAATGAGATATATGAATATATCATTAATATATGTGACTATGTGAATGTGAATGTAACTTCCCATCTCCCAGTATGGAAGGATTTGTGACATTTATGTTGCGTGTTCGAAATATATTTGATTAACACTTTTACGTTTACTTTTTAGTATACAATATTTTATTTATTATAATTACACGATTTATGTTATATATTAATGTTTTGATCCGCACGTATTATTATTATATTATTTCAATTATGAAAGAATTTTTTATTTAGCACGCGCGTTGTTGTTAACCCGATGACAGACGTAGGAGAGGGATTATTTTTATTATTTTATTTTATTGACATTTTCGTTTTTTTCATAGAAATAGAGTATATAGAATGAATATAATGAGCTGTCAAGTGAATTAACAGGGCCGTATTTAGATTTTTTTTCGACCGGATGCAATGAACTTAGGAAGTTAAAATTAAAAAATTATTGAAATTTAATTACATTTTTATTTCTTTAATATAAGTACATTAATTATTTTTATTTAAATATAATAATATGTATATAAAAATGATAATTATAAAACCACTACGCTTATTTATTTCACATTCCTTTAAAATGTAATAAAGAAAAAAACTTGTTTCTTTTTGTTAATTTATATGACCTTTGGTTACAAAAATAATTCAACCGGATGTCATAATATTTTTCTATGATAGAGTGAGCTAACAAATTAAAGTGTTCTTGAGAATGACTAGATTGATCTTCATCATTGAAAATATTTACATTTATTAGGTTGTGAAGAACGTTATAACAAATTTTTTTAAACAATTTTGAACTAGATTGTAGTTGCGTTATATTTTTGTACTCCGCAAGAGCCAATTCCCGTTTTAATACTGCTTCGGAATATTTACAAATTTTTAATACTGACGGCGAAGGAGTTAAAAGACCATCCCTATTTTTTAAATTGACTAGCGATTTATAAGAATTACATTGTTGTATTAATTTGCAACAGTCCTTACAATTCAATTTTCTAAATAAATATCGGACTATAATTCCCCCTATGTATTCAATAACATTAATTGAAAATTCACTTAGTATAATTGGGTATCCAAAAAAATCTTTGTCATACATATTAGGCGAATTTAAATATCATCAGATGAGGCTTCAACCATTGCTTTTTCAATTCCCCATAATTTGGTAAACTAAAAATAAATGTTTACATTATAGTTTCTGTAAAAAATTGAACTTACAGTACATATTCCAAAATAAAAATAAATTATGAAAAGCAAAGCACTTAGCACATGAAATAAAATAAGAAAAATGCGGCACTGGTAATAACATATGTTTACAAAACGATAAAAATCCACGCCAACAACAAAAATTGTTTTCTTATTTTTTTCTGATTTATAACTTAAATTAAGGATAATTTTACCACAAATCACTTTATTTTTATCGTAATTTACATTTTATTTTTATAAACACTTACTGATGGTACGAAATTCCTTCTTGTAATTTTTTAGGCGTATTTTTGTATTTTATTAAAGGTTTATAATTTTTATTACTAAAATGATACACTACACACAATCCACTAACTATTTTAATAATATTTAAATTGTTTTTTAATTATTTTAATTAACATTTTCAATAATTTTTAAGAGCACAAAATTTAACACGTCAGTTTAAACAAAAACTAAAACTGGTTTGAGGGGTTTTTGTTTAGAGATATGAGACCGCCCTATGCATTTTTATATAACCATCCTGCTCTGACTTGCTTCATGCTTGCTTCGCATGAAATAGCAAATTTTATATGCGCAAAAAGTTTACATTCATTCTAAGTATATAATTCTAAGGTTTTTTTATGTAGTTAACATTTTTAGTAAAATAATCGAGAAAATCAACTTCAGTATCGCTTTTCGCAATACCAGTAAATGTGGCCAGTTGAGTGTCGTGCAGTAGTGCGCAGTTGATTGTGGAAGTTGATTTCGGTTATCGAATATCGAATTAATTGGATGTCGCGTATTAATATGTTGCATGTGTCGATGAATTATTTTGCGAATAATTGAATTGCTACATATTCAACAAATTATCATAAAAATATTTCATTTAGTTTTTAATTCGCAACTTGAAGAAGAGCAACAAATGCTCGAAGCCAGTTGTTATATTTATTTTATAAATAAAACAAATTTTTAGTTATTTAGTTAAATATTCAATTGTGATAAGTTCGTATAGAGATTCGAAAAGATGTTATTATAAGTTTTAAGTAATTAGTTAAATCGAAAGTAAAAAAGAAAAAACGTGCGCGTAAACTGTGCTTTGAGACTATGAACTTTTCGGCCATGTGATTAAACAAAAAAAACTTTAGAAAAATAATTTGCCAGATATTAAAAATGTGTGAATGTGATTAGAATTTTTAAATGTGAAACTTTAAAATTACAAAGTAAAAGTGTAAAACAAGATAATGTGGTGAAACTTGTATTTAATTTACATTTGTGTGTTTGTTGGTTCGGTGAAAATGCAGTTATCTGAGATTATTCATTTACGGGATACTCTAAAAACATGTGGTCTCTATGAACTCCGGAGTGACATGTTATACCATCACATTTTCGATACTTTGTCGCTTCTTTAGAATAAAATGTGACAATATTTCTCTTTTTATACCACTGTAATAAGGAAGACTTAATAAATACTGTTAAAAATTCAAAAAAATAAACTAACCTTTATTTACAATATAATTAATTTAAGTAAAAGTGATAAAAGTACACAAGCTAGATTTAAAAGTTGTGATATTTCTAATCCATCTCATCACCACCTCAATCTCAAAAAATTGAAGAAAATTAGAGAAAGACATCGTAGTCGTCGCAAGAGACCGTAATCTGAAACCTCTAGTATGTTTTTAGGATTTTGAACCAATATTTCTATCCTGATTTCTTCATATTACTCAACAAGATGGTCACAGTAGCGCCCAATCAGTTTGGTGAGTATGGAGTACACGCATTTGTATTCATTTGTTCTTTATTTTTGTTCCTAACTCAGCTAAATTAAATTAATTTTAATTTAACTGACTTTATTTTTTTACTGGATGAAGATCCGTGTCAAACTCAAACAGAACTTGAGAACAGTTAGGTGTTACTCACCAAGCATTAAGATTTCTGTTGCATGTAATGGGAAAAATACATAAGGAAGGAAAATGGGTCATCATAAACTGACAAAATCATTACGTGTGATGAAAAGTGAACCAGGCTAGCCATCAACATCCACTGCAAACATGCAACATTCATTGCAAAAACGAATATTCATATCAAGAAAGTGTTACTGTGTGTCTGGTGGGGTTGGAAAGGTTTCATTCATTCATTTACTACCAGCTTCTGGAACTTGGTCAAACTGTTACAGCTGAACGTTACCAGGCCCAATTGATCAAATTAAGTCCTGCTCTGGAGGAACAATACCATTTACAGGCCAAGGTAGGCATGAGGTGTTATTGCTGTATGACAACGCTCGTCCACATACAGAAAAATCAACCCAGGCACTCATCTTCTCCTTAGACTGGGAAGTTTTACAGCATGCGGTGCATTCTCCAGAGTTGGCTCCCTCTGATTACCAGTAATTCAGATCGACGTCATTATATTTTAAAGACAAGTGGATTACGATATTTGAAGATGTGCAAAAATAGCTCGATGACTATTTTGCTTCGAAACCACCAAGTTTTTATCGCAAAGGCATTCATCATCTACCTGATAAATGGCAAAAAACCATAGATAGTAACGGCGAATACATATTTCGATAATCAACCTTTGTAACAGTTATATTTTCAATAAAGTCGAATTTGAAAAAAGCCGAGTTTCTACTTGCACACCTGGCTTAAAATGAAGTACAGTAACACAATATTCTCCTGGATTTTGTTTTATTTATTTTTTGGGTATTTTGTTTTGTTTTCGTTGGAGGCGGGTTAGAAGCCGACAAAACAATCTTTCTACAACATAGTAACGAATTTGAAATTTATATCAAATCAAAATACAGGTCGTATCTGGATAAAATTCAAGGAAAAATCAAAGTAAATCCAAAACAATTTTGGAAATACTTTAGGAATAAACGCGAAATTGACGGATACCCTGCAAATATGACCTATAAAAATACCAGCTCCTCAAAGTCCAAAGATATAGCTAACATGTTCACGAAGTTTTTCCAATCAGTCTATAAACCAAGCGTTTCTAGTGGATTTACGAACAACCCAGCAATAACAACGTATCAATAACTCCTCCTGTTATATTTGAGAATAACATTTTATCGGCTTTAAAGGGATTTGGAGACGGTTGTGGTCTTGACAATATACCCTCTTCTATTCTGAAAGAGTATGCTGACATTTTAGCAATTCCATTATATTACCTATTCAACCACTTCTTAAGCATCGGCGTGTTTTCCGAAAAATGAAAAATTTCAAAAGTTACACCAATTTTTAAATCGGGCAAACGAGATGACGTTACATGCTACAGAGGAATATCAACTACATCAATTCCAAAATTGTTTGAATTAGTATTATGCAACAACTTTAAATCCACAATTGCACGTCATATATCAATAAACCAGCATGGGTTTATGTCTGGCCGATCCACATCAACTAATCTGGTTGAATTCACCTGTAAATGAATGATCGAAGTTGATGTAGCGTACACGGATTTTAGTAAAGCATTTGATTCTATCTGTCATCAAAAAGCGCGATTACATAAATTGGTTCAAGTCTTATCTAACAAACCGGCGATAATTTGTAATAATGGGAAATGAGAGATCAAACGTTATTAAAGTTACGTCTGGTGTACCCCAAGGATCTGACAACGGGCCGTAGATATTTATTGTGTTCATAGGTCAAATAGCCGAGATAATCAAAAATTCAAACGTATTTGCAGATGACGTGAAAATTTTTCGAACTGTTAATGGAATGCTAGATACGAAGAAACTTCAAGAAGACATCGATAGATTAAGTGAGTGGTGTGATTGAAACTCGCTTTACTTACATATCAAGAAATGCAAAATAATGTCTATCCATCGTAAGAAATCCGTTAATTACTTCTGTTTTACATAATATATGTATTTATTAATGTGTTTTACATATTATGTGTAAATGGGTTTTATTTTCTATTTATAAATGGGTTTTATGCATTAAATATATATTTTTGTGGGTTATTTATGTTTTAATGCATTTGTTTTATATTTCTGTTGAGATTTGTACTTAATTCAATTTGGGAAGGTAAAATAATGGTGTTGTGAATAGCAAGCGACGTTTAAAAGAATGTATTAAATCATCTTTATATAATTAATCGGTTTGGATCCAATTTATTATAATTTTCATTAATCTTTCCTTGATGCTATAACCAATATGCAAAGTCAATAACGAAGTTTTGCAAAGAGTCAATGAGATCATAGATTTGGGTGTTACCAGTTTCAATGGTTATATTGAAAACTGTATTGCGAAAGCGAATGCCATGTTTGGATTTGTTAAAAGATGGACAGACGAATTTAAAGATATTCAAACCTTATGTTCACTCTATTTCGCTTACGTTTGATCTCAACTGGAATACGTTGCATCGGTCTGGAATCCATACTATGCTGTATACATTAAAAGAATTGAAAGCATTCAAAAGAAGTTTCTGATTTTCTTGTTAAATAAAAGGGACTGGAATTACGACCACAATTTACCATTCCATGAAAAGGTCTAAATCTTTCAACATCGTCGACGACCTATTTGACTTTAATTTATCAAAGGACAACTTCAAAACTATCCTTAAGAATTATTTTTTAAATTTTTAATTGTTAAATCAAGATTTGATTTATATTTTTGTGTTTATAAAAAAAAATTTAAAATATTAAAAATTCAAATAAAGAACTTTACTTTATTTGAATTTTTAATATTTTTGTTTTAAATTAAATTTTGAAATTATATATACATGTAAATCACAGAATAGATTTCTTTAAATAAATAAAGATAAGGCAAGACATCTTGAAACAAAATAACCTTACACATTTCATGAACATATTTTTGTTTCTCGTAATTTCTCGTGTAAATCTCTTCTAACACACTTGTAGAGGGTGGGCCAAATAATTGTTTTTTTGAACTAGCGATTTTTTTGAGTATGGTAAGGGTTATGTCACTTCTGATTTGACAGAAAGTTAATTTTATCCTTCCGCTGAACGAAAATGGTTGTGTATTCTGTTCGCTGAGTAGGTTTGTGATCGACTTGAAGAAACTGCCGATTTTGACAAACAAATCATCTTTTCGGATGAGGCGCATTTCTATCTTGGCGGCAATGTAAACAAGCAGAATTGTCGCATTGGTGGCACGGAGAACCCGCACGTGATCGTAGAGAAGCCGATGCATCCTCAACGAGTGACTGTTTGGTGCGGATTTTTGGTCCGGTGGCATCATTGAGCCATTTTTATTTGAAAATGAACAAGAAGACGCCGTTACTGTCAATGGTGAGCGCTATCGCGCCATTATAAACGATTTTTTGTAACCGATAAACCAGGGTATGTCAAGGCCAGCCGAGGCAGTCATATGAATGAAATAGTATTCCATAATTAATCGGAAGGATTGTTCTTTTCAATGAAAAAATAAATTTGAAAAAATATTGAGAACTTTTGTTTTATTGCATTTAAAAAAAAAAAATATTTGACCCACCCTATATAAATCAAATGCGCGCAACATAAAAACAGGCATTTAGTCGCTCCACTTTATGTCAAGTGAATGAATTTTCTTTATTTATTTTTATTTTGCGTAATGTAATGCCTTTATTCCACCAAGAAAAATTTACTGTCACTAAAAAATACTGAAAAATCAGAAAAATAAACATTATACAGAATTGCATCAGTTTTGGTGTCGGAATGGAGTTGATTTCTAAAAAACGACCATGAAATTTTTCATGATTTATGAAAATAATGCTCTTACCATGGGTGGGGCTTGGGCCACTATTTCATAAAACTCGTCGTGTATATTTTAAGAATTTAGTAAAAATAAAACTAAAAAATATATAAAACTTCACATGCACTTTTATCAAAAATAAACTTTATTTTCTTGATTAAAATAAAAAATAATAATTAACACACATACCTGCCATGGTAAAAACCGTCGTCGAAGGGCCGTCAGGGGGTCAAGTCGCGTTCCGTGAAAATATAAAAATCAAAAAATTGTTTCATTGGCATTCGAGTAGGTTTGAATTTCCCATAACAAATTTTGATTTCACACAGTGGAATTTAAAACTACGTGCGAATAATTCAAACTACTAGATTACTAATTTTTTTTTTATTTTTTATTTTTTTATATTTGTTTATTACAACTGATTTACAAATTATCTAGTAATTTATCTTTCATAATTTATATTCTTGTTTGGAGGGTTGTAGCCCTTTGGCTAGTCCACTAGATTACTAATGAAAAAATTTTTATTTTCATTATTTCAAGGAACGCGACTTGACGGCCAGTATAACGAAGCTACTGGTTTATAATAATATAAATAATAATAATAATAAATAAATAAAAAAACTTTTAAAACTTTTAAATTTAATTTTAAAATTTTTTTTTTTTTAAGTAATATTTTGGCTGCTGGTAGAAGCGCGCTGCTGCATCTTAAAAAATCCAAAACTGAATAGAAAACTTTTAAAATTTTGTATAATTTACGAGTATATACAAAATTTTGTAAAGCAATCCGTAAAAGTCCGATTGATCCAGTGTTGTTGCGTTTAGTAAACAAGATAATAAAAATTAAATTTGGTTTTAGCTAGTTACCAATTTATTTGAATTATATACGTACGCCTATGAACATTGCCACGCGATCGGGTTAATTATGTTATTAATACATTGTGTCTTGGATATCACAATTATTTAATGATGATGGGGGCATCTATGTTATAATTTTAACAACCGCCGCGCCATCGCGTTAATTATGTATTAATAATTGTGTCTTGGTTATGATTGTGATAATAGTGATAGTGACATCTATGATATGGATTGCAATCCTAATGGTTTCAATTGTATTGGGGGTATAAATAAGTATTGATGATTTCTTCTATATCTTCGAAGTTTTAGTCAGAGAAGTTGGTATAATGTATATTACACGATTCGATGCAAAAACCCCTTCCGATTTTGTCTTTGGAGCAGTTGTTCGCACGCGAAAAACGGCGTACGACGTCTCTTGTCTAGTTGCCCTAATTTATGTTAAGGTACTTTTATTTTAGTTTTCTTATTTATTATTTCTTTGCATAATTTATTTATTATTGTTTTATTAATTGAAATTAATAATTGAATTTATTATATTTTATATTATTTATATTAAATTGTATTTATTTTAGTTTTATGATAAATTTATTTATAATTATTATTAATATAGTTAAATAAATTAAATTAATAAAATTAAATTAAAAGTCTATAATTAACACTTGATTCGGGTGGCACTTATAATTTGTTCCAACTGTATTCTGGAAAACGTGGTTGTTTAACTTTACATGTTAAACACTAAAAGATACGTAGATTCACTGTATCATCAAAGTCTCATACCTTTTAACACCGGCAATTAATGCTGGCCGTTGTCAACCTTGTATACCACGTTGAATTTTAATTCTAAAGGCCCACATAATTAAACACACTGTTGCAACTATATTTTAAGTTAGTAAATATTGCTTTTTTCGTGTTTAATCTTATAACTAAACCTTAGATTTTTATAAATTATAATTATAATTAATTTGAGTCAATTCCATTAATTTTATTTCAATTTTCACTCATGAGAACAAAATAACGTAATTTTTCTTATCGTTCGATTCGTGACCGGTAATTTTAGACGGTTCACAAAATTAACTTTAAACTCACATTGGAGTTAATTTTTTTTATCATTAATCGCACATATGGATTACAAAAGTTTATATTTATCATTAAAATGAATATCTTATTTTATACTTTAAAACTTAACTTTTAACTAACATTTCCGACTTTTTATAATATTTTTTCTAATAGCACAACGTATTTAAATCTACGACCGATTCTATGTATTTACATGTACCACACCAACTGAACTGACCATCATCAAAAAAACAAATCTCTCCCCCCCCCCCAATCAATCAATAAAACCCGTTGTTTTTAAAATGTAATAGAATTTCGTTGAGTAGTAAATATAATTTAAATGTTATAGTCAGTGTTGACCAATTGAATTCCATAAGATGCAGTAAACACCGAAACTGAACACTTTATCACTTGTAACGATAAATCGTAACAAACCCTCTGTTGGAGTGCAGAACTCAGTGCCGACTCACCGTCTAGTCAGTGTTTGGTTGACATGGAGCTTGCAATGTGCATACTGTAACTGTGGTATACTGTAACTGTGTGAGTAGGTGAATGGGTAGTATGTGAGAGAATGGAAAGTGCAGTATTAATTTACCGTCAAAGGACGTTAAATCACTGGATACAATTTTCTTTTTATCTAAAAAACCTACTGTATAACAGATATCTCCGCACCATCAATCTAGATTCGTAAACTTTATTTCTAGAAAACGTAACAACCAATCAAGGCAAAAAGTTCGAATCCAGAGTATTCGCAGAGCTTATACAATTCTTAGGCGCACATCGAATACGGACTATTGCCTATCATCTATAAGCAACCGGTATGGTTGAGCGCTTTCACCGCCAACGTAAAACAGCTCAAAAAGCTCGTGCAAATACCGTCAGCTGGAGCTCAGAGACCCCAATCATATTGTTGAGAATCCGAGCAACAATTAAATATCTTTGTGGAACATCCACTTACACCCCAAGTAACAACTGACAGAGTGATTGATAAATTGCGCTCCACGAGGAACTAACTCATCGGACTTATGGCAACGTTTTCGCACGAATATACTAAGTACGCACTGACCTCACACCACCATATGAAGGCCTGTTCAAAGTGATACGACGACTTCATCACTTTTTATTGCAAATCAGAGACAAGCAATAATCTGTCTCTATTGCTAGATTCAAACTAGTCTATGGAATACTGAGTTCACCGGATCAAATATCGGGAGTGAAGAAAACTGTCCGCATTTTCGAGTGACACATACTTCACCCAACTCAAACAATAAACTCCAAATCAAAAATTCCAACTGCAATCGCTGGTTGATAGAAAGACATTATATTTCTTAAAATTGATGATTAATTGAAATTATTTGATGATAATGTATCAATCGATGTTCAATGATTCATTACATATCATCAATTAATTTTCGCTGGTAAACAATTTACATAACCCTACTATTATAATGATTATACATCATTATAATAGTACAATTCCCAAAACTCCAACCACAAGCGCTGCAGGACCCAAAATCCCACAAAAGAGGGGGGCATTTGCACTGAGAAGGGACTGATGTAGTGGCTTGTTACTTCAATTACAAAAAACACCGCACAATATAATTAATTACAATACAAACGGACAATTCTCCGTCAACTTAATTATTTATTAAAGAACAATTCTCTGTATAAATAATCAAATTCCAAAAGAATATGCAACAACAGTCTTGTTATATAAAATCGGTACATACAACAAAAACAATTTTGTGCACAAAAAAATCAACAAATTTTATTATCATACCGATTCTCATAACAAACAAAATCGTTACCAATAATAACTCACATTCACTCGTCCAATATCGTTCCGATCACATACGATTGAAACCAATAGTATTGCAATCCATCCTACTAGATGTCCCTATCATTATTAAATGATTGTGATAACCAATACACTATATTAATACATAATTAACACGATGGCGCGGCGGTTGTTAAAATCATAACATAGTTGCCTCCATCATCATTAACTTTTTAACTGTTTAATTTTGTTTCGAAAAACTTTTTCTCCTTGTTTAATTATTTTTCAGCGAAGACGATAGCTAATACAATCTATTGTGAATTTTACAGTTGATTCGTTGTGAAAAATTACAGTTGATTCGTTGAATAATAATACAAATGTAATTTTTTATCTTTATGACGAGCTTACTCGATATTATGCGAAACATTTTCGTTTCGTTCTGACGAGTATACTGGACATATATAGTTAAACGGTTAAATGATTGTGATAGCCAAGACACAATGTATTAATAACATAATTGACCCGATGGCGTGGCAATCATTACCAGTAATAAACTTATCATTGCAATAGTGTTTACCAGCTGAAACCAGATGCAATCCGAACTTTTCTTCTCTTGTTTACCAAACCCAACAATACTGGATCAATTTGACTTTTACGATCTAGATTGCTTTACAAAATTTTGTATATTATTGAATAAATTATTATACATAAATATTATTATTGTTATCGTATAAATATTGTATAAAATTTTAAAAAATTTTCTATTCTGTTTTGGCTTTTTGATGGTGCAGTAGCAGCTCATCCACCAGCAGCCAAAATATTATTTTTTAAATAGCCAAATATAACAATTTCCTCCAAAAATTCAGCTGGAATGGACAGATACCTATCTAAAATTTATCTTGCCATCAAAAATCAATTCGATATACCAAATTTCATAATGATTGGTTATGAAATGGCGAAGTTTAGTCCTGTATGAACAGATCCTAGAATTTTGTGCAAAACACACTTTAGATTCCTATCCAATACTACTAACTAAATTTCATCATAATTCGTTAAGAAATGGCGGAGGTTGGAGGAGGTCTTATACGTAGAAGGTCAATCAATTTGTAAATTTCAAAAACAATTTTAAAACTATTTCGCTGGAATAACAATATTTTTCGTTGGTAAAAAATCTAAAAATCTAAAATCAATATTGTGTTTAAAAGAAATTTGAATTTAAGAAAAATTTGCGTGATCTCAGAATAATAATTTTACTATACATATGACAGCTACCTGCAGCCTAGGTATCCCCTTTTTGCATAAATCTATTACTCGTATTCGTATATACAAAAACTATTTTTTAAAACTTCCAAGCATGCCACAAAAATATGTTTCATTTGCTTTGTCATTATTTATGTGGAACTAATCGTACACAAACAAAGCGTTCAGAAATAAATGCAGTAATTTCAATTGTTAGAACAAAAACTCGAATAACTGAGCATCTACGTGGCACAAATCTTGTCGTACAGTGTGCGAAAGAGTTTAGTACTTATAAACTCAGGTGGTCTTAAAACGTCCAGATGCGTCAAAAATACAGCATCGCATTTTCGGGCGGATACAATAATTTGCTATTTTGTAATTGTATTGTACAAAATGTTACTTTTGTTATTTTATGGCCTATAAATGTGATACAGACATTAAAAATTATAGATTTTGTTAAGTTTAATATTAATTATATCATTTTCGTTATTTTTAGATTGGGTGTCGGAGGCGGTTACAAAAGCGGAAATACTAAGGCTGATATACCAAGGTAGATTCCTGCATTGTAATGTAACATTAGGGGCATTAGGATTGCCTTTAGGTAAAACAACTGTAATGCATTTGGTACCACGAGATAATTTACCTGAACCAAATTCACAAGGTAGGTATCTTTAGCTAAATTTAATTTTAAATTAATTGTTTCAATACATAATTCATGGATGATTGACTTGGATGAACTGCTGTTAGGCATACCCTGCCGCGCAGATTTGACTTACTCAGCTCTTTTCCAAATTGTTGCCACCAGTGCCGCCAAGAGATACAGCTATCAAATACTGCCGTCAGCCATCTGCGACCATAAGCACAAATTCGACTATAATTTCAATGTTCGTGAACGCATGAAAGGTGCTGAAGATCTCTTGTCTTTCTTTGCTGAAGTGCGGCCAGGAAAAATTAAGCAGGTTCTTCGCTTTTGATAACTCAGCATACCTGACCATAATTTTGAGCAGTTAACTTTTTAATTTGCACAAACCAGCTTAGACATAGGTGCGTTCCGAACAGTTTCAAACTAGGGTGTACAGGTTATATTACTGGACTGTCCCTAATTGCACTATTAACAGATGCGCGGCTATGTAATGTTTAGAAGAGGTAGCATAATCTCTGAGCTGAGAAAATCAGAAACAGCTTTAACAGTGCCTTATTGGCAACATCAATGCGTTGGTGTGGAGAGGGGTTAATTATCGCATTTTACTCATTACAACCATTGATCAGAGATTAAACTGGCAACATGGTGAGTTATATTAATATTTGACATAGTTTGTATCTGGCCACGGATACTTCGGTTCATTATACTAGATTTTAATCTATTTAAAACACACCCTAGTTTTCAGGTTTGCAGACTTACCAAAAACGAAGCATTTGCTTCATTTTTATGGCCGCGCTTCAGCATAGAAAGAATAGTGTTACTAAGCTCTTTTCATGTGTTGATGGAAATTGAAATTATTGTTGAGGTTGTGCTTACATTCGCAGATGGGACACGGTTTTTGACTGCGGGCAGTATTTGCCAGCTGTACCTCTTGGCGGTCCTGGTAGCAACAATTTGGGAAAGAGCCTTAGAGGTTATGCCTAACAGAGGTTCTACTCATCCTGTGAGGATTTCCCATTTAATGAATTTTCCTCCTCATATAAAAGAACACACACATACACATTGGTGAAAGAATTTACAACGATTTTCTTCTCCAAAAAGTTTGGTTAATTGGGAATAATTTTTCA
Source organism: Nephrotoma guestfalica (assembly GCA_963691935.1). Taxonomy (NCBI): domain Eukaryota; kingdom Metazoa; phylum Arthropoda; class Insecta; order Diptera; family Tipulidae; genus Nephrotoma; species Nephrotoma guestfalica. The sequence goes on from OY829915.1 coordinate 92,697,681, forward strand.
TTATCGGCAGGCAAAATTCAATTTTGTTTTCAGACAAACAATTACTACTTTTTACTCGAGTCTGCCACAAATTAAAAATAATCAGAAGTTATTCGTGAACTGTTCCTAAGAACCAAGAACCAGAATAGTACCACAGGAGGAGTACAATTTACTTGTTTTCGTTTAGATTTTGTCAATTTAAAATACTAATTAATTAATAAGTTGAGAGGGACATCAGTAATCGGGTTGTTCAATACTCGTACAATCTATTCAGTTCATATGCACCACACAGTCCATAGTCCATACAGTTTACTTCGCACAGTAAATGCGAGTTTTTTTTAGTTCCTAGCGAGCATCAGCTTTAATAAAAAGAATTGTCTGAAGCTGTTTCTTTAACGAAGTAATATTTTACAATATAATAGGCTCCTATAATTTAATAATACTTCCTAAATACTCGACTATGAATAAATAAAAACGTGCAATATTGAACAAGTGTTACGTCATAGACGGAATCCGACTAAGAATAATTTTATAAAATAGAAATGGCTAGTTCATAAGCCAGTTCAAGGTTGATTTTGTTTATATGCGTTTTTAAAATACACACTCGTTAGGGCAAAATAAAATTGACACGTTTATGCTTTCTCAGTTTTAAAAATACAAATAACGAATAACAATGTTGCATACAACCCAAAAAAAAAATATTTTGATTATATTTAAATCAATAATAATAAGTCTTTTTACAATAACTTTTTTTAATGGAATCTCTCATTTCATAAAATATTTTTACCGCTTACTCATTAGGTACATAGGTAGCAGAAAACATATTTTTTAAAGACCAACAAAAAACAAATAATATTTTATGAAAAGTAAAAAATCTTGCGTCTTGCTTCCGTTTTTATTCGAAATGTGCATACTCGAAATCGTCGAAAACAAAGACCGTCGTGTTTGTACTTTTCCTCACAGTAAAATTGAATCATTGATAAAATTCAGTGCTGTGAAACGTGATTGTAACGTAACGCAAAACCGGAAAACCGGAATTTAAATTCCATATTGTAACGAAAAACTCACTTCCAACTCTAATGAAAAACGAAACAAAAAACTGATTTTTTTTTAAAGTTATTACGTTGCATATTTATTATTTATACTGGTATTATATTGTTTCTTTCTTTTCTAAACATTTGAAAAATAAAATTAAATTTTTCCCAGCACTGTATTTCCCCTTGCTTCGCGAATAGGATATATTCAAAAGTGGGCCTATTGTGCGAGAAACCATGTGGAAAAATTCAATCTTCGTCACAAAATAACACGCACTACTACAGTTTTGACACCTCTTCCTTCCCTATTCTTCACTATTTATTTCCCAGTAATGATTCAAGACAGAGATAACGAAATCGTAACTGTATCCGAAACATAACAGTAACGTAACGGAAAATGTAACAAAAACAAATCGGCGAAACAATAACTGAATCCAAAACCATTATTTTAAATAATATTTAAAATAACTAGAACTGAAACGAAATTAAATTTGATTCGTTTCACTGCACTGATAAAATGTATAAACGTCATTAAATTATTGATATTAAATTGTATTATAAATAAAATAGGGGGTAGCTATGTTAAATTATTTTGAATATGTACATTTCTTTATAAAATGTAATCTAAACATTACTATTAAATAAGATTAATTAAAGATTAAAAACCAAATAAGTAATTAGGCTAAACGTACTAACAACACGATCACATGTATCGTTTTATATTATATTTTTTGTTTTCGTGAAATAGATTTATTTTAAAATTTCATGTATTGAAATGGGACGACCTGTTTTATTCATGTTGAAATAAACTGTGCAAAATTAGAATGAGAAAACATTATATATTACATATCGGACCAATCGTCTTTTACTTCTGTGCTGCTGTTCGAAAATTATTACCAAAATATTATGTACACATACGATTAGTACCAAACATGCTTCTCTGATAATAAGTACTTTGTGATTATATTATAAAAAACAGTTTGTGGTCAAAAATTGTCATTTCCGCTTAAAATTTGGAAAACCGATACTGGAGAAAAATTAATTTAGAATATTTTAGTTCATAGTCGGTTTTCTCGTAAATGATGTACTTTTAAAAATATTTGCATAAAACGAAAAATCACGTTAGGGAGCTGTCACTTTCGGTGGACCGATTTCGATCAAAATTAACTAAGATCTAACAATCTGCGGAAAAAACTCAAGTATGAGGGTTCATCCCGATCAATCAATCCGTCAGTTCGTTCAACAGGGCTGAATTTTTGTTGAAAAACTGTTTTTTTTTGTTTTTGGGAAAAATCATCATTTCTGCTTAAATTTTGGAAAACTGGTCTGGACAGGTATTGTTACAAATTTAGTTCATAATCGTTTTTCTTGTATAGTTATTGTAATTTTCAAAATATTTGCAATCCGTCTGGACTATAGAGAACCAACACATTTAGTTTGTGTGGCACCACATACGAGTATAGCCACATAAACACACAAATTTTTCAAAAACTACTTTTTTTACTTCGGCGTTATAGCGAATGGTAAATCTAAAAAACTGTCGAGACCAACATTTTTCATGACTACTATGCCTTATTTTACTACGTCAGACATTCAAGGCAGTAAAAACAGTTTTTTTTGTCAAAAAAACATTATTCTCGCTTAAATTTTGGAATAACGATCTTGGCCAATATTGCCAAAATTTAATTTTGAATCGTTTAGTTCATAATCGTTTTTCCCGTAAATTATACATTTTTGAAAATATTTGCAAAACGCCAAAAACCTTCTATAGATGCTATCACTTTCGGTGTACCGATTTAAAAAAATAAAAATTGATTGGGATCTCCCAATTTGGGGAAAAAGCTTAAGCCGAATTTTTGTTAAAAAACAGATTTTTGTAAAAAAAACGTCATTTCCGCGTAAATTTTAGAAAAATTATCTGGACCAGTATTGTTGCAAAGCTTAATTTAGAATCTTTTAGTTCATAATCGTTATTCTCGTAAATGATATATTTTTTTAAAAAATATTTGCAAAATGCGTATAAGCTTCTATGGGACCGCTACTTCCGGTGCGCCGATTTCAAACACAAATCATTGGGACTTTCCAATTTATGAGAAAAGCTTAAGTATGAAGTTACATCCAGTCCAATTCGTTTGGGCTGTAGAAAACCAACATACATTTAGTCTGCAATGAACCGCACTCGCACGCACAGAGATTTTCAAAAACCATTTTTTTGACCGGCGATATAGCAAATGGTACAATTAATCTGCAAAAATCTCGATTTTTCATGATTATTATACTTTATTTTACTACGTAAAATAAATCTATCAAGAAATCTAATCACGCGTGTTAAAACTTCAAAATTAATTAAATATTGTCGATTTTCTAAAGTTAAAATTGTAAGATTCATTGTAAAATATACTATATAAGATTTAAAAAATATTCAATTACATATAGTTTACTTTCGAAAGGTCTTAAATATAGTTTACTTACAAAAGTTCATAAATATAGTTTACTTTCAGAAGTTCTTAAATATGATTTACTTGCGTTTATTTAGTTTGCTAATATATCTTAATCAACTTCGTGGTATAATCTCTTACTAGTCAAGTTCCAAATTATATATTAGAATTGATTAAATTATTATTGATAAATAAATTAACAAATTTAAAGAGCTAAAAATTCAAGAAGAATCTTTAAATGTTCAATAAAAAGAGTCGAGGTTCATTGCATTTCAAGGAAAAATTTATGTTGGAAGTCATATTGGTAAGTATAATAAATTAACCTACTAATTCCTCGGTAACGATCTAGTAAAATATTCTTAGTTCACTTCGTCCTAAGTATACAAAGGGAAACATGAAGAAGAGCACGCCTCATTATCGTTTTCTATTTAATGAATATCTTTATTAGATTTTTCTGTTACTAACACCCGTACCACAATGGGTGTTAGCATAGAGAAATCACTATCAGAGACCTAAACGAAAGGAAAATTCATTGTTAAATCAAATTCTCGATGTCGTTACAAATGGAAAAATATTTCTAGCGACTGTTTATAGAAATGCTTAGCTAAAACTCTAACTCCAAACCCTATTTTGGTCTATTTGCTCAATATACATATTTCTCGCTCAATATATTTTTTCAATTCGTGCACGTACAAATAGAAAATATTATCCTCGTATTTGTTTGTACAGTATAAAACCCAAATTATTCTTCTTCTTAAATTTGTTTGTTGAAAGTGATGTATGAGTAGGGTAGTATCTATAAGCAAAAAGTAGCAAACGAAAAAATAAATAATGCACACGCTCGTATTATGTATATGTATACTCGTATATACATATACTATTTAAAATAGTATGTATACACGATCGAGCAAAATCTACTTAAATAGAAGTCCTGCTAACTCCACACATATGAAATAAACAATAACTAACCAAAGATGTATTGGTAATTTTTTTTCCATAGTAATTTTTTCTTAATAACTAAGTATAAATGTGTAGGTGCAGAAACGTACAAAAATGAAAAAAAAATTCAAATTCACATTGCATTGTTAGTGTATCCAACACACTCTTTGGTAGTTTTTTTTATATAGGTATCTGTCAATGCGCGTTAGAGCAGGACTTATATTTAAGTAGATTTTGGATCGAGATTCGTTTTCGTTTAGCTATATCGAAATTAAATACATAAACATGAAAAGGAGAGAAATGTAAAAGAAAATTTTTAAGAAATAATTGTTTGAGGATGATAGGTATAGGATACGAAAAATCAAGCATTATACACATACATATTTTTTCAATGTGCATAGTATACATTATGTATATCTATCTATAACTATACTTAAAAAAAAACACACTTTCTTAAACTGCCTTTGGCTTTATTCTTAAATATTTCCCATCTTAGGAAACTTACAAGATGTTTTCAAATCTTTCTAGCTAATTAAACAGAATTTCTTAAGACTTAGCTAGTTCTTAATTAGTTAGTTAGAATTATCTCTTAATTTTATTATATTTGAAGGAAAAGCTGAGTCCCACAATTCAATTCCTTAAGTTCAGCTGGATTTGAGTACCACTTTATAAAACAAAACAGTCTGCAATTTTGCAGTCTAGCGTTAAATTAAAATGTTTTCCGATTAGCCAATTTATATTAATACTTTTGAAGTTGGTATGTTGGCTTTTTGTTTCGATATGTTTCTTCCATGACAATCTTCTATCTAGATGTAGACCTAGGTATCCAATGACTTCGCATTGGGGTAGATTAATGTTATTTAGCTTCCCTGGAAGCCAAGTTTGTTTAAGGAGAGTAAATGTAATGGGTGCTGGTTTCTGCTCGTTTGCCTTTATTCTCCATTTGGAAAGCTATTTAACTATTTCTTCTAATTTTTCTTGCAAAGTTGTTCATAATATTTGAGGATTTTCATATGTAACCAATAATTCTGTATAATCTGCAAATGTTGAGACTGTCACTTAGTTAAAAAAATTAATTAATAATTTGAAGTAGGAAGGTTCGCTGTTAAAAATTAAATATAACACTGGACCCGGTACTCTGCTTTGGGGAACTCCTGGGTATATTCAATTTAAGGTGGAAGATGCGCTATTATATTTGACAGTATTTCGTTTGTTCAAATGTCTGATACAATCCTATGTACTTGTTCTATGATTCCATGATCTCTTAATCCAAACTAATGATCCGGTATAATCCTTTGCTCTTGCACAATTGGTTTAAGTTTTAAACTCTTTCAAAGAGTTTTGAAAGAGTTAGTTAGCAGTAAACTGATTGAACGATACGAGTTTACTTTTGTTTCCTCTTTACCAGGCAACATTTTTGAAGTTTCTGGAAAATTGTTAGTTTTAATTACCGCATTGAAAATGTTAATTAATTTGATACGAATATCGGGGAGTTGTTACTTTTTGCTTATAGTTAACACTACCCTACTCGTACATTACTTTCATAGTGTTATACTGTACAAACAAATATAATACTTTTTGTTTGTACGTGCGCCTAATGAAAAAATATATTGAGCGAGGAATATTTATATTGAGCAAATAGACCAAAATAGGGTATGAGTTTTAGCTAAGCATTTCTATAAACAGTCGTTAGAAATATTTTTCCATTTGTAACGACATCGAGAATTTGATTTAACAATGAATTTTCCTTTCGTTTAGGTCTCTGATAGTGATTTCTCTGTGGTGTTAGTAACAGAAAGATCTATAAACTCAAAACGGATTCGCCGGCCTTACCCCTAAATAATAACTAATGATAATTATGTATCAAAAAAAAATCGTTCACATTGTAATTCGTGACGTCTCAATTCGAACGAATTAAACAATATCTAGAATTGTATAATGTAAATATATTTTATTCCGGTTCACTTTATTCTATAATAAGCAACTACCAACCAGTTGCAACATGCAGTTCTTTTTTAATGACACGAGGGTTGTAGGTGAAATTATAAACAATAACGAACTTAATATTCTATTCGTAATTATTCAAAAGTGTAGTTATTGAAATTTTTTGTGATTTATTTGTATCTTTAATCAGTGTTTGAATATCTTAATCCTAAAACGTTCAAAGTTTGAAATAAACATTCAACAAGAATCCATCATCGTTTTTAATCACACACATTAGCACATGTAATTTGGATCTTTTTAATCGATACTTACAAAGTGATGGATTTTACGACGTTTCCGTTTCTCTCTAACTTGTTATCATAACCTCAAGAGGATAATTAGATTTCGTTAAGGACTTGCTATGAGAAATAGGCGATTTTTCCTATGCTTCTTGTTGGATAGTATTATTGAATGCTTGTAGTACATCTTCTAGCTTTATTAATAATAATAAATAACTTCAGGGCAATTTTTAGTACGTTTAATATTTGATGTAAAAACCACCATTGTTCTAACTAGGCTAACTACTAAAATTTTTTATTGCAAAATTTGGCAATGCTCATCAACATAGTTTCCTTCAAGAGTGATACATTCAATGCAACGCTGCCCTAACATTTCGATGTCATTTTTGTAGAACGATTTATGGCAGTAAAATAGACCTAGATCTCTTTCCTTGGCCAATATCTGCCGAATTCGGGCGACTAGAGCGTTCAACATCATCGGTGTTTATACGGCTACGGTTTAAACTTAGCAAACCAACGTTCGACCGTTGCTTTCGATCGAGCAGAGTACTTAAAAAAATTCTCAAGCCATTGCTTTGCTTGGACGGTATTTTTTCCCACCATAAAAGAGAGTTTAACCGACGCGAAATTAATTTTTTTTCCAAATAAAAAAAGTAGCGTTACTTAAACAACTGCGACTTGTAAACTAATGGTCCGATTTTCTTAAAATTTTGACACAAAACGGTTTTTAATGGTAGATAATTCCTAAAAAGGGTATGCCTTTCCTATATTCCTATTTGTGCTTTGTACTTTCGCGCTTAGTCCGTATATCCAAATCAGAAGAATTTTTTAATATTATGCCATTGTTGGCATTAATATTGTCGATTTTCTAAAGTTAAAATTGTAAGATTCATTGTAAAATATACTATATAAGATTTAAAAAATATTCAATTACATATAGTTTACTTTCGAAAGGTCTTAAATATAGTTTACTTACAAAAGTTCATAAATATAGTTTACTTTCAGAAGTTCTTAAATATGATTTACTTGCGTTTATTTAGTTTGCTAATATATCTTAATCAACTTCGTGGTATAATCTCTTACTAGTCAAGTTCCAAATTATATATTAGAATTGATTAAATTATTATTGATAAATAAATTAACAAATTTAAAGAGCTAAAAATTCAAGAAGAATCTTTAAATGTTCAATAAAAAGAGTCGAGGTTCATTGCATTTCAAGGAAAAATTTATGTTGGAAGTCATATTGGTAAGTATAATAAATTAACCTACTAATTCCTCGGTAACGATCTAGTAAAATATTCTTAGTTCACTTCGTCCTAAGTATACAAAGGGAAACATGAAGAAGAGCACGCCTCATTATCGTTTTCTATTTAATGAATATCTTTATTAGATTTTTCTGTTACTAACACCCGTACCACAATGGGTGTTAGCATAGAGAAATCACTATCAGAGACCTAAACGAAAGGAAAATTCATTGTTAAATCAAATTCTCGATGTCGTTACAAATGGAAAAATATTTCTAGCGACTGTTTATAGAAATGCTTAGCTAAAACTCTAACTCCAAACCCTATTTTGGTCTATTTGCTCAATATACATATTTCTCGCTCAATATATTTTTTCAATTCGTGCACGTACAAATAGAAAATATTATCCTCGTATTTGTTTGTACAGTATAAAACCCAAATTATTCTTCTTCTTAAATTTGTTTGTTGAAAGTGATGTATGAGTAGGGTAGTATCTATAAGCAAAAAGTAGCAAACGAAAAAATAAATAATGCACACGCTCGTATTATGTATATGTATACTCGTATATACATATACTATTTAAAATAGTATGTATACACGATCGAGCAAAATCTACTTAAATAGAAGTCCTGCTAACTCCGCACATATGAAATAAACAATAACTAACCAAAGATGTATTGGTAATTTTTTTTCCATAGTAATTTTTTCTTAATAACTAAGTATAAATGTGTAGGTGCAGAAACGTACAAAAATGAAAAAAAAATTCAAATTCACATTGCATTGTTAGTGTATCCAACACACTCTTTGGTAGTTTTTTTTATATAGGTATCTGTCAATGCGCGTTAGAGCAGGACTTATATTTAAGTAGATTTTGAATCGAGATTCGTTTTCGTTTAGCTATATCGAAATTAAATACATAAACATGAAAAGGAGAGAAATGTAAAAGAAAATTTTTAAGAAATAATTGTTTGAGGATGATAGGTATAGGATACGAAAAATCAAGCATTATACACATACATATTTTTTCAATGTGCATAGTATACATTATGTATATCTATCTATAACTATACTTTAAAAAAAACACACTTTCTTAAACTGCCTTTGGCTTTATTCTTAAATATTTCCCATCTTAGGAAACTTACAAGATGTTTTCAAATCTTTCTAGCTAATTAAACAGAATTTCTTAAGACTTAGCTAGTTCTTAATTAGTTAGTTAGAATTATCTCTTAATTTTATTATATTTGAAGGAAAAGCTGAGTCCCACAATTCAATTCCTTAAGTTCAGCTGGATTTGAGTACCACTTTATAAAACAAAACAGTCTGCAATTTTGCAGTCTAGCGTTAAATTAAAATGTTTTCCGATTAGCCAATTTATATTAATACTTTTGAAGTTGGTATGTTGGCTTTTTGTTTCGATATGTTTCTTCCATGACAATCTTCTATCTAGATGTAGACCTAGGTATCCAATGACTTCGCATTGGGGTAGATTAATGTTATTTAGCTTCCCTGGAAGCCAAGTTTGTTTAAGGAGAGTAAATGTAATGGGTGCTGGTTTCTGCTCGTTTGCCTTTATTCTCCATTTGGAAAGCTATTTAACTATTTCTTCTAATTTTTCTTGCAAAGTTGTTCATAATATTTGAGGATTTTCATATGTAACCAATAATTCTGTATAATCTGCAAATGTTGAGACTGTCACTTAGTTAAAAAAAATTAATTAATAATTTGAAGTAGGAAGGTTCGCTGTTAAAAATTAAATATAACACTGGACCCGGTACTCTGCTTTGGGGAACTCCTGGGTATATTCAATTTAAGGTGGAAGATGCGCTATTATATTTGACAGTATTTCGTTTGTTCAAATGTCTGATACAATCCTATGTACTTGTTCTATGATTCCATGATCTCTTAATCCAAACTAATGATCCGGTATAATCCTTTGCTCTTGCACAATTGGTTTAAGTTTTAAACTCTTTCAAAGAGTTTTGAAAGAGTTAGTTAGCAGTAAACTGATTGAACGATACGAGTTTACTTTTGTTTCCTCTTTACCAGGCAACATTTTTGAAGTTTCTGGAAAATTGTTAGTTTTAATTACCGCATTGAAAATGTTAATTAATTTGATACGAATATCGGGGAGTTGTTACTTTTTGCTTATAGTTAACACTACCCTACTCGTACATTACTTTCATAGTGTTATACTGTACAAACAAATATAATACTTTTTGTTTGTACGTGCGCCTAATGAAAAAATATATTGAGCGAGGAATATTTATATTGAGCAAATAGACCAAAATAGGGTATGAGTTTTAGCTAAGCATTTCTATAAACAGTCGTTAGAAATATTTTTCCATTTGTAACGACATCGAGAATTTGATTTAACAATGAATTTTCCTTTCGTTTAGGTCTCTGATAGTGATTTCTCTGTGGTGTTAGTAACAGAAAGATCTATAAACTCAAAACGGATTCGCCGGCCTTACCCCTAAATAATAACTAATGATAATTATGTATCAAAAAAAAATCGTTCACATTGTAATTCGTGACGTCTCAATTCGAACGAATTAAACAATATCTAGAATTGTATAATGTAAATATATTTTATTCCGGTTCACTTTATTCTATAATAAGCAACTACCAACCAGTTGCAACATGCAGTTCTTTTTTAATGACACGAGGGTTGTAGGTGAAATTATAAACAATAACGAACTTAATATTCTATTCGTAATTATTCAAAAGTGTAGTTATTGAAATTTTTTGTGATTTATTTGTATCTTTAATCAGTGTTTGAATATCTTAATCCTAAAACGTTCAAAGTTTGAAATAAACATTCAACAAGAATCCATCATCGTTTTTAATCACACACATTAGCACATGTAATTTGGATCTTTTTAATCGATACTTACAAAGTGATGGATTTTACGACGTTTCCGTTTCTCTCTAACTTGTTATCATAACCTCAAGAGGATAATTAGATTTCGTTAAGGACTTGCTATGAGAAATAGGCGATTTTTCCTATGCTTCTTGTTGGATAGTATTATTGAATGCTTGTAGTACATCTTCTAGCTTTATTAATAATAATAAATAACTTCAGGGCAATTTTTAGTACGTTTAATATTTGATGTAAAAACCACCATTGTTCTAACTAGGCTAACTACTAAAATTTTTTATTGCAAAATTTGGCAATGCTCATCAACATAGTTTCCTTCAAGAGTGATACATTCAATGCAACGCTGCCCTAACATTTCGATGTCATTTTTGTAGAACGATTTATGGCAGTAAAATAGACCTAGATCTCTTTCCTTGGCCAATATCTGCCGAATTCGGGCGACTAGAGCGTTCAACATCATCGGTGTTTATACGGCTACGGTTTAAACTTAGCAAACCAACGTTCGACCGTTGCTTTCGATCGAGCAGAGTACTTAAAAAAATTCTCAAGCCATTGCTTTGCTTGGACGGTATTTTTTCCCACCATAAAAGAGAGTTTAACCGACGCGAAATTAATTTTTTTTCAAAATAAAAAAAGTAGCGTTACTTAAACAACTGCGACTTGTAAACTAATGGTCCGATTTTCTTAAAATTTTGACACAAAACGGTTTTTAATGGTAGATAATTCCTAAAAAGGGTATGCCTTTCCTATATTCCTATTTGTGCTTTGTACTTTCGCGCTTAGTCCGTATATCCAAATCAGAAGAATTTTTTAATATTATGCCATTGTTGGCATTAATATTGTCGATTTTCTAAAGTTAAAATTGTAAGATTCATTGTAAAATATACTATATAAGATTTAAAAAATATTCAATTACATATAGTTTACTTTCGAAAGGTCTTAAATATAGTTTACTTACAAAAGTTCATAAATATAGTTTACTTTCAGAAGTTCTTAAATATGATTTACTTGCGTTTATTTAGTTTGCTAATATATCTTAATCAACTTCGTGGTATAATCTCTTACTAGTCAAGTTCCAAATTATATATTAGAATTGATTAAATTATTATTGATAAATAAATTAACAAATTTAAAGAGCTAAAAATTCAAGAAGAATCTTTAAATGTTCAATAAAAAGAGTCGAGGTTCATTGCATTTCAAGGAAAAATTTATGTTGGAAGTCATATTGGTAAGTATAATAAATTAACCTACTAATTCCTCGGTAACGATCTAGTAAAATATTCTTAGTTCACTTCGTCCTAAGTATACAAAGGGAAACATGAAGAAGAGCACGCCTCATTATCGTTTTCTATTTAATGAATATCTTTATTAGATTTTTCTGTTACTAACACCCGTACCACAATGGGTGTTAGCATAGAGAAATCACTATCAGAGACCTAAACGAAAGGAAAATTCATTGTTAAATCAAATTCTCGATGTCGTTACAAATGGAAAAATATTTCTAGCGACTGTTTATAGAAATGCTTAGCTAAAACTCTAACTCCAAACCCTATTTTGGTCTATTTGCTCAATATACATATTTCTCGCTCAATATATTTTTTCAATTCGTGCACGTACAAATAGAAAATATTATCCTCGTATTTGTTTGTACAGTATAAAACCCAAATTATTCTTCTTCTTAAATTTGTTTGTTGAAAGTGATGTATGAGTAGGGTAGTATCTATAAGCAAAAAGTAGCAAACGAAAAAATAAATAATGCACACGCTCGTATTATGTATATGTATACTCGTATATACATATACTATTTAAAATAGTATGTATACACGATCGAGCAAAATCTACTTAAATAGAAGTCCTGCTAACTCCGCACATATGAAATAAACAATAACTAACCAAAGATGTATTGGTAATTTTTTTTCCATAGTAATTTTTTCTTAATAACTAAGTATAAATGTGTAGGTGCAGAAACGTACAAAAATGAAAAAAAAATTCAAATTCACATTGCATTGTTAGTGTATCCAACACACTCTTTGGTAGTTTTTTTTATATAGGTATCTGTCAATGCGCGTTAGAGCAGGACTTATATTTAAGTAGATTTTGAATCGAGATTCGTTTTCGTTTAGCTATATCGAAATTAAATACATAAACATGAAAAGGAGAGAAATGTAAAAGAAAATTTTTAAGAAATAATTGTTTGAGGATGATAGGTATAGGATACGAAAAATCAAGCATTATACACATACATATTTTTTCAATGTGCATAGTATACATTATGTATATCTATCTATAACTATACTTTAAAAAAAACACACTTTCTTAAACTGCCTTTGGCTTTATTCTTAAATATTTCCCATCTTAGGAAACTTACAAGATGTTTTCAAATCTTTCTAGCTAATTAAACAGAATTTCTTAAGACTTAGCTAGTTCTTAATTAGTTAGTTAGAATTATCTCTTAATTTTATTATATTTGAAGGAAAAGCTGAGTCCCACAATTCAATTCCTTAAGTTCAGCTGGATTTGAGTACCACTTTATAAAACAAAACAGTCTGCAATTTTGCAGTCTAGCGTTAAATTAAAATGTTTTCCGATTAGCCAATTTATATTAATACTTTTGAAGTTGGTATGTTGGCTTTTTGTTTCGATATGTTTCTTCCATGACAATCTTCTATCTAGATGTAGACCTAGGTATCCAATGACTTCGCATTGGGGTAGATTAATGTTATTTAGCTTCCCTGGAAGCCAAGTTTGTTTAAGGAGAGTAAATGTAATGGGTGCTGGTTTCTGCTCGTTTGCCTTTATTCTCCATTTGGAAAGCTATTTAACTATTTCTTCTAATTTTTCTTGCAAAGTTGTTCATAATATTTGAGGATTTTCATATGTAACCAATAATTCTGTATAATCTGCAAATGTTGAGACTGTCACTTAGTTAAAAAAAATTAATTAATAATTTGAAGTAGGAAGGTTCGCTGTTAAAAATTAAATATAACACTGGACCCGGTACTCTGCTTTGGGGAACTCCTGGGTATATTCAATTTAAGGTGGAAGATGCGCTATTATATTTGACAGTATTTCGTTTGTTCAAATGTCTGATACAATCCTATGTACTTGTTCTATGATTCCATGATCTCTTAATCCAAACTAATGATCCGGTATAATCCTTTGCTCTTGCACAATTGGTTTAAGTTTTAAACTCTTTCAAAGAGTTTTGAAAGAGTTAGTTAGCAGTAAACTGATTGAACGATACGAGTTTACTTTTGTTTCCTCTTTACCAGGCAACATTTTTGAAGTTTCTGGAAAATTGTTAGTTTTAATTACCGCATTGAAAATGTTAATTAATTTGATACGAATATCGGGGAGTTGTTACTTTTTGCTTATAGTTAACACTACCCTACTCGTACATTACTTTCATAGTGTTATACTGTACAAACAAATATAATACTTTTTGTTTGTACGTGCGCCTAATGAAAAAATATATTGAGCGAGGAATATTTATATTGAGCAAATAGACCAAAATAGGGTATGAGTTTTAGCTAAGCATTTCTATAAACAGTCGTTAGAAATATTTTTCCATTTGTAACGACATCGAGAATTTGATTTAACAATGAATTTTCCTTTCGTTTAGGTCTCTGATAGTGATTTCTCTGTGGTGTTAGTAACAGAAAGATCTATAAACTCAAAACGGATTCGCCGGCCTTACCCCTAAATAATAACTAATGATAATTATGTATCAAAAAAAAATCGTTCACATTGTAATTCGTGACGTCTCAATTCGAACGAATTAAACAATATCTAGAATTGTATAATGTAAATATATTTTATTCCGGTTCACTTTATTCTATAATAAGCAACTACCAACCAGTTGCAACATGCAGTTCTTTTTTAATGACACGAGGGTTGTAGGTGAAATTATAAACAATAACGAACTTAATATTCTATTCGTAATTATTCAAAAGTGTAGTTATTGAAATTTTTTGTGATTTATTTGTATCTTTAATCAGTGTTTGAATATCTTAATCCTAAAACGTTCAAAGTTTGAAATAAACATTCAACAAGAATCCATCATCGTTTTTAATCACACACATTAGCACATGTAATTTGGATCTTTTTAATCGATACTTACAAAGTGATGGATTTTACGACGTTTCCGTTTCTCTCTAACTTGTTATCATAACCTCAAGAGGATAATTAGATTTCGTTAAGGACTTGCTATGAGAAATAGGCGATTTTTCCTATGCTTCTTGTTGGATAGTATTATTGAATGCTTGTAGTACATCTTCTAGCTTTATTAATAATAATAAATAACTTCAGGGCAATTTTTAGTACGTTTAATATTTGATGTAAAAACCACCATTGTTCTAACTAGGCTAACTACTAAAATTTTTTATTGCAAAATTTGGCAATGCTCATCAACATAGTTTCCTTCAAGAGTGATACATTCAATGCAACGCTGCCCTAACATTTCGATGTCATTTTTGTAGAACGATTTATGGCAGTAAAATAGACCTAGATCTCCTTCCTTGGCCAATATCTGCCGAATTCGGGCGACTAGAGCGTTCAACATCATCGGTGTTTATACGGCTACGGTTTAAACTTAGCAAACCAACGTTCGACCGTTGCTTTCGATCGAGCAGAGTACTTAAAAAAATTCTCAAGCCATTGCTTTGCTTGGACGGTATTTTTTCCCACCATAAAAGAGAGTTTAACCGACGCGAAATTAATTTTTTTTCAAAATAAAAAAAGTAGCGTTACTTAAACAACTGCGACTTGTAAACTAATGGTCCGATTTTCTTAAAATTTTGACACAAAACGGTTTTTAATGGTAGATAATTCCTAAAAAGGGTATGCCTTTCCTATATTCCTATTTGTGCTTTGTACTTTCGCGCTTAGTCCGTATATCCAAATCAGAAGAATTTTTTAATATTATGCCATTGTTATTAAGTATGCATTAAATAGTTTCGGATTGAGTGTAGGGCTGTTTTCCAAACACCGACTTATTTGTGGATACCGACTTATTCAAATAAGTCACCTCGCGAGGATACTTATTTGAATTAGTACTTCTACACAGAAATGTCTCCAAAAATGTGTCTTGACTAAATGTAATCATCGAGGAATAAATATATAAGATAAATCAAGTAGTGCAGATTTTATAAGCCTTATTTCTCCGAGGTTAATCTTATTTTATAGTTTTAATTTATTCATATACACAAATTTAATTTTTTGCTTTATTTAATCCATATATACGTATCTTATAAACATATCGGCATAGTTATTTTATAGTGTTGTATTTTATATTGTTCTTGTTAGGCTTATACAGATTGCCCATAGTAAAATAGATTAACCTCGGAATGTCTATACATGAGTCCTCTTATGTATATTTTGCTTTATGATATAATACTTTCAGTTTTTATTTTCAAATCTAGTTGTAACGACCAACATGTCAAGAAATCTATTTTCTTTCATATAATAGAAATACGGTTGTTTTTTGTTATTACGTCACAAATAAGTCAGTACAATGAATTGGAATGGCTTGACCGACTTATTCAAGATGACGCCAAATAAGTCAATAAGTCTGTAATAAGACGGTGATTGGAAGTCAATTTTTGGCACTGCATCATTATAGAAAATTGCGAATTTTTCAGCCTACTACATTTAATATAATAATGCTTTTTTGTTTGTTTTTTATTTATTTCCAGATCAGAGGCAGAAAAGTAAAAGTGGTACAAGTAGATGTTGTTCAACTACATGTTGCATCTTGTAACCAATTTTTTATAAATATAAAATATTTTAAATTTTAGTATAAATTCAAACTATAATAATAATATTTATAAGTATTAAATGAAACAAAACGTTAGAATTTAGGCACGTTCAGACTGCTGGGATTAAAAACAACGATAAATAAATTAATATCCATAGCACAAATCTGAACAAATTGCTTTATAAACTGTATGCTAGTAATTGTAAATAGATTAATTGTAATTTAAAAAATGTCACTAAATTACTGTTTAAAAATACGAAAGGTTTAAGTTAAAATATAAAAAAAAATTATGTTTTCAAAATTATTGCAATTATTTAATAGAATAGAGCTAAATTTACGCTTTTATCACAAATGACCATATCCATTGGTTATGTGTTCCTAACATCTTTCTGGTTTTATTTTTTTATACTTTTTTGTTCCCTGTTCAAAGTAAAATTCACATTTGTTATCTTTTGGTTATGCTGTTATTTAGCCTTTCTATACAGTGTGGCAACACGATGCGTTTTTCTTAGTTTCTTACCTCTTCGCCTATAAACTAAATTTTAAAGTGGGGGTATATTGCAGCACGTTTGCAGCAATAGTTTTATGTGCGGCTCGTACTAATACAAACGAAAAAACAAAAAAAAAATTTAGGATCAGATTTTTTTTTTGTTTTTCGCGATTAGTATTAAAATTGATTTTGGTAGAAAATATACGCCTGAGCCAATATGTAGAATTTTACATTTTGTTTCAATACCTACTAGATTTTTTAAATTTAATTTTTGTTTGTTCTCAAGCATTCAATATAAAATGAAAATAATTTTACACATACATGGACACGAGCCACACTTGAGTTTTGTGTGGAAAGACAAGTGTATCTTAAGTTTTGTTGCAAAACGCAGTGTGTGGAAAGGCTAATTTGCTTTGTAAAATTCCGGTTATAGTTTTTTAATTTTTATGTTTATTCATTATAAAATTGAGATACACTTCGGTTTTAAGACCATTGTCTTTAGAAGCAATACCTCTTTGGAACGGTAATGTTCAGCCTAAATTATACAATTAATTTTTATAATGTAGAGTTATACGTATTAGGTATTATAATCAAAAAGGCCGAAGTGTAATATTTTATCGCAAAACGGCACAGCTACCAAAATTGTATGTTTAAATCTGTGCGATACAACGTTGGACAGGTGAAAACTCTTTTAGAAACAGTTTTTTTAAGCAAAATATTTTCAAATTAGTTATGACCACGCATAAATACATCAAAATCAAAATAGTGGAAAATATAAAATTGTATAGTATGATAAAACACAATATATATGATGGGGGCATAAAATACATCCATAGAAATCAATATTCTTCGGTATCATTCGGAGCCTCTCACTATGAAACCTTTCATTACAGGACATCCCAAGTCAGTACATCGCACGGGAAAAGGACCGAATTAAAGAGTACATCATAAGAAACAGTACATAATATACTAAAGTACATTGTACGGAAGAGGGACGAAAATAATTTTGATTGAAGATTGATTTTAAGTTAAAGTAAAATTTCCCTTCACTTAACAGTTTCAGTTAATATTGCAATACACATCTGGTCGTTTAGTGTATTATGTACTATTTTGTGATTTACTATTTCAGTCGGTCCTGTTTTGTACCATTTACTTTAGTGTACTATGAGCTGTTTTGTGACGTTCTGTTTTAATCAATCCTGTGCCGTATCATGTACTTCAGTGCACTATGTACTGTTTTGTGACATCCTGATGTGAAATATATTTCTCCGTGTGGGACCCGTTTTATTAGGTAGTTTATTCCTAAATTGTTTGATGTTTTAGATAGTTTGATTCTGGAGTGGGACTGGCTTCAACCTAGGCCGAACTCAAAAATGATTCGAATTAGTGTATTAAGCATGATATATATTTGCCGATGTTTTGCAGGGCGTCAGGTCAAGCCGCGTTCCATAAAATAACTTTTTTCATTTTCAATGGAGTAGTTTGAATTTCAATGGAGCAGTTTGAATTACCCATAGGAAATTTAATTTAAAATTACGTTGCGAATAATTCAAACTGCTAGATTACTTATTTCACGGAACGCGACTTGATTTATATATATATATATATATATATATATATATATATATATATATATATATATATATATATATACATATATAAGTAATGTATTAAGCATGATAAAAATATATATTTGATATAAATATATATTTATATCATGCTTATGTATATATAACTATATATATATATATATATAAATAAGCATGATATAAATATAAATATATATTTTTTATCATGCTTAATACATTACTTCGAATCATTTTTGAGTTCGACTTAGGTTGAATCCAGTATAGTTATTAAGCGGAAATTTTAGTCATTAAAAATGACTCAATAAAATAGAATATCTTTTTATGATCAAAACTGTATGCAAACAAAATCACAACTAAATATTTATGTGTATGAGGCAAAACAAAAAAAATTACAACAAACCAAAATGGTGAAGCACATCGATGTACCGATAAAATACTAAGGTTTTTTTTGTTTTACGTTACCAGGCTATTTTTTGTTGTTTATTATTGACGATTGTAAAAGTTAGAAAAGCGCCGATTGTGATGTCCTTATGCTTACAACTAATTTAACTACTAATCGATATGCCGACAAAATCAAGAATAGTTTAATTCAAGTAAGTGTTTTTTTTATTATATACGCCATAAAATTACAAATTATATAAAACTTTTTTTAATTTATAATTTTAAACAAATTAAACCAAGCCAAGCGTGATAACTTAAACAAATAAATTAGCGCGAATGATGTTGATTGTGCTTATTTTCTTTATGCAGGAGGCATAAATGTCTAAATTTGTAGTTATAGAAGTTTATTGAAAATCCACTACGTGATGATCCAATTGTCAATAATAGCAGTCTTCGGAAATTAACCCATGGTAAATTTGGATATATTTAATTATTTTAACGTTGGTAATACAGTTACTCAACATACTCGGTATATACAAATAGTAATACCGTAAACAGACACAAACTAGCTAATCATAAATACTTGATTATTCTGATATTTCTCCGGTCTGTCATGTCTCGATTTCCGTTAAAACGAGATTATTACGTTTATAGAACAAGATTATTACAATCGGGTTGTAGGAAGAAGATAAATGTGAAATATAAGAAAGATCAGTAGAATTGTATGAGGAGGAGCGGCTAGGGAACATAAAAGTCATTTTCGTTGTATTTGATTGATTGATTGATTGATTGATTTTGAATGTACGACCAAGTTCTTAGGCTTGAGTTCCCGGATGACGCCGGGTCCACCGTACACCCTTTTTTACACATAACAAAACCGAATGATTGGATAGGTTAGTTAAGTGGGACAGAATCGGCCCGGTTACAGACACCTAGGTATAGCCGATAGTTAGTAACACAAAGACAACACAATTCTAATCTACTAGATGAAGGATAATAGGCTTAATAGGTTAATGGATAACGATGGTATTGGTCTTCAACAATTGCTTCTTTAAAACGGCAACCTAAGAAAAAATATTATTATTTCACATGCATCTGAAATTTTCCTGAAATTTAATTCTATTAATACTTTTCGGCTTCCTAACCAAAATTGGTTGACTCGACTCGTTACACACCTATGTAAAGTCGTTAGTAATAAAATGACAACACAATTCTAAACTACACAATCAGCAATTACAATGAAGCATTAATTCACAAGCATCTGTAAATTTCCTGAAATTTAATTCTAAATTCATATTTTCCGGCTTCCTAAATAATTGATACATTTATTAATTTAATCATTCTGCAACTCCGCAACTTACAGTAGAATTTCCTGAAACCAAAGTTATTTGAACTATATTCAAAATAACTCTAAAATTCATTAGTATTTAACCGTTGAATTGGGCGAACACGAAATAGCAAAAAAAAAACAAAAAAAAAACAGATTAACTAGATTAACTACCGGATTGCATTCAAATATCCCTTAAAATATCCATCCATTAAAATATCCTAAATAATTTAGAATTCGCAAAAATTTCGTATGTTATAAAAGTCATTTTCGTTGAATGCATACAAATTGTTAGATTGTAAATTAAATGTTTAAACTGTCACAGAAATTAATTATACAATTAGTTTATATTAACTTATCGTAACTTATTCGATGTAATTCAAAATTGGCAAATAGGCAATGAAATTGTTTTATTTCATTAATTAAATATCAATTTGAACTTTGCAGAGTTATAAAATCGGATTTATGTCTGTCACCATAATTATAAAACCGTGATTTTATTTGTTTGGCGTGCAATCGGGATTGGAAGTAATCGCGATAATTTTTGTGTCTGTCCCCGGTATAAGACTACATTTCGCGCATGAATATTTTTATTCAGAAAAATTCAATGGCATATTTTTGGCAGATACGACATTTTTGTTCTTTTTTTCGTACAATTTGTACTTTAATAGTTTGTAATTTAATTTCCTGATACTTCTAATTTAATACAAAGGCAGAAACAAAAAACAAGAAAAACTAAATTACCCTAAAGTTACGCTACATGTTCGGAAATAGATTTGGTAATTTTTTGTCAGGAAGTTATCCAAAAGTTACCATGGTTAATTTTTGAAAACGGCTAATGAAATATAGATTTTTTTTTAATGTGAGCGCGTAGTGTGTGGGTATGAATATAAATGTACGGAATCTATATCGATTATTGACAATCGAATATTTAGAATAAAATTAAATAATGTGATCCTATTTTTAAGTGAAATCGAGTTATTTTAATTGGTTTTAAATAAAATAAAATCCATTGTGTTTTAAACTAATAAAAATACACTGAACGGGCGTACTTTTTCTTGCAAATTACAATACATTTTTATTTATTCGACGAGTTTTAAAATCAATAAAACTTCAGCTTAATACAGGTTAACAATTGTAAATGGTGTCGCGGCAATTTAGAATTAACTAGAATTTCTATGATCGAGTTAACTTTGCTTTAATAAGTTACATTATATCCTAGATTAAGTCGAGAAGCTACAACATAAAAATAAACACCATTTAAAAAATCTCTCTTTTAATTCCGAGTATATTATATTTAGAACAGTCACGATTAGAAAATGTCCACACACCACAAAGAAAATCTAGTTTAAGAGTAAGTTCTGCTCAAACGAATATAAAAAACGAGTAAGTTTCTCGCCCGTATGTTGCTGTCTGTGTATAGTATATAGAAAATGATAGATACATATTTATATAGAAACAATTGTGCACAAGTTTAAACAATTTTATTAATTTTAGAAAAAATTTGTGATTTGTATACTTTCTAACCACTATTTACACCAAAATATTAACATCAAATAAGCAAGGTATTAGGTATGCAAGTAGAAACCCGGCTCTGAAGTTGATTGCATTAAAATATCCTTGAACTAGTCATTGCTGTTTTTATGTCATTTAAAATCTGTTGTTCCGTGTACATCAATTTTAAGAGATGAATGTCGATAAGCAACATTTACGTCATTGCATTCTGTTCTGATTTCAAATGAAAAAAATGCTGCTCAACCTATGCAATTGAATAATTCGACTTTAAGTGAACATTTTGTGAGTCATTCAACAGTAAAAAAGTGGTTTGCAAAATTTCGTGATGGTAATTTTAGTCTTGAGGATGATCCACGTCCAGGTGCAGTAAAACAATTTAAAGACGAAGAACTTAATGTTTCACTGGATGAAAATCCGTCTCAATCTCAAAAGGAGCTTGCAGAACGGTTAGGAGTTACTCATCAAGCTATATCACTTCGATTGCATGCAATGCAAAAAATAAAGAAGGGAGGAAAATGAGTTCCTTATAAGCTCATCGAAGAAAACAAAAACCGAATATTTGACATCTGTATGAATTTGCTTTCTCGGTACAAAAGAAAGAATTTTTTGCACATAATCGTTACGGGTGATGAAAAGTGGATTTTGTACAATAATTTTAAATGCAGAAAACCATGGGTTCATCAAGGCCAGCCATCAACATCAGTTGCAAAAATGAATATTCATGCCAAGAAAGTGTTACTGTTTGTCTGATGGGATTGTTAAGGAGTCATTTAATACGAAAGGAACCTGGTCAAACTGTGAAAGCTCAACGTTCCCAGGCCCAATTGATTAAATTACGTGTTGTTCTGGAGGAAAAGTACCATTTACATGCCAAGGAAGGCGGAGGGTGATATTGCTGCATGAAAACGCTCGTCCATTTACAGCAAAGCCAACCCGGGAACTCAACTTCTCCTTAGGCTGCGAAGTCTTACAGCATGGGTGTATTCTCCAGACTTGGCTCCCTCTGATTACCACTATTCAGATCGATATCATCATATTTGAAACACCAGCGATTCTCGAAAGTTGATGTGCAGAAATAGCTAGATGACTATTTTGCTTCGAAACCACCAAGTTTCTATCACGAAGGCATTCATCATCTAGCTGATAAATGGCAAATGACCATAGATAATAATGATCGAGTTCCTACTTGCACACCTAATACTTTATTCATAACAACAACAGTTATATATACATATGTACATACAAATATAACATAAACATGGGAAAATGGAGCTTAGGATGTGTCTACCTCCTAATAACTACTACTACCTCCTAATAACTACTACTACAGTTTACTAAAATTACGCCGCAATAAAGTAAATTTATTCTTTAATAAAAAATGCAAAAAACTAAAAATAACTCCAAGCTATATTAAAGTCCAAATCAGTGAAAAATCAGTGGCCGCACAAGCAATAAAACACAAAGCTGAATTAATGTGGTTATCCAGAACTATAAAAGTCCTTTACACCAAAATCAACACATATATAGGGTGTTTCAACAGGTGCGCTTCAACTTTTTTCCGATAGGGATGGCGAACAACGCCATATTTTTTATTAATCTTTTGTCATTTGGAAACTTCATTAGTATACATTTCATCATGGAACGCTACACACGTGAACAGCAATTGCAAATCGTGCAAATTTTTTATCAAAATAATCGTTCTGTTGCTGCATCAAATTCTGTTGCTGCATCAAAAAATCATCTTCAGCGATGAGGCTCACTTTTGGCTAAATGGATTTGTCAACAAGCAAAATATGCGTTACTGGGCAGGAAGCAACCCACACGTGATTCATGAGGCACCGTTGCATCCCGAAAAAGTCACTGTTTGGTGCGGATTACATGCCGGCGGCGTCATTGGGCCATATTTTTTCATCGACGATAACGATCGCCACGTTACTGTTAATGGAAATCGATACCGCGATATGATAAACGATTTTTTTTGGCCGCAATTGAATGGAATGGACTTGGACGACATGTGGTTTCAACAGGACGGGGCCACATGCCACACAGCACACGATACAATCGCGTTATTGAAGACTAAGTTCGATGAGCGTGTTATTTCGCGAAATGGGCCCGTCCAGTGGCCGCCGCGCTCGTGTGATTTGACTCCTCTAGATTATTTTCTTTGTGGTTATGTGAAGTCATTGGTCTATGCCAATAAGCCGGCGACGTTGCAAGAGCTCAGAGCCAATATAGATCGTGAAATTGCTGGAATTTCGGCCGATTTATGCGAAAGAGTGGTCGAAAATTGGGTTCTAAGATGGGACTTCGTAAAACGTGCACGCGGTGGTCATGCAAAAGAAATCGAGTTTCATACTTAAATGTATATGTTCAAATTCGTTAATAAAAAAAAGTAAGTTCAAAAGTCGAACAGTTTGTGTTTTATTCAAAAAAAAAGTTGAAGTGCTCTTATTGAAAAACCCTTTACAATAGCTGTCGACAACGCACATCTCAAAATAACCAAATATTATCATCCCATTGAATACACAACAATAATAAATCAAGTGAAAACCAAAGTTGATAAAGTAATAAAAGATAAATGTATAATTATCTATAAGAAACTAAATTATTTAAAATCAGTGAATAACTACAAAAAAAGCGAAGTGCTAACACCTACACACAAATTCAACAAAAAAGTTGCCAATTACACCAACGTTGAGTTTAGTGATGATGAAAATAAATTCCTGCAAAAAGGACTAAAATATAGTACACAGCCGGCCAACGACAAGAAAAATTTCAACAAACACCTGTTTAACATCGAAAACGCCATATTAAAAACATCTACACAAGACCAACATGAAATAAGAACATTAATAATCAGTGAAATCAAAAAAAACCTTACAACAAAACAACCGAATTGAAAATAAAAGCTCCGATACTGTTTGTGTAATCAACAATATCAACAGAAAATTACAACAAAAGGACGCCATCGCCACAAAAGCGGATAAAGGCAATACAATAGTCATCATAAGCGAAACTGAATACAACAACAAAATCCAGGAATACATCGATAACAACAGCATTGAGAAATTACCAGCAGATCCAACGAAAGATTATAACACACGAATAAAACGAGCAATCAACCAGTCCATCAATATTTTAAGCGATAAAAGCATCCGTTACAACAAAGCCATAAAACCAGCCGCACCAACCATAACAGGATTACCTAAAATTCACAAACAACAGATGCCAATAAGGCCACTAATCAACTTTACCACAGCACCAACATACAGGATAGCCAAGCACATCAACGCCATGCTGAAGGAGTATATAAAACTAGAAAGTAACTATTCATTAATAAATAACCTAGATTTAGTAAATAAAATTAAACATATAAAAATACCGAACAACGCAAAATTAACTTCTTTTGACATCACTAACATGTACACAAATATACCAATACATAATACAATAAACTTAGTAAGAAACTTACTGTCCAAAAATAGAATCAAATCACCAGACAAAACTACTTTACACACAATAATGACCACTATATACAGACTGAAGGATTACCAATGGGCAGCCCATTGTCAGGTACATTAGCTGAAATATACCTCAACGATTTTGAGAACAGACACATCATGAACGCATCCAACAATAATTTCAAAAACATCATATACTGGTACAGGTACGTAGATGACATCATTTTATTATTCAAAGGATCGAACAGGCAATTACACAAATTACACCAACACATAAATAGTAGAGAACCCAACATAAAATTCACGTTAGAAACAGAAAAAGATAATAAAATTAACTTCTTAGATCTCACGATTGTCAACTACAACCAAAAACACGCCTTCAAACTATACAGAAAACCCACCGGAACAGATCACACAATCCCCAATGACTCACATCATCCATATCAACACAAAATATCAGCATATAACCACATGATCAATAGATTAAACAATATACCGATGAATACTGAAGATTACAACGAAGAATTAAACACTATAAAATACATTGCCAACCAAAACGGATATGACACAGCATTAATCAATAGAATCAACAACAAACACAAAGCGAAAACACTACTACAGAACATGACAACACTAGCAGAAACCGATAGAACCACCCCAAAATACGTGAGTGTAGAATATAACAAAACAACCCACAAAGCCGTACAAAAAACCTTCAATAGACTAGGATATAAAATAGAGTTTAGAAACAACAACAAATTACAACAAAAACTGAAAAACAAAATACATAGACAGGTCTTAGAAACAGGTGTGTACAAATTATCATGCAACGATTGCAACAAATTTTACATAGGACAAACAGGCAGATCATTTTTAACACGATTTAAAGAACATATCAAAGACATAAACACACCAGGCCCAAAATTGAACTACGCACAACACATTAAAACAGAAAAGCACCAATTCACAGACTTTGACCACAATTTAACAATACTGCATAAAGCTAAAAAAGGACACGTACTCAACAGACTTGAAGAATTCGAAATTTACAAATGCAGAGACAGTAACATCATATTAAATGACAAATTGAATACCAAAACCAACAGGATTTACGATCTAATTATAGACAACACTAACCATAGTAGGAGGAGCACAATAAATTAGACCTAAGATTAGTATATAAGCAGCGTAATTTTAAGAAAAGTGTATTAGTTGTAAAAAAGGAACTGAAGAAGAAATACATTTTCGAAATCGATCTTCCTAATAATAAAATCAATTAATATTGTCACTCTAAGGAAAATTTTTTACAAGTGTTTTACAAAAAACAATTCAAATTCAAATTAGGATGTGTCGTCTATATGGTATTTTGCGTGTGAAGATCCATAGAGAGTGAGAGAAATGATGAATAGTTTGGGTTTGTTAAATCGATTTGTTTTTTACTAGTTTCCGCGCCACAAACGATGGTTTTTCGGCAAAGTTACGAGAAGTACGATATGAAGGGCGGTGTGGCTTAGTGTGTACTAGACACTCTAAGTTGAAGCTATCCTTTATCTAGCGCATGAGTTCGGGTTCAGAGAATAAGAGTATGGCCGTGGTAAATACTGATACGGAACAAGAACCTGGGGCTTAAGAGCGGTGACATTCTGTGTAGTTGCTCTGGGATGAATTTTGTCTAATCCAAAAGCTAGAAGCTGCAGTGAGACAAATATCACCAATTGAAGGGGTGTGGGTGCTCTGGTTGCTGACTCGCATGTTGATTTCTGGAGATGTGCTTGTAGATGGCCACTCCACCGTTTTTCTTAATTATGATGTATATGGAGATTAATTATTTTATTTTAATTAAATTAACCGCTAGCTCCTACGTAACATTTGATGCCACAAATGGTTCGAACAGTTAAAGCTTTCTCCCACTAGCGTGGTAAATAGCACAAATGTGCGGAGATCTGTTTCATAACACCATAGAAAAATAAGTTTACGATAGATTTCTCTTTTTATAAATCGAGAGATAAAAATGAGTTGAGTAAAAAACTTTTGATAATCTCAATGTCATGATTGTATTTGTGACTTTACATTGCGCGCAATGTAAAGTCACAAATACAATCATGACATTGGAATTATTAGAAGTTTTTTACTCAACTCATTTTTATTTCTCGATTTATAAAAATCAGAAATCTATGGCAAACTTATTTTTCTATGATAACACATATCTCAAATCATGCTTCGAGACAAAGAACAATTCTACGCAGTCATATATTTAAAATAATGTACTTCCTTTTGCTTATCGAGTAATGCCTGGAACACAAAGTCCATTTAATTCAATCTTTTCTGTGTTATGAAACAGATCTGGCAAATTGATATTTGATAAATAGTTTTATCTAATTCGTCTCAATATTATTATATACATATTATTTTTAAAACAATTAACTTGTGTAATGCCTTTTTATGACAACTAGAAAAACATTCGGGTGAACTTATTTTGTATAATTTGTAAATTATCTTTTTTTAATCGTATAATAATGGGTGATTGTTTAATCGTTTGGGTTATAATTTAAAAAAACACAGTAAAATATATGAAGTTTTTATTTGAATCGATAAATCAATGTTTGTCATTTACTTTTAAAAGATTATTTCGTGTAAATGTTGGCTACGGCTACGCTTTAAGTGATCCATGCGAGATGTCCAATTTTTCAACACTTTTTCAGAGCATTTTGGCTGGTATCTCGCTAATGACACGTTTAACGTTGTCTTCCATTCTGCAATTGCAATTAAAAAATAGTCAAGAACCATCAAATCACACATCTGGGCAGCCAATTCACTGGAGGGCCCAAAAGTGCGATAAATTGCTGACCGGGCTCATTTCTCAATAAGTCATTGTTTCGTGTGCTGTGTCGGCTTCTTGCTGATGCCACATATCGATCAGATTCAATAAAGTTTGAAATCATTGAAAAATTGCGAGTGCCATTGACAGTAACGTTGTGGCCATCGTCGAAAAAATACGAACCGATAATTCCATCGGCCCACAAACCGCACTAAACAGTGATTTTTTCTGCTCATCACACGAAATGTGATATTTTACACGTATTAACGTACCCATTTAACCAAAAATGACCTTCGTCGCTGAACACAATTTCTCGGTAAAAACCGATTTTCCTCAAGATGTTCTTAGGCCCACTCACCACAACATCGACGCTGTGGCAAGTCGTTCGGCTTCAGTTGTTGCACGAGCTGTATTTTATACGCCTTCAGACCAAGATTCTTGCGTAAAACCTCCCACATAGTTGAATAACACTGTCCCAAT
Organism: Nephrotoma guestfalica; assembly: GCA_963691935.1. Lineage (NCBI taxonomy): Eukaryota > Metazoa > Arthropoda > Insecta > Diptera > Tipulidae > Nephrotoma > Nephrotoma guestfalica. The sequence continues at coordinate 92,726,231 of OY829915.1, forward strand.
TGCTGTGCCCTGTGACGTGAAATTGGTGCGAAATTTTATCACAATGGCTTGAATTGCTTGCTCAGTAGGTCGATTATGATGACCATAAAATGTTGCCGAATTTAACGGAGAAGCATCTTGTAATCCCGTACCAAGTGCGCGAAACACATTTTTCACTGAACACGAATTTTGATAATAAAATTCTATAATTTGTAAACGTTTTACGGGTGTAAGTCTTCATGATGAAATGGTAATGCTGACTGAGAACAATTGACTTTGACAGATATCGCTAATCACGCGTGATGTGTCAAAAACATGTACACGAAAAACCAAAAAGTAAAAAAAAAACAGCCATTATATGTCAAAATTAATTATTTGATGATGGATAAATTAGATATCCGTCAAAAATGTATTGCAGATATAACATTTTGGTACCAGAATCTTTTAGTGGCAACAACTTAGGTCTCTATAATTATAAAACATAATATAAGTATTCGTATAAGAACAAAAATAAATATTTTTGGAACATTAAAATAAAATGAGACAAACGTTTTTTTTAATTAAATTATTTATTTCATTAATAGTAATTAATAAGACTAAATATAATTGTTATTTCGTCATAGAACCAGTTAAAATTTTTTGTGTTATTAATTCAAATTAAAATATTGGCAAATTTACTTAAATATCATTTAAGAAGACGTTGTTTTTCTTTATACATATTCAGAATACAAAAACATTGTTAATACTATTTGTTGTAGGCACTTGGCGAAACATACTTACACCTAATAAACACATTTTATTGAACACTTATTTCGCAAAAAAATTTAATTTTGAATACTTTAATTAAAAAATTTGTCGAAAATGTTTAAAATAGTACTCGATCGATTTCGGCTTGCTAGGCCATCATCAGGAGTATCTACTAATTTGTAAAACTTAAAATTTAGTTATAAAGGGTGATTTTTTTGTGGTTAGGATTTTCATGCATTAGTATTTGACAGATCACGCGGGATTTCAGACAAGGTGTCAAAGAGAAAGATGCTCAGTATGCTTTGACATTGCAAGAACTGAAGCCGAACGATCTGCCACAACGTCGAATTTTCAGTGAATGGGCCCTAGAAAAGTTGGCAGAAAATCCGCTTTTTTATCGACAAATTTTGTTCAGCGATGAGGCTCATTTCTGGTTGAATGGCTACGTAAATAAGCAAAATTGCCGCATTTGGAGTGAAGAGCAACCAGAAGCCGTTCAAGAACTGCCCATGCATCCCGAAAAATGCACTGTTTGGTGTGGTTTGTACGCTGGTGGAATCATTGGACCGTATTTTTTCAAAGATGCTGTTGGACGCAACGTTACGGTGAATGGCGATCGCTATCGTTCGATGCTAACAAACTTTTTGTTGCCAAAAATGGAAGAACTGAACTTAGTTGACATGTGGTTTCAACAAGATGGCGCTACATGCCACACAGCTCGCGATTCTATGGCCATTTTGAGGGAAAACTTCGGAGAACAATTCATCTCAAGAAATGGCCCGGTAAGTTGGGCACCAAGATCATGCGATTTGACGCCTTTAGACTATTTTTTGTGGGGCTACGTCAAGTCTAAAGTCTACAGAAATAAGCCAGCAACTATTCCAGTTTTGGAAGACAACATTTCCGAAGAAATTCGGGCTATTCCGGCCGAAATGCTCGAAAAAGTTGCCCAAAATTGGACTTTCCGAATGGACCACCTAAGACGCAGCCGCGGTCAACATTTAAATGAAATTATCTTCAAAAAGTAAATGTCATGGACCAATCTAACGTTTCAAATAAAGAACCGATGAGATTTTGCAAATTTTATGCGTTTTTTTTTTAAAAAAAGTTCTCAAGCTCTTAAAAAATCACCCGTTATATAGTAGGAAAAAAGAAATAAAGGAAGGAGGGACCAAAAATAGGCAATAAAAATTAATCTATTGATCGTCCCAAACAACAATCTGTTGTTTATACAGAAAAAATAATAATAAAAGTCCCTCTTCACCAGGTAAGTGATTAGTAAATGGCTGAGTAATAAAAGTCTAGGTATATTGCAGTACTGTTTATTACCCGACGTATTTGTCATATATTAAGAGCGTAGGAATAGAACAGGGCGGGATCCGTAAATGGTGGGAAACAGATTTCTCTCTGTTCGTTACGAATATTTTGGTTAAGAAATATGGATTTTCGAATTTGGTAAGAGTCTAAGGTATCTAAACGTCTGCTTTTGGGTTGTATATGTAATATGTCTAAATTGTTTATGCTAGTGGTATGATTTTCTAAAGTTAAATGATTATGGAAAGTTGATTGATTGGAACCAGATAAATGTTCTTTAGCTGTAACCCCAAAATTGCGCCTAGTCTGTCCAATTTAGGAGAAAGTACAATCATTGCAATTAATCCTATAAACACCAGACATGGAAAGGCGATCAATTCTAGGTTTATTGTTAAAAACCATTTTCTTTATTGTGTTATAAAAAACAAAACTAATATTGGTATAATTGAAATCCGTTCGCTAGTTTTTTCTATATACTCTAAGCGACGTCAATTTTCCCGCGTTGGACTATCCGGTGGATAAATACCCGTTAGAGTTTTACGCTTTAGTTTTTCATTCAATAACTTTAATATAGGCTTAGTCGCATATCCGTTATTCGTGGCTATTTGTAGAATTATATTAAACTCTATGTTATAATTTGAATTTGAAAAAGCGACATGGTTTGAAGAACTGGAGATACTAGATCCTGTATACGTGAGTTTCCGATAAATTTTGAAATCTAAAGAACAATTGATCCTGGTTATTTGATCAACATATCTATGCCAAAAGATTATATGACGAAAATAAGGATTGTTGTTTGATAAAATCATTTGTTCGAAGAAATTCATGAAAATTTCAGCTAACAAAGGTGACAGAAGGCAGCCCATAGGTAGACCACGAGCGAATTTGAAATATGTATTATCAAAACAGAAATAACTTTGTTTAATACAAGTCAAAAACACCAACTTCAGTTCACGTCGTAAGCCCTCATCTACAAATTCCCTATCTAAGTAATTACAAACGACACTACTATATAACTAAATTTTTATTTTTACAAATTAGTAGATACTGCTGATGATAGTCTCACAAGCTGAAATCGATCGACTGATATTTTAAACTTTTTGGACAAATTTTTAAATTAAAATATTCAAATATTTAATTTTTTGCGAAATAAAAAAACAGGTGTTTAATAAAATGTGTTTATTAAGTACAAAAATATTACTTAATTTTTTGTTCACATTTCTTATCACCCCCTTGTTGTTTAATGACTTCAAAGGCGCCAATTATTAAATTGAACGCCAAAGACTTTTTGGCGTTCAATTGGATAATTTTTACAAGATTCTAATTTGTTACCTCGATTTCGCCCTAACAGCTCTTAATACACTGTAGACCTCGGAATAAATTTAATCCTTGTAAATTGGCGACTATTCGTATACACCGTTATTTGCCGCAAGCATTATGGTACGCGCCATAAACTATCGATCTCATTTATAGATCTGTGGTGAGAAAGCAAATTTTGCAGCTTTCCACCAAAGTGAAACGCTGTCCAAACCTTTTCAGTTTTACGACCGAAATTTCCTTTACATTGTGGAACATTTTTTTCACATTACTTGTGCCAGTAATTGTCTTATTAAGTGTCATTGACACCCGAATCTTCGCTTTCTGAGTTTGAATGCCTTACGGTTTAAATTGGCTTCGCGTTTACATCATAATTTCGCACTTTCTTGGCTAGTTCTGGATTACTGTTGAAGGTCGATGAATTTAGACCCTAAAACCTGTTTTTTACGAATAATGATGGATATTTTTCAACATCATTATGTTATGTTTGTATCATTATGTTTCTAACTTATTATTAAAAAAATCAAATACTAATTTCTTAAAAAAGATATTTAAAAAGTTAATAAAAATATTTCTTTCTAGCTGCCATCTTTATTCGAATGGATAATAAACGATTGTTTTAATAAATGTAAATATTTTTTGATTCAACAAAGTACCGATACGTCTAATATCAATGCGCTTTTTCCACTGCGTTTGCTTATTTGTTCGTTAGCATGATTTTTTTAACCAATCAAATTCATCTCAAATGATAATATTTCTCTTCTGTGGTTTTTCCATTTAAGTTGATTTGACGTACATCATAACAAAAAAACCGGCTAGAATGCACAGTGGTTAGCTCTGCCGTTTGGATCGGGAGGTACCGGGTTCGAATTCCGATAGAGGCAGGATGCAAAAGGAAATTTTCATCAACGTAATCTGTTGATGAAAACTCCCCATTTATCTGTGATGAAATGGAACACTGGTCACTAAGATTGAAATCACAACGTCTAAAACATTTGTACCAATAATTAGACGTCGGCACCACGAATACTACAAATTAATTCCCGTGCTTTAGAAGCATTTTTTCCTTGTTGGAATTCGTATAGAATGCAGTGCCGAATGTGCTGTTCATCAGTTACCATCGTAAACTCGTCTATTCTGAGAGGTTACATAACTCAAATAGAATTGTTTGTTGTTGTTTGTTGTTCGGTATTCTGAAACCTTGCGTCCGTTCCTGTAATAACTACAAAATACCGTGAAAATATTTCTATTTTAAAGATAATTTTAAGCTCGAATTTTCTCGAAAAATCTGTAAAAATTAAGTTATTAATAAACTTAAAATAAATTTACACTTACATAAACACGAGTCGCACTTGAATTTTGCGAAGCCAAGTCCTGTTTGAGATTTGTTGCAAAAAGCAGTGTGTGGAAAGACTAACTAAATGGTCCCTTCCACACTTGTATTCCTGAATCAGCCTTTTTTCTCGTATTTTTTCTCTTTACTCACAAACTAATCACTTGCGGTGGGGATTTTGTGTTGTTAACCCTAATGTGACTGACGGTACCTTTTGCATTTTTAGATGTCTTGTATTGTATATTTCAGCTAATGCAAAATTGTTTTTAATTTATGTAATTTTAGCCAAATCCGTTATACATTTCATAATTGCTAGAAAATTTTTTACAAAATTAGTTTGCGTACAAAATGCATGTAGGTACCCGGGTAACTTAATTACACACACCACAAAAATAGTAAAAACAAAACAAATATAAAACGATATAAAAATTTACGACAAAATGAATATTTTGTATTTAATTTTGTTTCTTTACTACTTATAAAGGGTGTTTTTTTAAGAGGTTGCCGATTTTTTTTTTGAATAAAACACATATAAAATTATGAAATGACCAAAATTTTTTTTTATTTGGTAGATAATTTTTTGGCATTTAACATTTAAACACAATTTCTGGCATATGGCTACCACGACTATTTTTCACAAATGTCATTCTGGAGGTCCAATTTTCCAGCACTTTTTCAAGCATTTGAGGGCGTATGTCAGCAATGACACGTTGAATATTGGTTTCCAAAGCGTCAATCGATTGAGGTTTATCCACATAAACCAATGACTTCACGTATCCCCACAAAAAGTAATCGAGTGGCGTCAAATCGCACGAACGCGGAGGCCAATTCACCGGACCATTTCTCGAAATAATGTTGTCGTTGAAAGTTTCTTTCAATAAGTCGATTGTTTCACGTGCTGTATGGCAAGTGGCACCATCTTGTTGAAACCACATTTCATTCATATCCATATCTTCAAGATTTGACAACAAAAACTCATTTAACATGGTTCTGTATCGATTTCCATTCACGGTAACGCGTCGTCCTTCCTCATTTTTAAAGAAATATGGACCGATGATCCCACCAGCCCATAGACCGCACCAAACAGTACATTTATCAGGATGCATTGGTAATTCTAAAACGGCGTGTGGATTATCTTTGCTCCAAATGTGACAATTTTGTTTGTTGACGTATCCATTTAACCAAAAATGCGCCTCATCACTGAAGAGAATTTTACGGTAAAAAAATGGATCTTCGTTCAATTGATTTAACGACCAATCACTGAATTCACGGCGCAAACGATGGTCGTGTGGCTTTAATTCTTGCACCAATTGAATTTTGTATGGCACCAAACCCAAATCTTTACGTAAAATTTTCCATAAAGTCGATGGACAAAGTCCAATTTGCTGAGCACGACGACGAATCGATAAATTGTCATTTTCTTCGACACTGGCCTCAACGACAGCAATATTTTCTTCTGTACGAACTCTTCTCATTCTTGTCGGTGGCTTGGCATCCAAAAGAGTGAATGTAGACCGAAATTTGGTAATTACGTTCTTTATGGTGGTCTCTGACGGACGATTATGTGCACCATAAAATTCACGAAGTGCTCTATAAACATTTTTAATTGAACACTGATTTTGAAAATAAATTTCTACGATTTGAAAACGTTGTTCTGGAGTTAACCTATTCATAATGATTTGCCAAACAATACTGAGTAGAAATGCCACTTTGAGCTGTCAAAACAACTGTCATAAAATAAAACGACATCTATCGGAAAAACAAACCTCCTAAAAAAACACCCGTTATATATATAGAAAAGTAACCATTGTTTATGATTACTAGCGCAACTTCGAAGTATTGTCGATATCTGTCATTAGGAATATAGTACAATTGTGGAACGGCCAATGTATGTTATAAATTCAAATAAAATTTTAAGACCCCGATTCACGTATATTACAAAAACACGTCTTTTCCGTAGCGTAAAAACTAACTAACCGACCATCAACATTTCTATCTTTAAATTTTAATTGAAGTTTTACTGGAAAAATAAAAAGGAATTGGAAAATTGACGGATTTTTACATTTTTCCCTCTAGATTTCCGCTATGACATTACAAAATCATCAATATTCGCAAAAATCGCAAAAGTTTTGGTGCCATTGCGACAATATCAGTCAACAAAACTTATATCAAAAGACGCAGAAAAAAATCAGATGATTGACGGTGGAGTTTTGCTCAATTTTAAGTATTAACCGTAAAAGTAGCAACAAACTAAATTCTTTTGGTAATTTTTCCAAAGACACATTCGCAAAATATCATGATTTTATTCTTAATTAGTTTCACCAGAATTAATAGGTGTAGTAAGTTTCCAGTCTTACAGTAGTTAAACTCAGTATTCGGACGCAGAACAAATAAATAATTTTTTTGTAATTAATTATTGTAGGTTTCCAGCTAGAATAGACAAATTAATATTTTAACTAAAATTAAAATTATGTATAAAGTAAATACAAAATATTATAAGTAAAATTTAAAATAAATCAGCGCCTGAATTCCGGTTCAATGATAAATGGTAATGGAAATGTTATGGTTTTTATTTTTCGACCAGTCATTTACCATTACCACAAAATTTGCGATTCCGTTTAACAAATGAGCCGTTCCACACTGGGCTTCATTTTTAAGCCGGCTTCTGGCTTCAAAAAAAATGTTGGTGCAAAATGAGTCGCAATAAAAACCGGTTTTATAGGTAAAGGGAACAAATGAAGATAAAGACGCTACTTTGGAGCCCCGCCCGAGTGGAAAAGCTCAATGCGTCTAACCTGAGAAAAATTTAATAAATTTCGTTTCTTGGTTTATTGGACTATGTTTGGACCGAAATTGATTCCCTTGGTACGATGAGCAAGCCTATAGGCTGAACTATAGATAGAATAAAAAAATAACGTAAGAAACGAAGATAAAAATGTATTATTCCAATTTGACGTTACGGCCATAGATAACTTGAAATATTAAATTTATTCATATACTTTTTCAATATATTTCTTAAAATTTTGAATGAAACTACAATAGCTGTGAGTATAAAGGTATTTATATCAACAAATATATGTTTTAAAATTATAAAAATTATTTATATGCGGTTTAAATCACCACAATTCGATAAATTAATTTTTTAGGTTAGGTTTAGAAAAATACAATTCTATAGTGCATTGACAATTATTTTTGATATTATATTTATATTAGCATATTGTTACGATACGCAAGGCTCGTACCATATAACTTTGATTTAAATTTTTATATTTTTCGAACCGTAACGTATTATAGTATTATCTATGCGACAACAAAAATAATTTAAGTCGAGTACGCGCGCCCTACTCCGAATACTTTTAAAAATAAAAAATTCCTCCACCGCAAATTATGTGGCGTTGAGACAGATTTATTGGACAACACTAAGTCCACAAACCTGATTTTTTTTCGGAAAACCAATTGGTTTCGGTAATTGATAAATTTTTTTTGGAGACGAGAGTTGATCGTAGAATTTAGAACAGGAATCATATTAGAACCAATCACATTCAAAAATGTATCTTAAAATTTAATTTATAAAAGATTGGAAAATTAGTAATTTTTATTAAATAGTAAAAATAAAAATTAAAAAAAAGAAATTAAAAAAATTAAAAAAAAATTCAATTGATAGTTTTAACGATAAGGTTATACAGTGCAATAATAGCAATAATATAATATATTAGTAAAACTTATAAATAATACGGACGATAAAAAGAATTTGTGAACGATAAATAACAAAAACTAAAAGAGAAAAAGTGTTTATATATTTTACCTTTTGGTTTTTGCAATTGTAATGGTGTTATTGTGATTGTTCTGTATATTGGTATATTTCAGCACTCTCGAATTAAATTCACGAATCGTAGGAAATTCTTCCATTTAGCGTCACTATCTGTGTGACAAACGAATATGATAATCGACACTTACTTATACACAATCAACTTCCCAACCACCCCATACTTGCTTTCCTTTTAACGCCGGATCGCGGATAAATTTGAATTTTTGACTTATAGATGGCTAATGTGTAAGAATCACAACAATCAGTTTCGAACAAATGCTATAATTGTGCAACAAAAAATGAAACAATACAAATATGTGGTGTAAGTTACCAATTATAAATCAAAATAATTATATTCTACGAAAATTATATTACACGGTATCTGTGCATAAGCTGCTTGTGAATATATTTTTGTGAAAATTAACATATTTCAGTTGAAAAAAAATTACTGAAAACTACAAATTAATTAAATTAAATAACTAATTACAAATAAAACAACCCCCTATATAAAAATTAAAGTAACTAATAATTAATTAATATTTTATTCTATAAACTAAAATAATTAAAGTGGTGTAAGAGTGAATTAATCTATAAAACCATGTTAGACATTTATTAAAAATATTTGGCAAACACGACTAGTGCCATATTGACAATGATTTTTTTTGTGTATAAGGTGGACATTTTGTAAGTGAATAAGTGCTTCGTAAGAAATTGTTTTCCCTAAATCTTTAAAATTCGAATGGGAATAAAACTTGGTTTATAAATAATAATTTCTTATTCATTAATAATTATAAACAATATTTGAAAGAAAAAATTCAACAGTAAAAAATTTAATCATAAGATTCAAAATTTACGAAATTCGATAAAATTACAAAATTATAATGGAATTCCAAAGGCGCCCATCGAATATAATTATAATGTAAGCTCTTAGACTTAAGTATTACAAATAATTTTTTTTATTTTTCATTATAAATATATTTTCTTTTTTTTCCCCCCCCTCTAATTAATTTCTATATTTTAGTTGATAATTTGATTTCTTTAATTTCAATTTTTTTTTCTGATTTTGATAAAATCTATGGTGGACACAAAAAGAAAATATATTGTGTTAGTTATTTTTAAGTTCTGTATAAACCTCGATTTTTTTTATTTTTCAATAATTATGGAAACAAATAATGAAAATTCACATCGTTTACTTATAATTTTTTATATGGGGGGTTAAAATGAGAATTTAATACCTTTTTGAATATGGAGATGCGGTGAAGGTAAGTGAAAAGGTACTTGGTTTATATAACCAAGCATCATTAACGAACTTGTCGTTGCGAAGCTTTCTTGGGAAGCTACGTGGTCTAACAAGCATACATTCATCTTCGAAATTCCCCACCCCCTACCACTGAACCTTAGCCGGTGACGAATGCGACCACATCGAAGCTCTGAATTATGAATCATTACTGATTTCGGTAACAAAATGGCATTAATGTAAAAAAAAAAAATTTTTTTTTTTAGAATCAAGATACTTTTTTGAAACCTAATTCATGCCTAAGGAAAATTTGGTACAATATGTATTCATGAATATTTTATAAATAGAAAAGATAAATTACAGGAATAATTCAAAATTCCCTTACATAAAATATAAACATGAAAATTACATTCAACGCAATAAAATTTCTTTGGCTTTTGTTGTCGTAGTTATTTGGTTTCGTATTCCTGGACGAAATTTTTGTTACTTTATATTTTTTGCTTACCTTACTTTATATTTTTTTCATTTCTCTATTTGTTTGTTTTTTAAATTTTTTGCGGTCAGATAGTTTTATCCATATACATATTGATCCTCGGGCTCCTAGGGCTGAACTTTGGAACTTTAGTTTCATCAATAGCAGCTGAACTAGTTTGCTTTATTTCTAAAAGAAGTAGTCAGACTGTTGTTTTATCCTTTAGGACTTTTTACTTATTATCTACTCCTCCACCTCATGAATATAATACAAAGAATTATTTACCCTTATTTAATTTTTTAAATTATTTGTTAGTATGTTAATAATAGTAATAAAAAAATAGAAATTTATGAAAGTATGAATATAATTTTAAGTTTGAATGAAAGATTTTTTTTATAAATATGAATATTTATATTGATTGTTATTGTTGTTAGTAAATGAAGATCCATTGTGAAAAGTTTATTAAACTTTAGTGATTATAAATTATAATTGATATCTTTTAAAAAATTGGTTGTATCTAAATAACCTTTTACATTTTGACCTGTAAGGATTTCTGTTAGAGAAAATTGTTCTAGAATATCATAATTTTGTCTTTCTGTATTATAGTTAGGACAACTTTCAATATTATGTGAATTATCCTCTAAAACATTACAAGACGAACAGTTCGGTGTATCTTCCAGTTTCATCATATGTTTGTATTTTTTATTATAAGAATGTCCTGTACGTAATCTAGTTATGATTTTAATTTGTTTGTCTGTTAAATTTAAATTATCAAACCACAATGTCTTATAGGGAATTGGACAGATATTTTTATAATAATGGCCTACATTTGAGGTCATCTCATCAAACTTAGCATTTCATTCACGTCTTATTTCTGTTAGAATTACTTTGTATGTATGATTAGTTGTAAGCTCATTATTTAATGTATGTTTTGGTGAAATCGTTGCTTGTTTTGCTAACCCGTCAGCTATATTATTACCTTTAGTATTTATATGTCTTGGGACCCATTGAATTACTACTTTTATGACTATTATGTCCCACTGTATCTATTATATGGTTTTCATAATATTTGTCTGTCTCGTTTTGTAATGCTGAAAAATTTGATTTACAGGCACTCTGTGAGTCCGTTAAGATTCTATATTATTATTATTACTAATTAGCGATAGTGTTATGGCTATTTTAATTCCTATGATCTCTACCGTAGTTATGTCTGTTTCATTTTTTAACTTAATTAATAATTTTCGATTATTCTCCTTTATATAAATTCCAATGGCCGCGTTTCCATTAATTAATGACCTATCCGGATAATAATGATCAATATTTGAATAATTCCTCAGCATTTCTATTGTATTTTTCTGTAATATATCTATATTACATATCTTCTTATTAATACCTTTAATGTATGGTTCTATCGATAAATTTAACGGTAATGTCTTCTTCATATGTGTCGCTTTGATTGTATTTATAAATTCATAGATATTGAATAAGTTATTAAGTTTCGAGGTTGATCTTTGATGCCTTATATCTTCTCCAATTTTCGCATTTTTATATAAATGTTTCGCTATACATTTAAGCGATTTTATCTTGTTATCAAATTCAATGGGCATTTCATTTGCTTCCGACAGAAGAGCTGGAATCGGCGTAGTTTTGATCAATCCTAAAATGACCTTATTGCTGTATTTTTAATGCTTTGGCAGATGTTCGTAATATTCTTATTGTTTACATTTGTAATAATATATGCATATTTGATTTTTGTTCGTATTAACAACGTTTTGCATGATTTATAAATGTTTTGCATGGTTGCTGGATGTGCTCGTCCAAATTTATTTGGCAGCATTTTGATAATATTCAACGTTTTTTGTATGTTTTTTTAAATATATGTATAATGTTTATTTAATAACATTCTGTTCAAGAAAATAATTCCAAGTATTTTTATATATGTCTGTTCTGGGATTTGTATGTTGTTTATTTTAAGGTTATTAATCTACTATTATTTCTGTTAGTGAACAATCTAATAAAGTGTAATTTTGAAGGGTTTAGTCTCAGTTTAAGCGAATCAAATTTTTGCCTAATTTTAGATAACATATTGTTTGCCTTCCTTTCAAGTTCATCATAGTTATTCCCAGATATTGTTTTAGAGAAGTTATCTGCATATTGAAAAATCTTAACTTCAGCATTATTAACTGTGTGAATATTATTAGTATAAATATTGAAAAGTATAGGGCTTAAACTACTACTTTGTGGAACTCAGACATTTGTTATTTGTGAAATATTTCTCATGTTATTTTTAATTATAAACACCCGGTTTGTCAAAAAATAATAGATCCAATTAACTATATGTTTTGGGAAAAATAGTTTAGTCTTTTTTGAAATTAAGATCGATTTATCCACATTATCAAAAGCTTTGGAAATGTCTAAATTAATTAATAATTGTTTCTTTTTAAGGCTATTTAATGTAACAATGTAATTATTCATTTCTATATCATATAATCATCGATTTTCTTCCCTTTTCTGAAACCATAATTGTTCTCATGTAGAATATTATATTATGATGTTCATTGATTCTGTTTAGAACAAGTTTATTGAATATTTTTGACCTAATTAGAAGTAAACTAATAGGTCTATAATTTTGAATATCCCTGTTATCGAGTCCTGATTTTTTCAAAGGTATAGCTTTCGTAACCTTCCAGTTCTCTGGATAAATTTTGAAAGTATGTCAATGAAAGTATGTCAATGAAATCGCTATTTACCTGGTACCGTGTTTTTACTGAGTTTTATTATTTGCAACACCTCCGATTTTAAAAAAATAATATTATTAGCAGAGAAGTTAGGATTAGGGAAAGGGGAGGTGTAACTTTTTATAGAATTAGGGTAATTTTTGTCAAAAAATAATTTAGCATTATTATCATTCTCTAATATTTGATACGTTGTGTATCAAAAATTAGAGGATGATAATAATGCTAAATTATTTGAAATTTCCGTGTTATCATCATACAATGATTTATATTTGTTAGGAAAATGTTCCAAGTCTTTCGTTTTTCTTTTTTAATCTGGATTTTCAATAGAGTATAGAGCCGTATAGAGTGTTTTTGTCTGTTGTATATTCTTGGTTTCTCTAACTTAATTTTCCACAGCTTTTCTAAATATTTATTCCACCATGGTTTGGGTTTATATTTTGTATTTGCTAATATTGTAGTGGTATTTCTATTTATCGTTTGTGTTATCTGTTCTTTGATGTCTATTAATGAATTGGATTTTATCTTTTCATTAATTTCCTCCGAGATTTTCTTGTAGGTGATCAGGCATTTAAAATACAAAGATTACTATCCATTATATCCTCCGCTATTTTGGTTCCTAATGAGTCGGTTGTGTTCTATCCCATAGGGTTTGATGCGCATCGATATCGCCCGTAAGTATTGTTTGGTGATTACTATTCTCTCCTACTAATATCTCAAAATCCTGTATTATCTCTTCATTCCGTCTATTTGAATTATTATAAAAGTTACAAGATTTAAATCTATGTTTTTATATTTTATGTTGATCTTTAAAATTTCTATCCTATTATATGTATTAACTTGATTAATTATCTTCTATGAAATATCTTTTTTATTATAAAACCTACTCCCCATAACCATCCGCTCTATCTTTCGTTATCAGATCATAGTTGTTAAATTCAATATTTTGATTTGGATTCGTCCAAGTGTCTCAGTTAATAAAACAATATGCACATTGTTCATATTCATATATTGCTCTAACAACACTTTATTGTTTTTCAAACTTCTAATGTTTATTTGTGTTAAATTCATACAATTTTCCAACATTTCTTAGATTTCTTTGTTTATCAAATCCGCTATCTCTATGAATAACATATCGATATCAGCTGGATTTGTGATATTATCAATTATATCATCCCGAGTTTGAACTTGTTCTTTTAATTTATTTACAATATTTCTTAACGTTTTCAATTGCATATTCACTTTTTCACCCGTTGCCTTGATCCAAATAGCTTTTCTTTTGCATCTTTAAATGACACTTTATTGACCGTTATATACTCCGTTAACTGCCTCTGCCTAAAACGTTCTTGACAATTTTTAACGTTTGTGATATGTCCCATACCACAAAATTTTAAACTACCTTTCATGTCACGCATATGTGTTTCTGTTTTAATTTTAGCACACATGATGCATCTAACATGTTCTAATTTTGACTTACATCTTAACATTTCGTTGTATGCTCGTAGTTTAAGCACATTTTACAGTCTAACAGACTCGGAATGTAGTGTGACACTTTAATCAAAATATTGTCATACATAACTATATTGTATGGGATATCATTAGCTCTAAACGTTAATTTAACTAATTCCATATTAATTCCTATATTATTTACATTATTCCATTTCGTCATCCTCTCTATTTTAATTATCTCAACATTCGTTTTAATGTTTTCCTCAATTTCTTTTGTCGATAGGTCAACCGGGATATTACGAATTACTCCCACTGTTGTTATAAAATTGTTTGGGATAATATTTATCGAACTTATTAAACTTTTCTGATTCTAAACACTCATTAGCATCTTGAAAATTTGAAAAAGTTATTTTAGCAGTATCTTTTTAGTTGCTCTACCTCTTCTATGTTTTTGAATCTATTTAATTTGAGTGATTTTCCCAAACATAATACATTACAATTTTCTTTTCTCACTAAAACTTTATATGGACATTTGTCCGTTCTACTGTATTTGTTTATTCTTACTGTAAGGTCTTCGTTACTATTTTTGCCTATGACCTCATCATTGCAGAATGTACTTAAATATAAGCCCTGCTAACTCCACACATATGAAATAAACAATAACTAACTAAAGATGTATTCGTAATTTTTTTTCCATAGTAATTTTTTTTTTAAAAACTAAGTGCAGAAACGAAAAAAAAATGAAAAAAAATCAAATTTACTTTGCATTGTTAGTGTATCCAACACACTCTTTGGTAGTTTTTTTTTATATAAATAGATAGCTGTCAATGAGCGTTAGAGCAGTACTTATATGACGCTTATACATTTGTCACAATCTTTCTTATTTGTAGCCATCTTTTTAATAGTTTCTATATTTCTTATATCTGTAATTTTCTTTCGTCTTGAAATATATTTTGAGATATTAATTTTGCACTTTTCTTCACATTTCTTTTTTTTTTGTTATTCGAATCTAGTCTAACTTTTTTAACATATCCATCTGTATCCATACTTGAATCGGAAAACGTAAAGTTCTGATCATTTATTTGGACGCTACCATTTTCCTCATTTGTGTATTTTCCCTTTATCGAAATATTCAATCAATTATAATCTTAATCTCTAAAACTTACCAAAATGTAATATTTTTCGTTAATATATTAAAGGAATATTAAATATTAATTTATATTTAAATTTGATTTGAACACGTCTGTTCGCGATCTTTTCACAATCGATCTCTTGGTCAGATATTGCAATCCACAAGACGAATACCAGTACTTAATATGCCATTCTTGTTATAATTTTGTTGGTACGAGTATATGTAAACCCAAAAAGAACCATACAGAACGAAAAAAATACATGGCTACAAAAAACAATTTCATTATTTGTAATAATTGTCAAAAATAAATAGTGATATTTTGTTATTGAATTATTTAAAACAAAAATTGGTTTGAGAAAACTTTTCATTTAGTAGTTTTCCAATTAAACCAGTAACTTCTTTTTACACCGTAACAGCAAATAAAATAAAAACAAAAATACACGAGATTTTTTACTGTCCCTCTTGCTTGCTTTTTTTACTTTTTTAGTAAACCAAAATATGTTGAAGGGAGTGGGTCTTGGGTGTACGTCTTCGCATCTGACAACAACATTTTTTGTTTTTTTTTTGTTCAAATAAAACTTGATTTTTAATTAATGCGGTGTAATAAACCAAAAAGCATTTTAATAAATCAACACTAATGATAAGCCCAAATGTGTGATTTAGTTATTTGCGCATAATAACTTAAAAAAAAATCCAATTTACGATAAATATGGACTTGTGTAAAATTTAAAATGACTGTGACTGTAAAGAGCAAAAATTAGGATACGGTTTATCTGGCGCACATTACATGGCAGGTTACCAAAATAATATACAAAACACAAGTACATTCATTTCATGACATTTTTATTGTAACATACAAAATATTAAATCTACTCTGTAATCTAAAATTTATTACACAAATAAAATTTGTGAAATTAAGTTAGAAATTTATGAAACCAAATTGTTTCATAAATTTTCTTCGGTACTGTATGTCGTGAACAAAACCAAAACAAATAAATTTTGCCTTATGAGAAATACAATGAAGTTAACCGCATTTTCAAAATTGATATTTCTTGCTGTTGTTGTTCTATTTTTCAAAAAATCAGAAATAATTCTATGTAGTGATACTTGGTTACAATTTTTCAGTGAATTAATTTTGCGATGTTTTGTGTAAAACAATAAATAACATTATAGAACATAAATAACATTAGAAATAGAAGATAAATTAATCGAGGCGGAACGACAAAAAGTGCAAGTTATATCGAAATAAAATTGCCACTGAACATGCCTGGCAGGATATAAGTCAAATAGTACGGGTGTCTCCAGATGAATGTTTCAAGAAATGGAATCAGTTACGAAATAGCTATTCAAAGGCAATGCGCCTTGAAAAGAACATACCAAGCGGCTCGGGCGGTGGTAATACAAAAAACCATTCAATTTTATGGAAAAAATTAGTTTGTACAACCGTTTATACAGAAAAAAAATTAAGTACATATCGTATGTTTCTTAAAAACCGCGAATAAATAAAACTTTATTTGTCTTTCAGAACTTTTGGAAATATAGAGGACAGCCAAAGTCCAAAAATGATTGAGAAGTATTTAATTGAAGAAAATTCCGACAAAGAGAACAAAATAACGTCTATGTTGGTGGGTTTAGCAAAAACTATAACATACTAAATAGTCACCAACACCTCCAAAACCATCCATCCAACGATTTGGATAGTGACGAAGAACTGTTTGAACATGTTTTGAGGAACAAGGAGAAAGAGACCATCAACCAACCAAGTGAATCGAGTCAATATTTAATAGAAAACGATCAACTCGGGCCATCTGATCTCGCAATGTGTAATACTCGGCAGTCAATAAAACAACATTATAATAAAAAATCAAATTTGGAGGACAAATTAACAGATGCGATTGAGATATTAAAAGGCCGAAATCAATAACTTGAATCATTTCCAGAAGTTGAACATTTTACTAATTTATGTTCATCAGTTCTTCGGCGACAAGAAACAAAAAAAAAGTAGGAACAATTTTAAACTTAACAAAAGTGTTATTTGAAGAAGAGGATTCATAATAAAATTATATTATGACTAGGTTGTTCTGAGGCGCTTCGCGCCCGTTTATTCCGAGCAAAGTGTAGTTAAATATTTTTTAAATAGATCTAATTAAACAATCAAATTTTCCAAGCTTTTGGCAATTACGCCATCATCAGGGGTTGTTGTGTTTTTTAATTAATTTAAAAAAACATTAATTGAATGTTAAAAAATTCCATTGCGGGAAAAAAAACACAAAATGTTTTACTTTAGTAGCAAGTATAGTATAAAAGATTTTTTTGAATAGCAGTTCGTCAAATTAATATTTGTTTTGTTTTTCAATTCAATTATCGACGTTTTTTCTACTTGGAAAATAACACATACTCTTTCGATTTTACGATTGCTTTTATTACGAAAATTTGAAAAAAAAATCACTCGAAAGAATTCGAAAAAAAAAACTCAACTATGGAATTTTTGTTTAAAGAATAACAATTTTGTGTGTGTGCTCATTCGATTTTACGATTACATTGTTGTTGCATTTTGTGTATTTCGTTGACGAAATTTTGGAAAAACAAAAATCACACGGACTAATTTTTTTTAGTCACCTTGTGAGTTCTTGAGTGAGTCAGTCAGTAACATACGTTTATATTATATATAATAATTATCATAATATATATTGATATAATTATGATAAAATTATGATACTTATGTAGTTTGAAATATTATTTATTTTTTACTTTTCTTATTAATTAATTATTATTTTTTTTATTTTAATGAAATATCATTATTATTTATCTTAATGTGATCTACTGGAATGAATTATGAGCAATTGATTTATCTTTTTAAATATTTTTTCTAATAAAAACACTAAAAACGAATTTACATAAAATAAAATTTTATTTATAAACTAGGTATGAAATATTTACAAATTTGCTCTTCCAACATTCACACTTTATAATTGCCAGCTCGAACTATCATCGTTTATAAAATATTTTGCAAGTTCGTCACGCATAGCTAAATTCTCTTTGGTCGAATTTCGTGTTCCAAATCGTAAATTTACTGTATTTTTTCCTACTCAGTCCATGGCATTTATCTAGTACAAGGGAACATTTACGGTTTCCTTGTTTTGTAAATGAATTTTTCGGCTGTTTGGTAATGATAAATAAATTATAATAATAAAGTTATGTAGGACAACTGTGGCTTTTATTATACTATCGATAGTTTTTGGCGATGCTCGAATTTTTGAAAATAAAATGTTGAATCGGGATACAACACTCCGAAAGCTCGTCCTATACAATTTCTGGCTCTTGCTAATTGGTATTTGAATATTTTTTTTGATGTGGATAGTCCTGTTCCACCGTAACAGTTTAACTTGTTTCTACGCAAAGGAAATACAGCATCCCCAATAAAATAAAACGGGAATTTCTTGCCGTCCTTACTCTTTGGCAATGGTGGATCAGCTGGGAAATTTAATTTATTTTTATAAACTCTTCTCCCAAAAGCTGACTGCTTAAAAATTTCTCCATCATGGTTTATTAATCCAAATGCTCCAATGCCAATAAATAAAAATTTAAGATTTGCGTCACATATGGCCATTAAAACAACACTAAACGATTTTTTATAATTGTAGAGCAGTGTTCGGGCAGAATTAGGGCATTTAATAATAACATGCTTGCCATAAATACATTCCAAACAATTTGGAAAGTTCCACTTACTATAAAAATCGTCTGCAATTGTATGCCACTTAGCCTCAGTTGGTGGCTCTAAATAATTATGTTTTAGAGCCGTCCAAATAGCTTCGCAAACGTCAAATATAATTTTTGACCCTGTCGTTGTTCCTACTCGATATTCGTATGACATGCTTATCATTGAATTCCCCGAAGCAAGGTATCTGAAATAACTTTTATAATAAATGAGCTACATCGCAACAATAATTTTTTTACCTTAAACTCAGCATTAATCTGAGACCTGGTGATATACTTTTCCTTATACTGTTTTTTTTAGAAGAGGTGAAACCAATCTTAAGAGCTCCTTATATTCATTTACCGTTAATCGGCAATAGTTTTTAAATTTTAAGGGATACTTATATAGCTTTTTTATCAGACTTTAATAGGATCCATATTGAGGCCTTTGTTATAAGGCCAATAACGCCTCTCCGGCTTTCTTAGCTTTATGTATGCCACAGTTAATATGAGCATAAGCGCCAAATCAAATTTTATATCTATTAAGTTCATTATTTGAGCTTCACAATAATCACAAATATTCTGTCTTTATATATTCTTGCTATTTACACAATATGTTTTTAGATAAGAGGTATTTTTATCTTACACTAAATGTTTTGAATTGTAATAAAACATCTCCACACATTTTATTGTTGGTGTGCGTCTTGGAAAAGGTGTAACTAATCAACGTATTCAAAAACTTTTATATATATAATATTTATCAATAAAATTTATCTATGTTAATTAATTAATATTTATAATAAATCAATTTTTAATTTTAAAACAATTTAATTTTGACATTTGAGATTTTGACATAAACAAAAAATGGTTTTGTAAAATTTGTATTAGCTTTATTTTGATTTTTCTCTATTCATTGGGTTTGCTCTTCATAAGGTAAAAGTAAAAGGCAAAAGTCATAAGGAAACATTTTTTGCATTGGGGATGCTGTGTAATATACCAGTTTCATATTGCCCATGAAACTTATTTCTTCATAGTTCATATTTAATTTCCTAATAGGTTATAGTTTCCCGTGTTCTCCGTTTTTAGTATGTCTATTAACACTTAGTAAACACATTCTACCACTTGTTTATTATTTCGCAAAAAACTTTAAAAAAAAAAACACTACTCCACCATATCCATTATTTCTATTTTTGGTTATTAATTTATATCCTGGTATGTGTGGTTCTTTTCCTGTTTGCGTCCAAGTTTCTGGTAATATTGCAATATCTATATTGTATTTTTGCATGAAGAGTTGTATAATGTTTGTAGTGCAGTTTAAACTTCTTATATTTATTTGTAACATTTTTATTTTACTTTGCATATGGTATTTTCCTTGGTTTTTGAGCTAATTCTTTTAACTCTATTAATAGAAGATCTGGATGACTGTAGACTTTACTGCTGATTTGAATGAAAACACTAATTACCTGTTATAATTCCTCAATTTTTGTTCTTTAACAATTCCTTCATGTCTATTTGCTTTCGCTATCCATTCGTTAGGTGTTGTGTTTTCATTTTGAGAGCGGCTTATGAAATTATTAATTTCTAGTTCTTTGTTTATTGTTCTTCTGTTTGGGTATAACGTCGTTATTGCTTCTTTAAATATGGTTTTATATTTGATTGAGTGTATTTTAATTTGAGTTTGTATCTTTTTTTCAGTGAATTTATTAGAGTTTGTATAGTGTTCTGTACCTAAACAGAATTTGCATTCCGGATTCTCTTGGCATTTATGTGTTTCGGCTAATAATGGTTTTGTACATTTTGTACACCTGATTATTTTTGATCGCCAGTATTTTTTTAAGAGTCCGTAATTTAGACAAGCCGTGCAAAACTTTATTTTTGGTATAAATATGCCTAAGTACAAATTAACATCGTATAATGAGACATTTTTTTGGTAGTATGTTAGATCTTATTTCAATTTTTAATGTGCTCGTACTTTTTAGTGTTTTATTAGTGTGTTATCAAGTTTGTTATCAAGAAATCATCTGACATCTAAGATTCCTGAATTTCCGTAATTGTAAATTCCTCTACAATACCTCTAACTACTTCCTCCACATGAGTAAATGTTTTCGGGATATACCATCTATACCCTTTGCCTTCAAGGATTCTGTGGGGTCGTCTTTTCTAATGCATTTATTAGCTTTGTTAAATGTATCGAATTCGACTCTTGCTAATTTTTTGTTGACTTCAGTAATGTTTTTGACTTTAAGGTTATTTTCTTTAAGCCTGCGAGATAATATAATTGACATCATTTTTTTGGAGTTTTTGACTCAATTAAACCCTTGTCTGTATTGCTATATTTGTTTTCTATTTGATTATTTTTTATCTCTATTGTTGTTATTATTGTTTGGGTTATTACTATTATTTTCAAACTTGCCTGTAGACTATTTGTTGGCCAATATTTTATTTACAATATTAATGTCCATTTTTGCGGTAGTATTCATTTTTTGCTCATTGGGTTCTTCCTTAGCATTTTTCCATAGCTATAATTGTATCTGGATCTGTATTTTCATTTATTAGTTTCCTTTTATTATTAATTACACTTTCCTTAAAACCTTGAAAAATTTTATAATCTTTAGTTAAACCTTGGATGATACAAATTATAATTTATAATATAATTTATGTTTCATTATTTTGTATCGCCTTTTATAATGTTATTTTATTTAATATAATATTTTATATCCTGCGACTTATTCTAAACCTCGCTTTTTTTACAAAACCGGATGTTACATGAAAACGTCATCCTCGTTTATTATATTTTGTAATGAAGTTAGCCACAACCTAATCAACCCAATAAACATATTAATTTACCCAATCGGTCGAAAATACTATAGCTCGGCCAATTATGTCTGGCATAAATGATTCATACTCATAACTGCATACGGGCTCAGCCATCTTCCAGGTACTCTATCTCTTCAAAACCTTCCTCTATCTCATGATCTGAATTATCTAAAAACTCTACCTCTTCGTAGTCCTCTTCTGACATATCTTCTTTCGGCGATTCGGATCGTATTGTCTTATAGTCTATTCCGTCCTCCTGCCCTTTCAAAAATCTAATGCGTCTTTTATCTAAAATTCTATCAGAGCTACAAAACGTTCTTGTCTACCCTACTTCCCCTACCACATATCGGTCATTATCTAACACTTTCTTAATTAAATATGTTCTCTTGAACTTCCTTTTCAACTTATTTCTCTCTCCAACTGTTGCGCTTGTCTTGATCACTATCCAGTCCCTTTTTTTGTAACTCAGCTCCTTACCACATTTTTCATCATACTTTCTCTTATTGTATTCTTGTAGTTTCTCAATATTTCGACTTGCACTTTCCCTAAGCTGAATACAATTTTTTCCTTTTCCATTTAATTCCTCCGAAAATCCTATTATACCCTCATTTATTTTCTTTTTTTTGTATAACTCCAAACAGAAGTTTTGATGGAATCTCTTGAATAGATCTATTCCACGTGTTATTTAATAAAAACTCTGTTTCTACCAAACAGGTGCCAAAATCTCTCTATTCCATAATCTACTATAAATTTCTTAAATTGAAGGGAAGTGAAAGCAGAACCTCTATCTGATACTAGCACTTGTGGGGTGGAAAAAGTTAACAAGTAACTTTTCAAATTTTTTAAAACTTCTTTTGTGTTTGTGGTTTTGGTCGCATATAATCTTAAATATTTTGTGAAAGCGTCTATTATTGCAAATATATCACAGTTTCTCCCTTTTGTTATCTCCAGAGGCTCTAAATGATCTACATGTGCCATCTCAAACGGCCTGATACCTTTATGAATATTGTGTAATTTCGGTTTATCTTGTCGTTGTTTTGGACGCAATTCTTTATGTGAATCAAAACTTTTTCAGACCTCGCACACTTTATTTACCCATAAATGTCCTATTTCGTTATGATATTTACAAATAACCAATTTCTCCATATTCCTTGGTACTATTAAAACAGTAATTTGTCTTTCATCTTTCTGTAAACCAATCCATTTCTAACCTCGTATTATTTATTTTCGCCCTGCTCTTCTGTCATTTGTTTTATTTTCCTAGAATCTTCGTATAAGGTTTAATCTGCAATTAAGCTTTCTTCGAATAAGTTGATTGTTTTTCTTTCTAACCCAAAAATATTTGCCCTGCTTAACGCGTCTACATGTCGTATGCTTTCTACCAGTCTGTACACTATATTGTAATCAAACTGTTCTAAATATAAGAACCATCTTGCAATCTTAGGGTTTATGCCTATTTTCTCTATTGTCAATTTTAGAGCATTACGATCCGTAACTATTGTAAACTTTCATCCATACAAATACGTCCGAAATCTTTTCAAACTATATACTATTATTGCTAACGTTTCCAATTCAAAGCTATGTAGTTTAGCTTCATTTGTCGTCGTTTTCTTACTAAAGAACATTACTGGATGGAACCTATTATTGTCGGTTTGTCTCTGCATCATTATACTGCCAAACTCTACAGCTGAGGCATCAGTATGCAGTTCCGTTTCTAATTTTGCCGAATAAATTCTCAAAATAGCTTTTGAAACTAATTTCTCTTTCAAAGTATGAAAAGCTTGCACTTGTTCCTTTCTAAAAAAAAACCTCTTTATCCTTTAACGAGTCTAAAATGGGCGTTATTATACTACTAACATTTTTAATGCATTTTCGGAAGTAACTCACCAATCCTATAAATCTATGTAATAATTTATTATCTGTTGGTAACGGATATTCATTCCTCTATCGTACTCACATGTTTGTCCGTTATCGATATTTTGTTATAGGTAATTTGATACCATTTGTTATAGGTATTTTGATATTATATTATTGTTGTCTTCATAAACTTCCATTTTTTTAACTGTAATTTAATTTCGTTTCCGAACAATCTATCTAATACTCTCTTCAAAATATCCAAATGTTGCGAAATGCTCTCGGTTGCTATTAAAATATCATCTACACACACTATTATTAAGTTCTCCTTAATAAAATCCCTTAATACTTTATTGATATACCTCGCGAAAACTGCTGGTGAGTTCGTATAACCTAAATTCTCGAACTTTCTTCTAGATCGATGTGATAAAACCCATTTCTTAAGTTCACGCTCGTGAAATACCTTTCACCATGTAATTTCTCAATTTGACTCTCTATCACTGGCAATGGGATCAAACAATCCCTTTCTACCAACTTGTTTAATGTTATAGACCGTCATACACGATCTATACGTCCCGTTCTTCTTGGAATAAGCCGATTCACTTTCTCGTATTATTCCCTGTCCTAACAAACCATCTATGACCTTGTTTAATTCCTTTCTTTCAAACTGACTTATTTTTTTTGGTGAAACACTAAATTTTTTATTTTCTCTTAATCTTATATCTACTTCGTGCTTCGTCATCACGCCACATCCTTGTTATTCTTTCTCTGACATTCTGAATATAATTCGACTATCTCTTTTGTTAACCTTTTAGTACTCAATCATCACCTACATCTAAATTTAACGTATTACCCTCATTGAAATATTCCTCTTCCACATTTACTACCGACTGCATCAAATTAACATCGTATACTACTCCCCGTTTTTTTTGTTTATTCTCTTCCCTGTTGGTGACCTCTCTTAAAATCGTAACTACACTAAACTTATTATTATTTATAAAATCCCATCCTAATATGACGTCTACTTTTATCGTATCCTTTAGAACTATTAGAAAATTCATCGGATATAATTTATTGTCCATATCGAGCATTGCCTTTAACCGATCCAATACAATTAACCTTGAATCATTTATTTGAGGTTATCAAAGGACTCTACTGTATCTTTATCCATTATCTTATCAACATTCTTTACAATAGATTATTTTAAAATACTAACACTACTTCCTAGATCTAATAATATTGTACATTTATTTTGTAAAGGTTATTAGCTACTACTGCTTGTGTAGTTAGCATTCCTTCTTCGTTGACCTTCAATTCCACGTTCTTGATGTTGATTTGATCTCCTGCTCCTCTGGGTATTATGTCCCAATTTACTACATCTCGCACATCTCTCTGCTGTTGATGGTTGTTTACACTCATATATGTTCATCACTATTCTTATTTTAATTTCTTAAATAATTACTTCAACACCTAGCACAAAAATCGTTATTCAATACAAGACTTTTACTCGACACATAAAAAAAAGAAAAGGCTAAATGATACCGAAAATTCTAATCCAAAACCTGACCAATGCATTTTTTCCTGAATTTTTAGAATTTAGTAGTACAAAAAACTAGATGTTCAGTCGGATGAAGGGGGAAATTCGAGTGAAAATTATAATTCTGAAAATTTCATTAATCGTTTACATATTTCGGATTTAAAGTCGAATCAACAAATATAATCGACGCATGAGCCGACATTTCTGTTTTGCCCCCAAACAAAAATGAAAAGCAAAAACCCTCAAATCGAACAAAACTCTTCGCTGCAAATGGCACGTCCATTGCCAAATACGGTGAAAAGAGAATGTCAATAAATTTGTGACGGGTATTTCCGTGAACATTTATCGAGGTCGATGTAAATCAACCTAACCATCGGGGCGGATTTTATTAAACACCACGGGATGTTAATTGACATGAAATAAAGTCGCTTGATAGACAGCTTGACCAAATTATCAACAAATGGTTGCTTCAGCGGACAAGTCATTAGGTATTACGAATTT
This sequence comes from Nephrotoma guestfalica, assembly GCA_963691935.1. Lineage (NCBI taxonomy): Eukaryota > Metazoa > Arthropoda > Insecta > Diptera > Tipulidae > Nephrotoma > Nephrotoma guestfalica. The sequence continues at coordinate 92,752,159 of OY829915.1, forward strand.
GTACGGCACGGATCCAATAACGGATATTCTACGAGAATATAAAAACATCACAATGACACACGATCACAAAAGTCCATCAAAAATGAATATCACTCATCACATAATTATGACAGGTCATCCAGTGTTTGCACGGTCTCGTCGACTCGCACCGGATAAATTAGAAATTGTCCGTACCGAATTTAAATATTTGTTGAAAATGGGAATTTGCCGGCCATCCAAAAGTAACTGGGCGTCTCGCTGCATATTGTGAAAAGGCGAACGGTGAATGGGTGCAATTACTGTTCCAGATCGTTACCCGATTCGGTTCATTCAGGATTTTTCAAAATTTTACATGGTTGTACAATATTTTTTACCATCGATCTTCAATGCGCATTCCACCAAATACCAGTGGAACCAGCGGATATTTATGATAATTTGAGTTCCATTTTACTCCGTTCGGACTCTGTAACGCGGAGCAAACACAGGAACGCTTAATAAACGAGGTATTAAAAGAATTACCGTTCGTGTTCCCTTACATGGACGACATTGATATTGCATCGAAAATCATCGTGGAACATCGAAAACATCTTACCATCGTATTTGGACATTTACGATAATATGGCCTTAGTATAAACGTTGGAAAGTGTGTATTCGGCAGAGCAAAGGTGAAATTTCTCGGACATTTAATTATTCAAGCTGGTTTAAAACCACTGCCAAAAATAATCAGAGCAATAGAGGAATATGAACGACCGTCAACTACTGTGGAATTGAATCGTTTTCTGGCTATGATACATTTTTATCGGAGATTTATACGTGGGGCGGTCAACAATCAATCAATCTGTTTTGCAAAAATTAATAAATGGTAACTAACAAGAAAGACAACCAAACTCCAAAATTGTAAAGATGATCTGATCAATACCATCTTAATGGCTCATCCAGCAAGCAACGGAAATTTATTCTTGTTCACAGATGCATCCAACAATAAATGGTAATGAATTCCAACATGAACGTGACATTTCACAAAAACCAGTTTGGCCACTCGTTCCGTCGGAGTACCGACAGCCAATCATCCATAAAGTACATGAACTTACTCACCCGGCACACAGAAATTAGTTTGATTTCTGTGGCCATCGATTAACCAAGATTGTCAAACATTCGTAAAGGAATGTCAACGATCAAAAATATTATACGGCACAACAAATTGCCGATTTCGAAGTGTACCCATCCAAAATTTGCGAATTGAACATATCAACATCGATATTTTTGCACCCATACCACCTTCAGCTGAACATAGATACTGTTTAACAGTCACCGATAGGTTCACTAGACGGCCGACTGCAATTCTGATGGAGGATATTACAGTAGAATCTGTCGCTAGACATCTTATCACAGGATAGATTCACCATTTCGGAGTTCCAATAAAAATTTCATCGTATCTCGGACGCCAGTTTGAATCGCAAGTGTTCAGGGAACTGATCGAAATTCTAGGCGTAAAACATTTGAGAATCACATGGCTTTAAAAACTGCCATTAAATGTCATCAAAATGACGATTGGTCGAACTTGGTACCATTGATTTTGTTGGCACTGCGGATCGTGTACAAAGACGAATTGAAGGCATCTCCGGCAGAACTGGTTTATTAGAAAAAATAAGAAAGCACGTTGTTGTTTGAAAGTGAATGGTTTTATTTAAAATAATACAAAATCATTATTAATACATTTGCAGCCATAGTTTGCACTAAACAACTTAAAACGTGTACTAAATTATATAATATGGTATGTTGATTCGCGCGCGGGATTTTGTATTATCTACGAATCAACAAAGAGCAACTCACAGTATATTGCAATTGCGATTGGTAGGGCAGTGACAAACTGGTTCATTAATGAAGGCAAATTTGAGTTGGCAAGACGAACAAATATATTAAACGTTTATGTATATTTATAATTTCAATTAATAATACAAATAAATAAAATTTTGGATTTAATTTACAGAGCTTAATTCAGTACGTTTCATTCACATAATATTTCGGAATAATAATATTTATTAATTTAAAATGTTTAACCTGAACTAAATTCAATATCATACACAGTTTGTTGAATTCAAATTGTGCTAAACTACTATTTTGAGTACCTAATCGTTTAAGAGGGTCTACCAAACTTAGAGCAAGCTTGGTATTACTGTTTTGATCTAAATTGCTTTTAATTACATCAAAAATTCTGTCTTCCTACTCAGAACATTTGTGCTTAGGCGCCGAAGTTGGAGTAGTGTTGTCTAAATGGGATCCGGTGTATCTTCCCTCTGGCTGCGGTAGTTACTTTTGTTGCTATGCCGGAATTCCCAGATCCAGACCTTCGGAGTTTTCTGTACTTCTTAAAAGTGTCTCTTAGGGACTTTCACCGAGAATTGCAACCATCAACTAAATTAAACGCAGAATATTATTAATACATAATTATTAGTATTTTGTTACATTACTATAGTACTTATCTGGCCTAATTTTAACTATTGTATTCCATTCACTTTCTGTTTTTTTGTTGTAATAATTCTCGTTTTGCAGGTCGAATAATATCGGCTAGTTTGTACCAGAAGAATTAATCTATCCTCAAAATTAATTCTCACCATTTTCATCATCGAACAAATATTAAAATTCGGTATACTCGTCAGACGAATCTACAAAATTGACTATTTTATTTTATTAATTACGTTTATTATTTATAAACATGTAATATGAATGCATTATTGCGAACATTTTGATACTTCATTTGTTGTCAATAAAAAAAATTATTGAACAACAAATGAAGTATTAACATTTTTAGGGTATGTTCGGCGGCGATGGGCGACTTGTTTTGGCCGCTTGGTGTCGGACATAAATTCGCGGCGACGGATGCAGCTTAATTCGATACAATTTCTCAAAATTACAATTATTCTTTTAAAAATTCAAAATTTGTAATGATTTTTATAAATAATTGGAATATATTTGTTTATACTATGGTTTCTATATATGTAATACAAAAACAAATTAATGCATATTTAAATTCGCCGCTCGCCGTCGACGTTTGGTGTGTCTAGTTGTCTAGTAGTCCTTTATAATATAAAAATATTTGATTGTTATAATTTATTCATTTATTTGATTGAATTTACATTGATGTAATGTGTAATTGTTGGTTGGATTTCTGCTCTCGCCGGTCACGGGCCCTTCTATTTTGGAACCATATTTTGACTCTGGTACTAGTTAAATTTAATCTTCTTGCCAATTTGGCAGCGTCTTCCGAACTTATATAAGTTCCTATTTTGAAGGTTTCTTCTAGCGTTGATAATTGATTAATTGTGAATGGAATTCTTGGCAATCGACCAGTCTTCCGTTTAGCTAGTGGATAAACAGCAAATTGTCCTGCAAGAAGGAACGCTAATTAAAACGATTGTAAAAGTTTATGGTTTTTAGTTACATCTTAATTTCGATCTTCAGATCATTATTTAATATATTCGAAATTATAAAATAGAACAAAACAATGTTTTATGAAAACCTATGAAATTGTAACAGAATTAAACAGCTGGTTATGAAGCTTAAAATAATAAAATTACCCCACAACACTAGTATTTACTGCCTTCAAGAGAAGGCAGAAAACGAAGTTTAATAATAATTAATGTTGGGTTCAACATTTTTCTTTACTTTTACGACGAATGCACGTAAATCTCGAATAGACCACACATAATTTGTTCATGAAATAATATATATAATGGATGATTTTTAAGCGTTTGGTATATAATTTTTTAAAAAACACAGTACAATTGCAAACATATATGAAATTTTAGAGATAAATTGCTCACCGAACTCATTTCTCAATAAGTCCATGGTTTCTCGTACTGTGTGGTATGTGGCGCAGTCTCGCTGAAACCAGATTCAGTTCATGCATGTTCGGTAAAACATATTTAACGATGATTCCACCAAATGCGGCAGTTTTGACGACCATAAATGGACGAAGTGCGCAAAACACATTTTTCACAGAACACGAATTTTGATAATAAAATTCAATCGTTCGTAAACGTTGTCAACGGTGTAAATCTTTCCATGATGAAATGGCAAGGCTAACTGAAAATAACTAACTTTGACAGATGTCGCTAACCTCGCGTGACATGTCAAAAACATATACACGAAAAATCAAAAAACAAAAAAATCACCCGCTATATATGTACGAGGATATGGGGGAGCGTCTGGGTATGTTATGCAACACAATATACAAAAACACACAATTAACAAACTTCTTTATTTTAAATTATGTAACTGTAAAAAATAAAACTACTTTTACTTTTTGAAATATTTAATATTTATTGGTCTTCCTTATTGTGATAACATTTGTATTTGATTTTTAAATATCGATTTCGGAAAATTTTCCGCAGTTTATCGATAAATATAACATTTCATAAGTTTACATTTCTCTTATATATGGTTGTTGTGCTGTGTTTTTTATTATACCTGTTTTGCCAGTACATACTTATTTTTAACTTCACTTCGATAGTATGTTTTACGTACCAATAGAAATCTAATACGATCAAATTTGATCGAAAGTTCATTTATGTTTATATTAGGTGCGCAAGTAGAAACCCTGCTTTGTTCAAATTCAACTTTATTGAAAATATAACTGTTACAAAGATTAATTATCGAAATATTCGTCATTATTATCTATGGTTTTTTGCCATTTGTCACGTAGATGATGATTGTCTTTGCGATAGAGACTTGATGGTTTTGAAGGAAAATAGTCATCGGGCCGTGGACGAGTATTGCCATGCAGCAACAACAACTTCTGCCTTCTTTGGCTCGTTAATGGTCGTTTTTCCTCCAAAGCATCAATGTTCAGCTGTAACAGTTTCAGCAGGTTCCATAAGGTCATAGTAAATGACTCCTTTCCACTCCCAACACACAAACACTAATCATTTCTTGACATGAATATTCATTTTTCCAACTGATGTTGATGGCTGGCCTGGATCAACCCATGGTTTTCTGCGTTTAGGATTATCGTACAAAATCCACTTTTCATCACCCGTAATGATTTTGCGCAAAAAATTCTTTCTTTTGCACCGAGAAAGCAAATTCAAGCAGATGTCAACTCTTTGGTTTTTGTTTTCTTCAGTCAGCTTACGAAGAGCCCATTTTCATTCCTTCTGTATTTTTCCTATTACAAGCAATCGAAGTGATATAGCTTGGTGAGTAACTCCTATAATTGTTCTCAAAGCTCTTTTGAGTTTGACGCGAATTTTCATCAAGTAAAACTTCTAGTTCTTCACCTGCAAATTGTTTTACTGCACCTGAACGTGGATTGTCCTCAAGACTAAAATTCCCATCACGAAATCTTGCAAACTACTTACTGTAATTACTGTTGAACAACTCACAGAATAGAATGTAATGACGTAAATGTTGCTTATCGACATCCATCTCTTAAAATTGATGCACACGGAACGACAGCTTGTAAATGACTGAATCGTATGTCATAAAATCAACAATGACTAAGCTACGTATATCCAAAATGGCGAGCGATGCGTTCAAATATATTTAAATGCAACCAACTTCCGAGTCGAGTTTCTACTTGCATACCTAATAAATCAAAATTAAACTAGCTACCAAAAACCTGAAAGTACTACACTAGCAAAAGGACATTTTCGAGGGGATTCAGTACTATATATATGATATGATATAATATGATTGTTACAACGCAGGGCAGCCGTTAAGCTGGTAGCCTATAACGCGCATACTTTCGCTACACGTACATGCCAAATGTTCTCACATTCCTCTATACATCGCAGCAACTGAATTACTTGAGCCCATACATACTACCACTAATGAATTCGATTATCACCTGATTATATAGAACAATGAGATACATATAAGACACGATTTGATGACCGAACTGACTAGGAATCCTGAATCTGAGTGGATCTCTAAAACTACAGGATTAGAAAATGTTAAAGGTTCTAGCTTTAAAGGACTAGTTGGGCGAACTGCCGTTTACAACATACCATCAAGTAACAAACTAATAAAATCAAAAAAAAACTCTTCAAAAACATCCATGTCGCCTGTATCAGAATCTACTTAAATTTAAGTCCTGCTATTGTTAGTGTATAACCAACACAATCTTCAGTAGTTATTTTTATAAAGGTATCTGTCAATGAGAGTTAGAGTAGGACTTATATTTAAGTAGATTTTGCAGATACCTATATAAAAATAACTACCGAAGATTGTGTTGGTTACACTAAAAATCCAATGTAAATTTGATTTGTTTTTATCATTTTTTGTTTGTTTCTGCACCAACACATTTATACTTAGTTATTTCAAAAAAATTTACAATAGAAAAAAATTACCAATACATCGTTAGTTAGTTTTTGATTATTTTATATGTGTGGAGTTAGCAGGACTTATATTTAAGTAGATTCTGTCCATATACATAAAGTCCATATATAACGAGACGGCCGAAAACACATACATAGATACAGGTTCATCGATTATTATATATTCATTCTTGTGCGCTCACAAAACCTACTTAAATAGTTAAGTAGATTTTGGCGCTTATCATACACACACATTGAAAAACCTTTTTACAATAGAAATTATTTTCGGCCATGACACGTTATTTTAACACGGTTTTAGTTTTGCCTGTTCGCATATTATGTACTTTAAAATTTTACTTGTATTTTTTTTTTGCTTTTATAAATTCGTTTTCCGAAATGAAACGAACTAATTAACTTGTTTGATTTTCATTTTGTTTTGCTTGTTTGTTACAGGGTGGTGATGATTTATTTTGATATTTATAGCCGATGACGTTTCGTTCTCTCTTTCTCTTTTTCTTTCATTATTTGTGTTGTGCAATACAAATAAACAATAATATAGTGAAAGACCTATTAAATTTAAACAGTTGGTTTTTAATTTTTTATAATTTGCTTAATTTATTCGACAGATTGGGCATGTCGATTTATTGCTGGTATTAAACCATTTGTACTGCAAATACAAACAACAATTAGGATCTTGTATACGTAAAATAGTTTGCAAAAGATACTTACTAAACAGGGCCACATTTCTTATCCTGATGGATAACACTGTAGCAAAAATAACATTTTTCAACACCTTCGAATTTTCGATCCAAATTACGTTTCCATAATATGAAGAGTACGGCCCTATCGAACCGTATATTGTATTGTTTAACCACATCGCGACTTTGTAATAGTCCCCCATCTGTCGATTACACTGAATCGTCACTTGATCGAGAGGATAATTGATGGGCAATTTAATCAATAGTTTCATTTTCGTTTCATCGACGTTACGCCAGCCATAAATTTCTTAAAAGCTTTGTACCGCTTGAATACGCTTGCCAAAAATATATTAACTTTCACATCGTTGAAATGGCCAACTAACTGGGACGCCGATAAAACCCATGAGCTAAGCGATATTCGTATAAAATCAAAATGTTTTAGCACCAATGTAAGCGAATTTATCACAAAATTTATAATTACACTAAGAAATAATAGACCGCCAAGGGACTCTGTGGCGACATTTCTGAAATCAAAAGAATAATGTCAAATCAAATGTAAACGTAAATTTATTGAGATACGAAACACTTACACATTATACGCCAGTTCAGTTTTGCTCTATCGTATTATTGCATCGTATATGTTCATCGCATTATTGTCTAACAACAGCCTGAGACATTAAATTTTAAGCGTACGCCTCATTGCAAATCGAATAAGTATATGGGATATGATCCAATATGTCCAATATGCAATAACATCATCATTGTATATTAGCAACTTGTTAATAACCGCAATCTTATCATTATCGCTCTGCAAATAGTTGACTTTATATCCAAGAGTGATACAAATTTTATACACAAATTGATTAAATACGGCTCTCCAACAGTCAATTCCACATAGAATTCTTTATTCGCGTAGCTATTCAGCAAATCGTTATATGGCTCAAAACATTTATAATTACCGGACACTATTAACTATTAAACCGTCTCCGCTAACGTTTTAACTAGTTGAATTATATTAGCGGTATACACGTTATCATCATTTCCCGCATCCCGGCTTAATTTTATGTTTAAGAAGCTCACATGATCTTCAACAACTATTTCAATACAATCATGATTGCTGGTATTAAATATTGGATCATTCCCATAGAAGATAAAATTGCCATCTTTTTTTAATTCATGCCATCTTTTCTGGGGCCGAAGCACTCCTTGCTCGTTCGCGGTTAATTTTCCCGTCTTACTTTACACAATTACTGCCAAAGATAAAATTATTTCACTGTTTAATTATTTCACTAATTTTATGTTGTAATTACATGTACACATACTAATTACTAATTATTTCACTAATTACATGACTATTTTTATTATATGGCTATTAAATTTTTAGTTGCCCTTGCCATATTAAATGTGGACGTCGCAAAAACATTCCTACACACGTCATGCCACCATTAAACGTGTGTTCAAACTGAAGTCAAGTTGAGAAAAAAGACAAAAATTATCATTTAACCACCCTATGCATGCCACCACGACTAGCAAATCAAAACGCAGCAAAAAATGAAAACAAAAAACATGAAAACATAATAAAAAATATCGGATAAATAGAGTAAACTTTTAGAAAATAATGAAATTCTGAAATAAAAGTTTTTAAATTTGGATTACAAATAGCCTGAAACTGTACTTGGATAAATTATGATTATGTCATTGAAAACTCATAATAAAAACTTAAATATTTAAGGAAATACAAGCGAAATAAAACTTGGCCTGTCAAAAAATCCCATGTAATCGAATTTTTTTACTATGGAGAAGTATAAGCGCGCTTGCCTGTCACTAACACCAACTCAACGGAAGTTTTTTTTAAAACATTAAAATATTTTTTCCAATTTTCTGCATTTTTATTTAATGAATTTGTAGGGTTTAAGTCAAATTAAAATAAAATTAATAGCTGAATAATAATGTAACTATGTTGAAGCATAATAATTTAATTTTTGTTATAAAAAATGCGAAAAACTAAATGGGTTGTTATTTTTTGACTCATTTCTTTAAACAAAATAGTACTAAAAAAGCAAGGACGACAATCAGTTAACCAAAGTTAAAATCCAATTAGTACATTTGTTATTTTTTGACTCATTTCTTTAAACAAAATAGTACTAAAAAAGCAAGGACGACAATCAGTTAACCAAAGTTAAAATCCAATTAGTACACGTTAAAAAAAATTCCATAATGAATTTTAAAATCTAATTCAAAAACGACTCAAACATATTTATAATTATATCATGAAATTGAAAGAAAAATGTTTCGAAATAATTCACGGAAATATCAGAAGAATTTTTATTTTCAGAAATTGTTATATTTTGGAAAACGCCAGTGCCTGAACTTCCTCCTCAAAAGAAATTTCCTACTCGTGCACTAACTAAATCCCTAATTTTAGAAATGTCCGATAATAGCAACAATGTAAACCTAATATTTTTTGAACTTATGTCGGTCTGAATAATCCTATTTTAAAAAGTGCCAAAACGAACTTTATAAGTTTTGAACTTTACACCGTTTTGAAAAATCTAAATATGTAATTCGGCCGGGATCCAATTTGAAGCCAAAATTGTTAGTTTGTGATATTTTTCTCCTCTTTCAGAAGTGTTAATTTGTGATTTATAAAATAAATTTAAATATATAAAGAAGATTATATTTCTTCGATTATTCTTAACCGTGTAAATGGCGTGGTTAATAGAATGACACAATTTGAAAAGCAAAATTTCAAGTTTTTTTATCGAACTAGCGAAATTATGATTTTCCTTGTGTATTTTAATATTTTTCATTCTATTTTTAGTTTTAACATCGGTAAGATGACATTTTGCAATATTATCTCAGTATATCTGTATGTTAATGAACAAGCAGGATTTCTATTATGCTTTGGTAACCGATTTAAGTTGTTATAAACTGGTTGTCGTAAGGTGTTAATTCACACGCACCTAAAATAATTTTGAATATGGGATCAAGCAGTATAACAATTTATTACAAAATTCATTGTTAAATGATGCTAGAGCAATTCAAAGAAAAGGCTGTGAAGTTCGATTCCCGTGATAGAGCGATTAATAATAGTCTTTTTTATTAATAAAACATTATTCTGTATCTTCCACTTTGAGAATGGCCGATAATGACCATTCAACATTGAGTAAAATTTACCTCTTAAAAATCAAGGGAAATGGCTTCTAGCTAAAAACTGTCCAAGATACCTATAAATTTGTTTAGTTTTCCTTAAAGGTAATGTAATGATCTATGTCCAGAATCAACCAAACTTGAACCACCATCTCTAAGAATGGACGATAATGGCTATTTAACATTGAGTAAAATTTGCCCCAACAAAATATTAATATTAAAGATACAACTTCTATAAATCTATAAAAAACAAAACAAAAATTAAAAAATAGGTGCTTAATATATACCATTACTTTACTCCATTCAACGTATTTTGAATATTTTTGCATTTTTCGGGGTTTTTCCCCCAAATTGCACGTAAATATTTTTTTCAAAAAATTACGTCAAACATGTATTTAAAATGAAACAATAAGCCAATTGCTTTCAAAAGTTTTGTAATTTTAGCAAAAAAAGACTCCAATTTGCAATAAAATATGTTTGCCCAATTCTTTTTTCCCAGCACTGTATGTGTAATAAATAAATATAGTAAAAGTTTATAGGTTCTATTATGTGTTTTTTGTCGATATTTCCCATTTTTATACCTGAATATTGTTTTTTTTTTTAAAGCCGGTGAGCATGTATTTACTATCTTCAAAAATTTGTCGTTGTTATTCAAAATAATCTTTACTGTTTTAAAGGGATGCCTCGGCGGATTTCTTCATCTTTTTAATAAATTTTAAATGAAAGAAAATTTTAATATTTTAATTATCTACACACATGTTTTCTAGTGAAACTAAGATATTTGACTGGAAGCCTATTTTACCAAAATTTACTCTAGTAGCCATAGTAAATTAACACCCACAAAATCCGATTTTCATAGAAATGGTTTTGCTACAGGTGTTGCTTAAGAAATTTTATCATGTAGTGCTTTTTATTGTAACTATATGCTCTAAATATACAGCAAATAGCAAACAATTTATTTTTCATCAATCATTTAACTTGAAAATCTACATTTAAAATGTATTGTCAATTTTATGATAGTCTTTTGATGCAAAAATAAGTGAATTATATTTGATTGTATGATAGTTAACAAGTGCGATTTTGGCTTCGAATTAAAAGTACCATAAAAATTATGCTTAAGTTTTAGTTAGGCCCTTTCCGAAATGGTAACTTATTGCATACTTATTTACTTATTGGCCGCCATCTTAAATAATTACGCAAAACCGAATTTATTTTGTATACTTTTTTGGTGTGAAATGTCACAACATTAAGAATCGGTTTGTTCAAGCATAGGGCGCATTTGCTTATTATATCTGATATAGCAGGCAGAGCATATTTCAGATAACGCCATTTCAGTTAACTCGGAAAGGGCACAATTCAAATAAACGCTTGTGTTAAGTGGAGAATAAGTGTAATTTAAAAAAATCTATTTTTCATGGCTTTACATGAGAAAACGCCCAAACGACGGAATTAATTTCTTTTTATAGTATAAATTTCCTTTATAAATAATATCTATTATATATAATAAAAAATTATAATTTGCCTTCTCGGACAATATCCTTGTATTGATTCGATGGCATTTTTGTTTGAATCTTAAAACTTTTGTGTATTACGTACAGAGTAAAAGTTTTTACTCCGTTCATGATCCGATTAATAATAAAATGGAAAGGCTTTAGACCGTTATATCTGAAGTATATTCGAACATGTTTTACTCCATCTATTCTGTCAGATGTAATACTCGAATGCACCCATAATTACATCCCGGTTCTGGCATTAAGAGTTGTAAGACTATTTTAATGGAGATATTATGTTAAGTTTACTTTTTTTAAGATCAAAGTCTTAACTGGTATTCCGGCAAAGCCATCTTAAAACTATGTTATGGAAACCCTCAACTGTGTTGTGGAAGTCTATTATTGAAGACCTGTCTAGTTGTATTTACGAGAGTTATTTTTAGGAAACAGAAAATACCTCGTCAAGATCAAGATGCTCTCAAATGATTCTCTTTGCCAACGGAAGACTATCGGAAAGTATGTAAAACAGTTAAAAAGAAGATCGCATTGTTGCGTAAAAGAGAGATATATCGCAATAAACTATGCACTTCGAACGTTAACTATTCAAAAAGAAAGGCATTAGTTGGGAATATATGTCATCAAACAGCTAGGCTACTTTGAGGATCATTAACTTCAATTATGTTTCTACATCCACTCGGCAAACCAAATTATGTTAGAGTTCTTTTCAGCTTTGTCATCTATTGTGAACCTATTTTTTATTGGGTTTTAGGGATCTGGGAAGGACTCAGTAGCTTCCAAACCTCAAATATAATAAAGTAATATTTAATAATTGGTAATATATAGCCTCTAATAATTGTTATTAAACATATGCGAACAAGAATATCAACTTTATTAAAATGGTGCGAAGAAAATATAACTGGTAGTAACCAAAAAATACGAATATATACGATAATCATACGATGAAAATGTCTGAAAGGATAGTATAAATTGATGGTATCTGACACGAGACGTGCGGGAACTGAACGGAATAGATAATATAAATCGGCCTTAAGTCGTATATGCCTAGATCTTTTCATAAATTTTAATCGGATTCATATTTGAGTTAAAATATTATTTAAACGACATATACGAATATACATATATGGCAATATATAGTAATATATGGTAATGTAACCATTCATGATTGCATCAAAACTCAAACAATAATACAAACTCCTAATAAACCAAAGAAATTAACTAATAAATAATATTTTTTTTGCATTTTATCTTTACTCACCCGCCTTTACCGCATTTTACTTGATCATTCGTTTCCATACATTTCCCGAAGTGCATATACGAGTATTCTCTTGAACAAAATTTTCGAAACATAATGTGGAAATCATAATTACGTAATTTTTACATTAGCACAGAAGAACCAATTTCATTATTTTTTGTTGTTGGTTTTATTTTTTGTGCTGACCAAGTTTTCATTTAACCAAGAATGTGATTTTTCCAATGTGTGGAAAAACAGCTCCAATTCCACACTAAATGCCGTACTACATATTATCAAAGACACAAAAAATTCGATTTTAAGTAAAAACATGGAGGAATAAATATATATTTTGCTCTATGGTAAAAATAATTTTGTTTCTCTTTCTGATTTGCAAAGCTTTTGATGTTTTATTAGATTTGTTTTATATCTTCAGTTTCGTGTGACATGTCAACGAATGAATATGTACATACGTAGTTACGGGTTTTTTTTATTTATAAAACTTTTTTTTGTTTTATTTTCGAAATATTGTGCTTATTTAAAATGTTTTTTAAGTATTAAAGTAAAATTTTAAGTTTTCTAATTATGCTCATATTTCGCCATCAATAAATTTTACAAAAAAAATGCAACAAAAATTTCTTTAATTTCATAATAAAACCGGAACGTGAAAAGTACTATGAAAAGCTGCTCTAGTAGCATGGAGAAAAGTGTGTGCAATTAGTATGAAAAAATATATGGAACAAACTCGGATTTCCGACAAAATTCCATGTAATTTCCAATGCGATTTTTTCTCTTTTTAGTCGAGATTCACACCCACACTGGAATTTTTGTGATACTTTTCTTTGGCGAGTAGTACGAATTCCCTGTACTTTACATGGTTCTTTCCATAGAAAGAGTGTGGTTTTGGCACGCGAATGTAAACGGAATTCTATCGGCATTTCATATTGGGGACATACCAAATGTACCGAAACAAATAAACTTTAAAAAAATCAATATCACGTGATCTCAAATATAACCACAACAAGAAAAATATGGGGTTCTACATTTACACTAGGAAGCAGTATGTATTTATTTTATCATAAACGGGAATGATTGGTTCGTTTCTCGGGATATTCTGACTTTAATATCGTACGGCATGTATTTTTCAAAAATTCGTGGAGCTATAACCAAAAGGTAGGTCTCAACTTTTTGGTACGTTTATTCTCTTCTTATTATTAAAAATTCTTTTCGCCATTCGGATTGACTAATTTTACATAGCATCGATATAGGCCTTGGGTTGAAACTATTTGACAGATGTTTATTAACACTTCGCCAATACGGATTAACTTTGAAATTACCAAAATGTAAATTTTCACAAGAAAATGTAACATTCCTTGGTCACGATATTTTGCAGCATGAAATAAAAGAAGGAAAAATGTCCACGAATTCCAGAGATTTTGGCCAGTTGTAGCCAGCTATTTTATGAACTTTGTGCCGTATTTTTCAATGATAGCAGAGCCACTAACACGTCTTACGAAAGCAAACTCCAATCGAAACTGTCACTTTTGGTGGACCGATTTTGACCAAAATTCACTGGGATCTTGCAATTTGTGGAAAAAGTTTAAGTATGAGGTTCAATCCCGATTAATGATGGATCCATCTGTGCTGAGCACGGCCGAATTTTTGTATTGATGCTAATTTAATTTAGAAACCATAATTTCTGTAATTATGTGGGGGTTTCCATAATATTAGTATTGTAAATCATATAATTTTAAAAAATTTGGAGACAACGAAAACCTCCTATGGATGCTGCAAATTCCAGTGTATCTATTTCAACCAAAAATCATTGGTATCTCCCAATTTACGGGTAAAACTTAAGTCTGAAGTTTCATCCGGATCAGTCAAACTGCCTGGGCTGTAGAGGGGCACAGACATTTAGGCTGCACGACACACGCGCAGACACACACACATATTCACACACTAAGAATTTTTAATAACCACTCTTTTTGAATTCGGCGATATAACGAATGGTAAATCTGCAAAAACCTGGGGTCAAAACTTTTCATGATTACTATTCTTACTTTTACTACGTAAAAGAAAATAAAACAGCTTTTCGTCAGAAAACGTCATTTCCTCTTAAATTTTGGAAAACCGATCTGGGCAGATAATTTTGCAAATTTAACTTAGAATCTTTCAGTACATAGAAGGTTTTCTCGTAAATAGTATACTTTTCAAAATAGTTCCAAAAAGAACTACACCTCCGATGGGCTTTTTGGCCAAAATTCATTGTGATGTGTCTCCCAATTTGTGGGAAAAAGCTTATGTAAGAAGTTACATCGTTTGACATTTCACACCGATAAGTCAATCTGTCTGGAATGTGGAGAACCAACAGACATTTAGTTAGTCTGGACACTGACAGAGTTTTTTAAAGCACTTTTTTAACTCCGGCGATATGGAAATACTGTAAAAATTTCATACAAAATTTTTCGAGATTATTATACTTTTCATAATTATTTTACTACGTAAACGGAAGTGAAAACTGTTTTTTTGTAAAAAATCGTCATTTCCGTTTCAATTTTGGAAAATTAATTTGAACCGATATTATTGAAATTTTTATTTAGAATCGTTTAGTTCATTATCGTTTTTAACGAAAATTATATATTTTTCAAAATATTTGCAAAAACGAAAAGCTCGTATGGAGGCTGACATTTCAGGTGGAGCGATGATTTTAACCAAAAATCATTAAAATATCCTAATTTATGGGGAAAGTTTAACTCTGAACATTATTCCGATCAGTCAATCCGTTAGGGCTGTACAGAATCCGCATGCATTTAGTCTTCAAGAAACCAAAGACACAAATTTCTTAAAATACTTTAATTTACTAAGTAAAAGAAAGTAATAAAACAGTTTTTTGTAAAAAAATCCGTCATTTTGCTTTAATATTTGAAAACTGACCTGAACCGCCATTTTTGAAATTTTAATTTAGAATCTTATAGTTCATACTCGTTTTTCTCGTAAATGATATACTTCTCATAATAGCTACAATGGAAACTGTCTCTTCAAGTGGACCGATTTCAACCAAAATTCACTGGGATTTGACAATTTGTGCAAACGGTTAAGTATGCGGTTTATCCCGATTAATCTATTCGAAATATACTTTTCTTTTCAAAATATTTGCAAAAAATCACACATCTCCCATTTTATGGAAAAAGCCTAAGTCTGAAGTTTCACCCCGATCAGTCAATTCGTCGGGGCTGTAGAGAATGAACAACATCTAGTTTGCACGGCACCACTCACACACACACACACACACACACACACACACACACACACACACACACACACACACACACACACACACACACACACACACACACACACACACACACACACACACACACACACACACACACACACACAGCGAATGTTAGTGATATGCAAACATAAACATTAAAAACTACTTTCATTGACTTCGGTGATATTGGCGAATGGAATATTTGTAAAAAGTAATAAAAAAACTGGCAATAAACTGATGAGAAAAAATGCTTTCCAGACTCGTTGCACTTTTCGACAACAGGCATTACAGCTAGCATGTAATAATTATAATCATATAGTAACATGTGGATATAATACGTAATTACATTAATTAATTCATAATATTTTTTTCTTTTAGTTTACAAATCCCCCACATACATTTTGATTTTCAAATTTTCTTTGTTTTATTTTAGAACTCTTTTCTATAAATTTTCATTTCGGGATGGAGCTACACTTTTATAACCTTTACACTTTTTTCGAGATGGGTACACTTTAGCTAAAAAACGTAACAACCAATTCCGGCTCGAGTTAACTTCAACAACTATTTTTTTATATAAAATATTTTAGAACTATTCATATATATTTACAATAACAGTCATAGTCAAAATAATTTCGCGATATCCGATCATCAAGGTACACAATAAATCTCTATATTAAGCAGAAAATTATGTAAAAGAAATACAAATTTTAAAAGCAATTACATTTTTTGGATAATTTTGAGCCACACGCCTCATACAAATGAGCATAAGAGTTCACAATGTAGGGTGCAGTTCACAAATTGTTGTTACTGTTACATAATTAATTAATTAAACATTATTATTATTATTATATTTATGATTCTTGATGACCAACAGTCCATTATGCCATTGGCCAAAGTGTTTGGGAATCACTGTGGAAACTGCTCCTACTAAGATTTTTAGAATATTTCTCATGCAATATCATTACATTATTTTAGTTAAAATAAATTGTTAGTATTGTTGGTGTTGTTTGTATTGTTGCTATTGTTAGTATTGCAAATGTATATATTATAACCACAAATTTGACTTCCCGTACAAAATTAAGTTGGGTGAGCAATACTAAAATCATTCCAAATTCGGTAGATTGGGCTGTAAAATCGAACAGTTTTGTTTACCGATGAAAATTTTATTCGAGATAAGAAGTGAAGATTAAGCAGTTTTTATAAATTATCTGGGTCAGCTCGATAATATAGATTTATTTTTAAAACAATTCGGCCGCTTCTTGGGCAACTAGACGATCGAAAACTCGCGATTAGACATGTTGCCTAAGAACACCAAACAAACAATTCATTACTGAAACAACAAACTACATATTTGTATTTGTTTGATAATGTTTAATTTAAGTATATTTTAACTACACACAAAGAGTCAGTAATATAGTCTCACTAAGTTAAAAACGTGGCATAATTAATAATTGCTTGTTTAAAAAAAATTATAGCTCGTAGAATTTTAGCACATGTAACTCACACTTGTTGAAGCTGCATCTCGTAATTTTTTCCGGAGGAAGAATTTAATAGAAATCGAACTCCACAATACATAAAATACAAAAAATGTAACTCGCGAACGAATTATTTTTTCATTTGCTCTACTTCGAACATTTATATTAAAATAGTGACACACAGAACATGTTACTAAAATTAAATTAAATGCTTGCTCTTATGATACATTTTAACATTAGCATCTTAAATAAATTTATAACACTGGACTTACTTGTTATCTTTGGTGGATTGTACCTAGTAGATTGTAACCAACCGAATTGTGGTTTTTCTAAACTAATTACATCCTGTCTTACTTCTGGGCAATGAGGACAATTTTCAACATTTGTGCAAGCCTTACCCGCCCGATTTAAAATATGATCAATACTAAAGTCACTTTCTTTTAAATCAGTTTTACTTTGACAATCTGCCACATTAAATTTTTCGTCACAATTATAACTCATATTAACTAGTACTAAAGAGTATATCAACATTTCATACCAAACTCAAAAAAAAATCTTGCAATTGTAAATTACATTCAAAAATTATTTATTGGGCGTTCCTAAAATATCACATTGTAAAAACCCTCTAAATACATAAGTATCTTATGTATCTTTTAGGACACACAAAATATGCTAACTAAATTCT
The DNA here is from genome assembly GCA_963691935.1 of Nephrotoma guestfalica. Classification (NCBI taxonomy): domain Eukaryota; kingdom Metazoa; phylum Arthropoda; class Insecta; order Diptera; family Tipulidae; genus Nephrotoma; species Nephrotoma guestfalica. Next base: position 92,770,476 of record OY829915.1, read on the forward strand.
AACCCCTCGTATCTTTCCTTTTTTATTTTATAATTTAAAAAACGACGATGCATACGCAACAGTTAAACAGTATCAATTACATTGTTTCTTTATTAGTCCGATTAGTGCAGTACAGGATAATCATCCAATCCGTAAAGAGCAAACGGATATTGTTTAGGTACACACAACTACAAAAACAAAACATTTGCCTTATCTGTAAAATATATCGGAGGGAAGTTGGGAATCAACATTTGGATTATAGATTTAAAACCACAACAACTAAACAGTTTCAATATGTTTTGTAAAACTGCGATTGTTTGTTTTTATCAGAAAATTTAGATCTACATGCATGGGCAAAATTATTTGGAAGGTAAGTTTTTCTTACGAAAGGTTGGTTATCTTAAGTAAAATAATAAATTTTTAAGTTTTATTATAAAATATTAATTAGAAATTAATGTTTATAAACATCATAAATAAACACATATAACAACAAAAACAAAATGCTAGGAAAAACCTCATTGTTTTTTTTTTGTAATTTTTACATTATTTCAATTGAGCATAAGTACATATTTGGGATTTATTTGACATTTTTTAATTATTACGCGTATTATAATTTGGATTTTTTTCATTTTTAATATCGAGTGACGCCTCCTTTTGCGAATATTACAGCCTGAACACGATTTAGCATTCGTAATTTTTTTAAAATAGTCTCGATAAACCTCGCGGATTTCATTTCCGACTTCATTTCTTTCAAATTTTCGGTTACGTATGCCACATTTCGCTTGTCTTCAGCCCAAACATTACATTTTGCGGTGTGAATGGTCTTATTGCAGCAACTAGTCTCCCCCAATGAGATAGTCACCACAAACAGCTGTATGGTCATTTAAAATGTGAAGGTATACATTTTTATCAAATGAAGTGTGTTTTTTAATTTTTTTTTGTGCAAAACAATAATTGTCATTGATCATCACCAAGCTTAAATTTTTGAAAAATGTCCAACAATTTATTTGGCTGAAAATTAAAGAACATTGCATCCCAATTAAGACCCCGATTCAAGTATTTTGAAAAAACCTACTTTTTGTGGTACCATAGCAACAAATCTAACTAATCTAGCACTTTTATTTTAAAAGTTTTATATAAGTTTTATAAAAGTTTTAATATAAGTTTTATTGGAAAATTGACGGGTGCTTTTTCCAATTTTCCCTCTAGATTTTCCGCTGTGTCATAGTACATGACAAACAATATTCGAAAAGATCGCAAAGGTGTTGGTACCATTGCGACGCTATCAGGTAACAAAACTTAGATCATTATACTGTGGGCAAAAAGTAGTAAGACTTTTTAATTTAAATTTCGCGAGGAAAACCATTCGTCGAAATATTTTTTTTCCTATGTTGGTATGACTGTTAGAGACATCTGTGGCAAATGTCATATCAAAATAATCATTAGTGTTTAGTCTTTCTGAAGTACAAAAAGTGCATTCGGCGATTTTTACAATGAATGAAATTATCCAACAAAGAAGTTCCATTAAATTTTGTGTGCGAAATCAATTTTGTGGTGCCGAAACATTCAGAATGTTGCAAAGGGCCTTCGGTGATAATTGTATGTCGCGAGCAAGTGTTTTTGATTGGTACAAATTGTTCAAAGAGGGTCGAGAACGTGTTGACGACGAACCACGTTTAGGACGGCCATAACATCAACTGATGATCAACACGTTAATAAAATTAAGGAATTGGTGCTCGAGAATCAACGATTAACAGTCAGAGACCTTACTGGCATCGTTGAAATATCGGAAGGATCAGTGAGAACCATTTTGAAAGATCATTTGGGCCTATGTAACGTTGCGACTCATAAAGATCTAGTGGCCTAAGCCGATCACACCCGCACCGTTACGTAGAATTAAATTATCCAGAACAGGGACTGTACGACGGTGTCTATTCTGCGCGGCTAAGCTCAGGTCTGTCGTGGGTCTTGCTACAGTGTGTATCGGATCTAGTTTAACCGTCGGACTAAGGTTAACGAAGAAAATAATAATAATGATGTTAATAAGAATCTAATGCAACAAAAAAACAAAACAAATTTAGCTAAACACGATATTACTCTATCTTGATTAAAGATTTCCACGGTTGCACTAACTACACCCCACTTAAAATATAGAATTATTTAGGCATTATATGAATAGTACAAAGTAAAATAAATTCAGAAAAACAGAAACAAAAAAACAAATCCTAAGCAATCAAAACAATCAAACTAAAAATGCAACAATAAAGAGAAGATAATAATAATAAATTGAACGAAATAGAATTTGTATATAAATTATCGGTTTAATGTATTTAATTTAAAAAAAATATTTAACGCATTTAGTAATCGAAAACTAAGACTAAAATATATATTTTTGATTCGGTTTGAAAATAACTAAGAGTCCAATATAAAGTTCAATAAAAAAAAAAATAATTGAAGTAATATAAGCGACTTACCCCCAAAACAAGAAAACGAATTTAATTATAAGCAAACGTAAATCTAAATTAATCCTATATAATACAGAAAAGAAAATTAACAAAAAAAATTAAATTTGATCGTTATAACGGGTGTTTTTTTAGGAGGTTTGTTTTTCCGATAGATGTCGTTTTATTTTATGACAGTTGTTTTGACAGTTCAAAGTGGCATTTCTACTCAGTATTGTTTGGCAAATCATTATGAATAGGTTAACTCCAGAACAACGTTTTCAAATCGTGGAAATTTATTTTCAAAATCAGTGTTCAATTAAAAATGTTTATAGAGTACTTCGTGAATTTTATGGTGCACATAATCGTCCGTCAGAGACCACCATAAAGAACGTAATTACCAAATTTCGGTCTACATTCACTCTTTTGGATGCCAAGCCACCGACAAGAATGAGAAGAGTTCGTACAGAAGAAAATATTGCTGTCGTTGAGGCCAGTGTCGAAGAAAACGACAATTTATCGATTCGTCGTCGTGCTCAGCAAATTGGACTTTGTCCATCGACTTTATGGAAAATTTTACGTAAAGATTTGGGTTTGGTGCCATACAAAATTCAATTGGTGCAAGAATTAAAGCCACACGACCATCGTTTGCGCCGTGAATTCAGTGATTGGTCGTTAAATCAATTGAACGAAGATCCATTTTTTTACCGTAAAATTCTCTTCAGTGATGAGGCGCATTTTTGGTTAAATGGATACGTCAACAAACAAAATTGTCGCATTTGGAGCAAAGATAATCCACACGCCGTTCTAGAATTACCAATGCATCCTGATAAATGTACTGTTTGGTGCGGTCTATGGGCTGGTGGGATCATCGGTCCATATTTCTTTAAAAATGAGGAAGGACGACGCGTTACCGTGAATGGAAATCGATACAGAACCATGTTAAATGAGTTTTTGTTGTCAAATCTTGAAGATATGGATATGAATGAAATGTGGTTTCAACAAGATGGTGCCACTTGCCATACAGCACGTGAAACAATCGACTTATTGAAAGAAACTTTCAACGACAACATTATTTCGAGAAATGGTCCGGTGAATTGGCCTCCGCGTTCGTGCGATTTGACGCCACTCGATTACTTTTTGTGGGGATACGTGAAGTCATTGGTTTATGTGGATAAACCTCAATCGATTGACGCTTTGGAAACCAATATTCAACGTGTCATTGCTGACATACGCCCTCAAATGCTTGAAAAAGTGCTGGAAAATTGGACCTCCAGAATGACATTTGTGAAAAATAGTCGTGGTAGCCATATGCCAGAAATTGTGTTTAAATGTTAAATGCCAAAAAATTATCTACCAAATAAAAAAAAATTTTGGTCATTTCATAATTTTATATGTGTTTTATTCAAAAAAAAAATCGGCAACCTCTTAAAAAAACACCCTTTATTAGGTGATCATTTAACAACAATACAAATTGGTGTCATATTTTAATATATATATATATATATATATATATATATATATATATATATATATATATATATATATATATATATATATATATATATATATATATATATATAACCGCACACTCGCATTGAATGTACTCTGGTACCCAAAAAAACCCAAACTAAACGGTTTTTTTTCCTCAGGGCACGATATATTACACTTAATGAGGTATATATTAATTTCTTTTATATGCTGGTGCTTTGCCGAAATCCGAGTAATTCACAGAATCCTAATATTGTATATGTTTTTCTTCCAAATCGCAGTCAATTAGCCACATGAACCCGAAGGCCGCAAGTTGGAATTCTTGACTAAGAGTAAAATAAATAATATCACAACCGAAACGTATGACCAACGGAACTCGTGAAAGTACACACAACAACATACCTTATAATATTTTATTTACAGTCGAGCCAATATGGCTCCGGGTCACTACAGGTTCCTACCCAAAACCCACCGACTACAGGCGGCCCTCGAAATTACCAAATAAAGGACTTTCCTTTTTTTTTGTGCTCTATGTTTTTATGTACACAACTTTTAAATAAAATACTTTAAACACTGTACTTTACACTGTACTTTACACTGTACACTATATTGAGTATCGTTTGAATTTTGGGAACTGACTGACCGTATTATCATTTGAATACTTTTCCGCTTTTTTTTTATTTAAAAAAAAAAGAAAAACATACTAATTAAAAAGTTTACGAATGTTTATGTTCGAGAGAAACACAATCCAAATTGCTAAGCAATATCACTTTGTGTGTATAAATAAATAAAATTCTAGTTCTAGTATCGGACTTACAGATCTTACATATTATGATAATTGAAGTCCACTTCCGAATAACAAAATATCGCCATTGTGCTAGTTGGAACATGTACTCACACCATCGGAATTATCTTTATGGTGAATGCTAAATACAATTTTTAATTAGTATGTACATTTGGTAGAGAAAATATTAATGCAATCTCCAGAGTAAAGATGTACACAATACATAAAACAGATCAACCAGTAACAAAAAGGTCGTTTGACTACAATAAAAAAAACAGATCACGAGTATCTGTCAGTTGACGGACTGCATGTCACATAAGAATTAAAAAAAAACTATACAACCAGTTGTACTGCTTAACTGGAATGCATGATCGAGAACTACGTTAACAAATAAATTACTTAGTTTGTAGCGAAATGAACACACCTAAGAAAAGTGAAATCACGATTGGTTTCAAAACCACTCAATTTTTGAGCGTCGCGTTGACGTCTGTGAAACAATGCTTTCCGACTACCAGGATGTCATGAAACGTATTATAACTGGCGATGAGTCTTGGATCTATGCTTACGACCCGGAAACAGACGATCAATCAGCCAAATATCGTGCCAAAGGTGAGCCGAAGCCGAAAAAACCACGTCAAAGCAAGTCAAAAATCAAGGTGATGTTGACAGTTTTCTTAGATTATCGAGGTGTGGTGCACTCCGAATTCCTTCCTACCGGCCAAACTGTCAACAAGGAATACTATTTGAGTGTTATGCGTCGTTTGCGTGAAGCTATTCGTAAAAAGAGGCCGGAATTATGGGTCGACAACTCTTGGTTTTTGCACCACGATAATGCACCTTCTCATACTGCATTGGTTTTACGTGATTTTTTCGCTAAAAATTCCACCCATATCGTTCCGCAACCACCGTATTCGCCTGATTTAGCTCCGTGTGATTTCTGTCTGTTCAGCAAACACAAACGACCGCTCCGGGGAAACCGTTTTGAGTTAATTGAAGACGTTAAACGTGAATTGGTACGCGCATTGGAGGCTATTCCGGAAATTGACTTTAACAACTGTTTCTCGGATTGGAATAAACGTTGGCACAAGTGTATTGAGGCCGAGGGGATTACTTTGAGGGGGACGAAATAGATTTGGAGAAATAAATAAAGAATTTCAAAATTATGAGTCTTACTATTTTTTGCCACAGTATTATATCAAAAGAAGGACACAAAAACATGATGACAGATAATAATTAACGCTTGTGGCGTAATACGAGTAGTTAATAAAAATTAAACATTAATCGAAAAATTTCTCTGGTGATTTATTTTTCCAAACACGCAATCGCATAATTGAGCCGTTTATTTTGAAAGTGGCATAAGTCACTTTTTTAAGTCGAGATATTTAAGGGTTTGCGTTATAATATGTTTAAAAATATTCATGCCAACTTTCTAGAAGATTTACTTGTATTTGTTATCTCAGGGTACTTATATTAATAATTGGAATTTTTTAAAATGAAGATATACCGTTAAATTGAAACTAATGTTATCATTAACTTGATTTTTTGGAAAAGTGACCTATGCCATTTTCAAAATAAACGGCTTAATTATTGGGGGGTATAAATAAGTTTGGAGTTTTTTTTATAATTTCGATGCTTTATTCAGCGAAATTGGTACAATGTATTTTATTCAAGGTATTTTCCATCTTTAGCTACGACATTTTCCCATCTTTCAGGCAGCATACGGATTCTGCGTCGAAAAAATTTCTCGTATTTCGAGGCGATCCAAGAATCGATCCTATTTATGGCTTCTTCGTGAGCAGTGTAAGTGCTGCTCGGCTGGGCCTTTGATGGAAAGAGAACGTCCCATTGAAGCGCCTCCAAAATTTCCTTGACAACTCTTGGAACATGTGGCCGAGCGTTGTCGTATTGAAAGATCACTTTGTCATGTTTTTTGGCATATTGTGGGCGTTTGCGCTTCAATGCTCGGCTTAATTGCATCAATTGTTGTTGGCTGGACTTACTCCACAATTTTCTGCGCTTTGGGTTGTCGTAGTGGATCCACTTTTCGTCCCCCGTGGCACTTTTCTCCCTCGACTCGATGCAAAAACCCCTTCCGATTTTGTCTTTGGAGCAGTTATTCGCATGTGAAAAAATGGCGTTTGACGTCTCTTGGCTTGAGCTCATTCGGAACCCTATTTCCTTGTTTTTGCACCATATCCATAGTCTTTAGAAGGGGTTGAATCACTTGTTGAGTCACTCCTAAAGTTTCAGCGAGATTTTCTTGAGTTTGGCATGAATCTTGGTCCACTAATGCCTCCAACTCAGCGTCTTCAAACTTAACTGGTCTCCCTTCGCGTTCTTGGTCACTGGTGTCAAAATCATTATTTTCAAAACGGCAGAACCAGTATTCACATGTTTTTATTGATGGAGCATATTTCCTATATGCTTCACACAGCAATCGATGTCCATTAGGTGCAATTTTCCTCAAATTAAAACAAAAATGCAGCGCTTCCCGCAAATTGTGTTTAGTTGGCACAAAGATTGACATGGTTAGAGGTTAGAGCACAAAAAAATATGTAGTTTACACTTCAGCGAAATGACACAAACGGAAATGATGGAATTGGATGGAAATGATGACGCTTTAACATGACTATAGTTATCGCCCGATGCAACTTAATACTGGTTACGCCATCATATGTAAATCCCTCAAAACTTATTTGTACCCCAAATATATTTATTCCCATCCCCATGTCCATTTAGTTAGTATCAATTAATTACAAATATGTTATTTTTTTATTCCAGCAAGAAATTAAATTAATATTTAATAAAAAAATGGAGCTGGTTTTGACTTTTGCGGGGAGTGGTCCTGTTTTTTTTTAAGTTTAAAATTATATTTTTATTAAGCTTTGGCTATATAAAAAATTTAATAGATTGCACCAGCCTTATCTAGGTTTTAAAGATGAAAAGAATATTTGCAACAGGCGGATTATATTATTCCAAAGGACCATTTTCGGGATTAAATACACCAAACTGTAAACCTAGGTGTACAGGCTTGGTTTTAAATTAGTAAAATTGCGGCTATGGAGTGTGGACACAACTGATTGAAATTTTAATGGGCTACACATTATCTTATAAATAAGTTTGTTAGCTTAAAATTTAATGTAAAGTTCGAATCTAAATTGAATTGTAGCTAAATAAATAAATAAATAATATTTTTACTAAAAATAATAACTTCGATAAAATATGTATAGTAAGAAAATTTAACATAAACCAATTTTATTCTTCGATTTTCTTGTGTAAACATATTTTTATTTCACTCTGTTTTGGTTACATTTTGATGTATATGAAAGATAGAAGCAAGAGGGGGTTGGATGTACAGCTTATCTAACCAAAAGCTATTGCTTTTGAAAATTGGAATACATTAAGTGAATGAACACAATTTTTGTAGCAGTATTTACGAAATGGAGATGTTTTCTTTCAATCTCTAATAAATAAAATAATAAATTTTGTAATTATGTTTTATTTATTAGATAATTTTAATGAAATTTAATAAACCCAAATTTCTTGTGTGATCAAATATCATTACTCCCACTTACATTTCAGAAAACCAACCCGGTCAATCCTTGTTTAAAATTGAATATTTAGATTCTTTTAAATTTTTAATTCTTTCTGGTTCTTTGTAAATGCTATACTTTTCACCAATTCAAAATACTCCTACGGAAGCGGCCACTTGCGGACCACAGACGTCCACCATACAAGGATCTCAAAATTTTATGGAGAAAGCTTAAGTATGAACTTTCATTAGTAAATCCGCATTGTCTGTAGAGATACCGAATCTTGGTGAAATAAAGTTTTTTTTTATCAAAACTCGCAATTTCTGGTAAATTTAAAAACTTTAAACAAATTTTGATTGAAATTTAATTTACAATTTTTTTGTTGAATCGTTTTTCATAAATGCTATGTAAATAGTTTAATATTTGCAAAATATAAAAAGGAAAATCACCATTGGGACCCGTTCGTGCAAAAAGCTTAAACAAGAAGTTTTATCCAGATCAGTCAATCCGTCTAGCCTGTAGAGAGGCAAAACTTTGGTTGAAAAATAGTTGTTTGCCAAAAATCGAAACTTACTTCTAAATTTTGGAAAACTGATGTGATCGTTTTTCTCGTAAATTATATATATTTCAAAATATGTGCAAAAATCGAAATAGCTCCTGTGAAAGCTGCTACTTCTTGTGGAATGATTTCGGTCATACATCACCGGGTCATCTCAATTTATGAAAAATGTATACATCACCGGGTCATCTCAATTTATGAAAAATGTTTAAGTAAGAAGTTCTCCCCGGAGAAAAAATGTTAACTTGTAGGTAGGGTTGGGTATTTCCCGAGAAAATCAGTATCTCGAGATTCGGGATTTCCCGAAATGATGAGGAGTTCAATTCTCGAGATTCGGGATTTCTCGAGATTCAACATTCGGGATTTCCCGAGAAATCGAAAAAATTGAAAAAACAAAATAAGAACGTAAACTATTCTAAAACCACTGTAAAAACAATTAAATAAAAAAAATGTATTTTTTTAATTTAAAACATTACTTATTTTATTGAACTCAACTAACAAAACAAAACAATTCAAATGATATTTTAAAAAACACAAACTGTCAATGGCCGCATCTGACAATCGCGAACGCGTTTGTGACACAAAATTCCCCGATATCAATCAATTGCGCTCGTTTTGAGTCGACGTTGGCTTATTGTATTTAATGCTCCGATTAGTCTTTGAACGTTTTGTATTTTCTGCCCAGTTTTTGTATACACATTTAGCTCACTCTTAAACGGCGGAAAAAGTTCGTTCGCTGCATGTCGTTCAATGCTTGCGTTTGGCTTTGAGCATTGCTGTAAATATTTTTGAAGTTGTTTTGCCATGTCATCTTCTTCATCACGACAACATCTTCAAAATCAGAAACTGCTTGGCCCTCTGGAATGTTTGAAGGGAAAAGACGAACCAGGTACGCCTTGGCTTCTTTAATTAGTTCTGTTTTCGAACATGGATGGAAGAATGTCGACTTCTCACTCTCACAACAACTATTTACCGGATCGTTGAAATATCTAAAAGTAGATAACAAACGACTGCATCTGCGATCCGTTAGTTTTCTTTTTAGGCTGGATAGAAACAGGTCGCTCAATTCAGTGTGCTGTTTCTCCAATTTTGTGAACAAAAATTGTAGAATAGAATCCGCTGCAAGTAAATTCAAATTTTGTCGGCTGAGAGCTTCAACAGCAACCCGTATACATTTTAGAGCATTAATGATATTTGCACAATGCTTTTCTTCTGCGTCCATAGTGGCGATAAACGATAAATTGAGAGTATCGAGGGCTTTACGAACGTGCTTGCTAATGCGAAGGTATCTCGTTAGCATCGATTCAAGACTATTCCAAGGCGTCTTGCAATCCAATATCAAGTAAAGCTCTTTCTTTTCGACTTCTTTAACATAATTCTGGAAGATAGAATTTGTACAGGCGAGTTCTTGAATTTCAAAATAATTTTGCGGTCTTTGGTTATGATTTCAAATGTAGATTTAATAGACATCGTTTTATCAGAAACAAATATGATATCGCCGTCTGCGCCATCAGAATCGTTTGAACAACTATTTTGTGTCAGCCAAATGTTTTTAACTTTTTATGCGTTATTTAAACCAATTGAAATACACTCTTAAAAACAAAATTTATTCAAAATTTTAACCAAAATTTCTCTAGAAAAAAAAGTGGACATCTCGAGATTCTGGGATTGAAAATAGACGGGATTTCTCGAGAATCTCGGGAAATTTCCGAAGCCCAACCCTAGTTGTAGGCCATTAGTTATACAGTCGCAAAATAAAAAATTAAATAATTAGAAAAACAAATAAACTGTTTAAATAAAAAAATGGAGTGATAATATGTTTTGGCCAACATACGACTTTCTTTTACCACACATCAATTTAAAGCGAAAAATTAAACTTAACGGACTTTTGGTAAAACTGTATAATCAAAAATCATTAATTATACTTCCGAAAATCCTTTGCGCCCAATCTTTGCTCCTTATACGGCTTCTACATTTAAAATGGAGTGGGGTTCACTAACTGGAATTAGTTAAGAAAATATTGTTATTTGAGCCTAACCAATTAAACGTCCATAAAACTACCATCATAAAACTAAATTTGATCTATATTGATTCAGAAACTAGCAAATTCCACTCGACTTTGTGAGCTTGCTGAAATGATTCCAACACCATCATATGATTCCTTTTAAAAATAAGTAGCGGTAAGTAACTGAGCTCATATGGTCTATTGAGGAATTTTAGAATAGCGACGGCGGCCCTGATCTGCTTACTACTTCAAAGGGAGATAGGTTTAATATTCGGCTTTGGACAATGTAGTGGTAGCAAAACCCATTATAGTGCTCGCGTCTTAGGTGCGAGTAATAAACACATTTTTTAAACACTTGTTTTGTTCTTTAGCCTAAATTGAATATTTTAATTTAAAAAATGTTTCCAAAAAGTTTAAAAAATCACTCGATCGATTTCGGCTTGGACATTAGGATTTGTAAAAATATTAATTTAGTTATATACAGCAGGAAAAAGCAACAAATAAATAAAATAAGGAGAGACAAAAAATAGGCAATAAAAATGAATCTATTAATCGTCCAACCCTTCTGTTGTTTATATGGAAAAAATTAATAATAAAGGGGCGGCGTGAAGAGGGAGGAGGGGCTAAATAGCAGGTAAGCGATTAGTCATCGGCTGAGTAACCAAATTCAAGGTATATTGAAGTACATTTATTTACCCGACGTATTAGTAATATTATTAAGAGCGTGAGAATAGAACAGGGCAGAATTGGCAATTGGTGAGAAACGGATATTTCTCTCTGATCGTTAATAATATTCCCAGCCTAAGGAGAAGATGAGTTCCTGGGTTGATTTTGCTGTACGTGTTCGATCGTTGGCATACAGCTATATCACTTTCCGCCTTCCTTGGCCCGTAAATAGTCTTTTTTCATCCAGAGCATCACTTAATTTGATCAATTAGCCTTGGTGACGTTCAGCTGTAACAGTTTGACCTGGTTCCACAAGCTCGTAGTAAATGACTCCTTAATCCCACCACTAACAATTTCTTGACATGAATATTCATTTTTCCAACTGATGCTGATGGCTGGCCTGGATCAACCCATAGTTTTCTGCGTTTAGGATTATCGTACAAAATCCACTTTTCATCACCCGTAATGGTTTTGTGCAAAAAATTATTTCTTTTGTATCGAGAAATTCATGCAGATGTCCACTCTTCGGTTTTTTTTTCTTCGGTCAGTTTATGAGAAACCCATTTGCCTTCCTCCTGATATGGCTGGGTGAGTAACTCCTAATTATTCTGCAAGCACTTTTAGGGCTTAACTCGGATTTTCTTCCAGTAAAGCTTTAAGTTTTTCGTCTTCAAATTGTTAACTGCAACTGGACGTGAATCGTCGAAATTAATCAATTCCATAGCTTGAGCAGCATTTTTTATTTCAAAACAGAATAGAACGCAATGACGTAAATGTTGCTTATCGACATCCATCTCTTAAAATTGATACATACGGAACGACAGCTTGTAAATGACTCAAACTTATGTCATAAAAACACCAATGACTATAAGCTACATATATCCAAAATGGCGGGCGATTTGGATGCGTTCAAGTATACTTTATTGCAACCAACTTCAGGGCCGCGTGTTTCTACTTGCATACCTAAATTTGTTAATTAATTCAAAATGTCCATTACGTAACTTTTTTTTATCGATAATTGAATTTCACTAAGGTCTTCTTGATCTAGGTTTCCGGTTATTGCTTTCATGAAACTATCTAAAAGGATAAATAATCCTCTTTTGTTTCTACTTTTATATGTATTCGGCAATATGTTACGCAATGATGCAGAATCTACTTAAATATAAGTCCTGCTGTAACTCTCATTGACAGATATCTATATAAAAATAAATAACGAAGATTGTGTTGGTTTTTGTTTGTATCTGCACCTACTTAGTTTTAAAAAAACATTACTATAGAAAAAAATTACTAATACATCTTTAGTTAGTTATTGTTTATTTCATATGTGTGGAGTTAGCAGGGCTTATATTTAAGTACATTCTGCAATGATGTATACCATTTATCCAATCTTCTTTCAGCTATTAACGATTGTATATCTTTTTGAATTTCAAAACTTTGCATTTTTGATTTGCATTGTTTTGGATATCAGATAGATACGAGTACATATTGTTTAATAGTGTTCTATTACTCTGGTTTTATAGTTGTAGAGCGAGTACGCCTTTTCCATTGCTAAGGTCAAAATGTTCTATATTTCCGGGAATATCCTGTAATAAGATATTATCTAGATTATTATTATGATTGGTGAATTTTCGTATTCAACGTTTATGGACTCTGCGTTTATCAATGTCTAGTGTTATTAGGTTATTTCTCTAAACTCTGTGCTTTATGTATTTTAGAGAAATTCTCTTGGTTCTTGACGTTCAGTATTACTTTGTTTTTTCTTTATTTCGTAATTGAAGTTGTACAAGTATTTTTCTACTTGTTGATCATTTTTACGAATTTTATCCAGAAATTCTTCAGATTGTTCCGACAGGTTTCCTTGAATATTATTTATAATTATATGCCCTTTATGCAATTCGTATGAAGAAAGACTGAATTATTGTATGCAAAAGTTGCTTCATCCATTAGTTCGTAGGTTAGTATATCCTTATTTTCACTATGGATTATTCTTGTTAACTCCGTTAAGGTGTTATGGACTTGTTCTTTAGGACTATTTCCTTTTGATGACTTGGCTGCGGTAGTATGCAATTCTATATTGTACATAGCTATGGATTTATTAAATAATTCTGAGTTGACTTAGAAAAATTGACTCCGAAAAATTATCTATAAACATTCGGATTATAGTTTGAGATTTACGGTTCGGTAACTCGAAAATGGAGACAAATTTTGAAAATACATTCATAATTGTAAGGAATCGTTTAGATTTCAACTCAAAGGTATCGCAATAGTGTATTTCCATCGGCCCATTTGGTGTTGAGAAATTTTGAAATTTCAGATATACTGGTTTGCGATCATATTTGATGAGTTTATAAACATCGCAATTACTTACAAACGTGGTGATTTTTTGCTTTAAATTGGGGAAAAAATAAAATTTCTTTGGTGCGGTAAATTAGTTGGTTTAATTATTTCCTGTTGTTTGTCGCAATCTGTGATATCCTGCAGAAATCTTAGACCTGACTAGTTTTAAATTTGGTTGTTGAGATTTTTTATAGTCTCATCGTCAGTATATATTGCTGAGATTGTGCTGTTAAAATATTTTTCGGCTCTCTTTGCATCTGCTGAATACAATTTTGAATTTTTCGTTCATCATTTCGAAATCCTGGTCGACTAGAATTTCAATTTGACATTTAAGTTATTTATTGATGTTAATGATTCAAGGATATCTTGTGTTATATCATTGGTTTCACTAACGTTCAACGTTTCGAAATTAATCATGATTTCCATCACGTTGATTTCGTGTGACTTTAAGGTAACCATAAACAGAACCAGCGATACAGCGAGCGACAAAATACAACGCCTGTCAAATTAAAATACACATAAACCATAGGATGCTAACACAACCAATGTCGCTGGCGACGACGACATCGTCGCTGAATTGTTTTTTTTAGAATCTATTCTAATTTTGTCGTCGACCCTGCAGTACTACCAAAATAAGTTTCAGATTATTATGTTGGTAAACATTTTTTAGTTTAAATGAATTTCAACTACATCTGAATGTTGTACACAATGTTTTAACTATACAAATTTAAATAGAGTCGATACAAATATAAATGAACTAGTTTAGCGTTAATTTGTTATTATTTTTCTTGTTTCGTCGCTTCAACGCTGACGCGCTGGTTCTGGTTACCAAAGCAACATCGCCAGAAGGCAAATGTATTTTGTCGATGTATCTTGTCGCTGTATCTCTGGTTCTGTTTAAACCTTTACTGACATTACTTGCATTTTTACAGTCTACGCTGATTTTGGTACCTATTAAATTTTCTACGGCTTTAGAATATTCGTTTAAATTTAATTGTTTTATTGAATTGATTCTTTTGGGATATTTTAAATTTTTATTTGTTAAACATTCGATGAGTTCTATTCGTGATAGAGCGTCTGCGTTGGTATTATAGAGGATTTCGTAATCATATTTCCCTAATCGAAGTCTCCATCGGACGATTTTGCTTGTGGGGTCCTTGGCGTTGTATAGTCATACCAACGGTTTGTGATCTTTTACTATGTAACATTTTCTTCCGTAGAGATACGGGCGAATATATTTCACAGCCCAAACTATTGCTAGAAGTTCTTTTTCTATAGTTGCATAGTTTGTTTCTGTTTTTGAAAGTGCACGTGATGCGTATGCTTTTGGTAAGTCTTTACCAATTTGTTAGTATGAAAGGCAGTTTCAAATATGAGTATTTTAAAATTAGCTCGTTCGTTAGTGGTGATTTTCATAGTTCGAAATAATTTTTATAATTATTATCAATTACAATTTTTGATTTTTTTGTTAGACAACTTGTATGTGGTTTGGTTATTTTCACGAAATTATTTATGAATTTCCGATAGTAATTAAACCAAGAAATGATTTAATTTCGTTATGGGTTTTAGGTAAGCTGATGCTGTGTATTGCTTCAATTTTTGTTGGATTAGGCTTGACACCTTCGAATGTGATCACATGTCCAAGAAATTCAATTTGTTTTTAACACAAATGTGTTTTGTCGGATTGTATTTTTAGATTTGTCTTGCGCAATTTTTCAAATACTTTTTGAAGATCTATAAGATGTTCTTGTAGGCTAAAGAAAAGATAATGATGTCATCCATATAGCATAGGACGTGATTGCTCTAGAGCTGTCTGTCCAAGGATTTTGTCCGTTATTAGTTGAAAAGTGCTCGGGGCATTCATCAAACTGAAAGGCATCCTTACGAACTCATAGTGTCCTGATTCGACGCTAAATCCTGTTTTCGTATATCGATTGCTGAGAAATAATTAGCTTTACCGAGTTTCTCTAATATATTTGAGATGTTTAGAAGTGGATAGCGATCGTCTTTCGTTTGTTTATTTAGTTTTAATGATAGTCAAATACGAGACGCCATTTTTTATTACCCTGAGAATCGGTCTTTTTAGGGACTAACCATACTGGACTAGTCCATCCAAGGTGAATATGAAGAACGTATTATCCCATTTGATAACTGTTTGTTGATATTGTCTTTAATTAAACTTTCTGAAGTTCAGTATGTTACGTCCGCGGGTCGTCCCATGAATTTCGCTTTACACTTGGCTGTCAGAGTGTTAACACGCTGTGTACAGAAAAAAAGCGCTGCATAATTTGCGATCAGGCAATTTCGTTTTCGGGATCGAAGAATTGATGAAAAAAACAAATAGAAAGGTAAACGGGGTAGTCAGTTTTTGGTTTTCGATCGTGGCGATCATTTTATGATCATTATATTAGGCCTCATAAAATAAAAAATAAAAAAAAATCATCATAAAAAAATATAAAATAATAAACAGTTTTTTATCGAAAGATCGAGAAGTTTTTTTTTTTTTGAGTAAAAGTACGCGACCGCGTTAGTGAATTGTGGTGAATGTGTTTGTTTTTTTTCCCGGCACGAGATATCATGTATATGTATGATATTATAAACACTTAGAAATTAATAACGTGCCACGAAAAAGAAAAGGGGGATCGTTTAAGACGCCCCAATTAATAATCATAAATATAAAGAAAGGTTGTGCAATTTGGATTTACGGTATTTTTTTTGAACCCACGCTTAAATCATTGGTGAAAGCACGGGAGAAGTGTTTGTGTAAGACTAAGTTTATAGTTGATAAGATTTAAACTAAGTAACAAATTAAGTGTAGTGTAAGGCGTTAACAATTCCAAGAAAAAAATCAAAAGAAAAAAAACGAAAAAGAACGAATCCTTAGAGTACAAGCGTTGTGCAAAAGAATAAAAAGATAACGTGAAATCAAATTATAAACGGTGATTTTTTTTTTTAATGCTAAGTGATCGCTTGTGTTAACTCGAAAGGACTTATCTCTGTCTACATAATAATACATAATAATAATAATAATACATAATAATACATAACATAATAATACATAATAAATATTATAATAACATAATAATAATTATAATAATAAAACAACGAAAATAATATTATCTGATAATCCCTAAGTGATTTTAAGGGGAACAGTTACAATGATGCACCTATCCCATATGAACTCAAAGGTGCTCAATATAACATTGATATTAATATAACATAATATGAAATCCTAATTCTGTGTATGGCCGTTGATGTTTCCCAATTATACATCTTAATATTATATATATAAATATAAACACATAATTAGTAAACTCAAGTGTTTGGTAATCCTAATAATAATCATAATTCAGATAATAATAAAACCATAAACTAATAAAATAATCCAGTCAAAATTCAATAATTTGTATTAAAATACCAAGTACATAACAATAAACACCGAACGTTATGTACTGGCGACACCAACAACAACCAGCATCATCAATCAACATACATCGGAATTCATTCAAAAATCATCAGCATTGCATTATTTAAGTACAATTTACTTTTTATATACCTTTATTGAATTATATTATATTATATTATATACTTATCTTTTATTATATACTAATATTTAATTTTTTTTATATTTCTTTTTATATACCTCCCGCTATTTAATTTTCGTGAACATAATCATTTGTTCTAATTTTTTTGATTTCTCGAGTTAGGGCTATATACTGAAGAATTATAAAATACATAATCGTAAGTAAAATTTTTAGTCAGGATTAGTTAGGGTTAGTTATGTAATTTCTAATGTTACGTTTTCTACTTATTATTTCGGCTTTTCGTTTTTTTTTGTTAATACAACTTAAATTTTCCTTCAATTAGAAGAAACCTAAATTGCATTTCTTTTTTTTTATAGGTCGGGACAGTTTAATGTGGTTTCATTTGTTTATATTTTCTTTCGAATCATCACCTTCAGAGATGAATTAAAGTGGTAATTCAGATGAGGATGCGGCTGAGGTGAGTATGCAGGTTGGGTAAGTAGTGTAGTCTATAGCTGGTTCCTCTCTTTCTTATACGGTCAGCACTGATCTTCTGTTCTGGATTCCCACCCCATCTGCTCCTGAGTCCTAGCCGGCGTAATCGGCCGTTCCAGAACCTCTAGTGGGATAATTTCATCTGTTAACGAGTGGTGGACCAGGGTCATATTTTATGCTTTATACCCACCAGTGTCGATACATCGCACAGTCTTGTTACAAGTATGTCGATATTGTTTGACATACACCACTGGTTTATTATTTTATTCATATCAAGTTTATGTTTTTTCTTTTTTTTTAAATTTTTTTATTAGCTCTGCAATCTGTTCTGGAGCCAAGTCTCTCCAAACTCTTTCGCGCTTTTGCTTTTTCTGTCCTTACTTTTACGCCAGTGTTAGCCAATAACCCGTACGAGGACGTACGGTTATAGGTCCGATTTTATCATCAGGTAAATTATCATGTACTTTTATCATCAGTTGAATCTTAATTTATTTTCCTCGTTGTAAAGGTGTCAGTATTTATTATTAAGTTTTATAATTTCGTGTTTTTTCCCTAATTAGATTAGCTAGATTTATTTTTGATTCCTAATTTTGGGTAGAACATTGTTTCTGTGAGATATGAAAATTGATTTCATGGTATTGATTCAGTTGCTCAACACTTATTTGTTGAATTAAGAAAATTTCCTTTTTATTGTTTGATTTATTTATTATTTATACATATGCCATGTTTGGTGATTGAGTTTGTTATATTACTTCTTGTATTTTGATCGGTTTTATAAAGAATTAACCTTTTTTATTGAAACTGGTATCAGATAGTTATCATAAGAGTTCATAAAGATTTATACTTGATTGTATTCTGTCATGCAATATTAATGAGAAATTTGGACTTAACTTTGAGCTTTGTTAAATTTGTATATCCTATCCTATTAATCCGCTATAGAATTTATTAAACTTTAGTATAAATAATTCTATGGGATGATTAATTCCTTAAATTTTATGAAGGTTTTCTCATTAAGTGTAAGTAGAATTGAACAGACTGGTTATATTTAAATCAGTTGGTGTTTGAAGTTTTTCATTTACGTGTTCAGGGCTGATATAAAATTTATCGGCCCCTGGATCGATGAGAAATTTTAGAATTTTGTGGTATGGTAATTTAGATAAATTTTCTATATTAAATATAATTGATTGTTTTCCAAAGCAATTTATTAAAAATTTTCGTCATTGATTTCTGTTTCAATGTTGAAATGCTCACGCTTAGATTCTTTTTTTATTTGAATATTACTACTAGCACCTTCTTTGATTTCTGGTAATTTATAGGGTTTCTATAATTATTATGGAAATTTTTCATATAACTAGGACAATAATTAGGTTTATGGTTGGACAGAGTTCTTTGGTTATTTGATGTGATATTGTTTTTATTCGTTTCTACGGATTTGCTAGATTTTGGTTTAATTCTGTTAGTGTATAGTAGCCGCATAAAGTAAGTTTGAGTCGTTTCGGCTGTCAGCATATTTACCAATTAGATGTTGTTTAATATGTTCCCAACATTTTGTGTCTACATTATGTGTTGTAGGAGAATTACCTTGGCTGTACCTGTAATTTTATTTATTATATTACGCGTAATTATTTTATAGTGTTCCGTTTTTTGTCGAAGTTTCGACGAATTTCAATTGTTATCTACCGAATCAATGAACCGCCCCAAATCGGTTTTGCTCCCATCGTAGGGTAGAATATTCTTAGTTATTTTATCTACATCAAAACTATCCAAAATTTCTTTGATGTTAGCCATTTTTGAATTGACTTTTTGAAATTTCACGTTTTCGTTTATTCCAGATAAGTTTTCGTTGTCGTTAGACAGAATTTTTCTATCACTTAAACTGTCTTGAATGTTTTCGATTATAATTTTTTGTTTTTCACTTAAACTACTAAAGCTCTCATTATTGTGTCTGAATCGGATTTAAATTTTTGTTTAAGGTTTTGTAAATTTACTTGTGTTGTGCTTTCTCCCATTAAACTTTCATTAGTGATATACCGGACCACTTATTAGTTTTCGTTATTAACGAGTTCGTAGAATTCTTTACGATTTCGCGGAAAAAAATTATTAATTAATATTTTTTGTTTGCAAGTTATCTGTAGAGATTTATACAGATACTTGCTATTTTCTAGTGAGATAATAATTAATTTACAAAAAAATTAAAGTTTTTTACAAGACTACACTGAGGTTCGATAACTAATTTTCACAAAATGTTAGTTGGATTGTGATAAATATGGCAAGGGATTAATTACATATATTGTAGAGAAGTAATAAAAAATTTACCTTATTACTCAGATGATTGCGAGGTGTAGCATAAAGGTTATGCTGATAGGCTCAGAACACTGAATTTTTCGGATGATGCTTTTTTGTTTTTTTTAATAGTTTTTAACAGTACACAAAATATTAATTTTGAGCTTTGGAAATCAATTGTTACTACTTGCACTTAAACTGATTTTTAGAACAATTTTGGTTTGAGATTTTTAATTAAATTATGTGCGATTGTGCAGAGCTAATTTTAATAAATATATTTTTTGTTTTATAAATTTAGTTTCACTTTCATGTGTAACTACCCAAAACCAATTTCACTTTTCACGTAACTGCGCCAGTTATGTATTGTTTCGCGTGTGGTGACGAGTGGAAGGGAAAATATCCTGAGTAATGAATACAGAACTAGTTTGTGTAGGTTACAAATAAAATTCACCAATACGTTTATTTCAATTTCTTAAAGATTTACAAACTTTATTCGCTATGTTTTTGTGTTATGAACACCTTATTTAGCGCGTGTTGCTTTTTATACAATAAAGTTTCGTTAACAATTTATTTATATAGTCATCAAAAGAAAATTAATGTCAATTACCTTCCCAAAACATCAAAGAAATCGAAAATCGGTTAACAAATAGCGACTTTATTGCCAAATTTCCAAAATACAAAAACAAGACAAATTATTACTAGTTTTTTACTATTATTACTATTTTATCCTGATTCTTCTATAGAATGATATTATAAATTAATGTTTATGACGAAAATAATCAATCTAAGATGATCTTCTGCCCATTAAGGATGTTTTGGTATATGTTGAAAACTTCTGTGTGTAGGTCTTTACGACTTGACTAAATATTGCATATCATCTTCATTTCTTGTTAATTTCTTATTAAAATTTTGTTTTAACTTAACACCACGTTCTGCGATATCATTTACGACTTTTATTTGACTGATAATCTTCATTCCGTTCTTGAAATTATCATCCTGAGGCCACATATACGGATCTTTGTTTAAGAAATCTGTGGAAATTTTAAACCGCTTAAAAAACTCGCCAGTGTTTGATGTAACAAAATCTGCTAGATGTTTCGTAATGAATAGTTTCAAGTCATCAATTTTGAACTCGACACATTTATTAGACTCGGCGTCTACATTCCTCATCATATCCAACTGTTGCACCATTAACCTTT
Source organism: Nephrotoma guestfalica (assembly GCA_963691935.1). Taxonomy (NCBI): domain Eukaryota; kingdom Metazoa; phylum Arthropoda; class Insecta; order Diptera; family Tipulidae; genus Nephrotoma; species Nephrotoma guestfalica. The sequence goes on from OY829915.1 coordinate 92,791,772, forward strand.
TCTATGAACTAGAGACGTTTTCGTCGAAAAAAGAGAATGCAACGCTTTCGTCAGACAAATACCACAATTGACCACATATTTTATTTAGTACAGCCATCGCCAACTTTTCGTCATGTGTTTTGTAGAAATAAATATCTTGTAAATAGTTCAAACCCAGCTTTGGTGCTTATGGAATCAAATTTTTACATAAAATCGTACGACAAAAATACAAATGTCCCGTAAATTCTTCTGTTCTTGTGCTGTTAACTTAAATTCTGCAAGAAAGATAAATAATTTCAATACATAAACGGCTTTGGACATCCAGCGAACATGATGCGTAGGCCCTGGCAGACGGGAACGGACATTTTCATTCGGTATCATGCCCAAAATAATTAGAGTGATTTCCAATAATTCTTTGTAATCATCCCGAGCATGTTCCTTTGTCAATTGGTTCTTACAAAAATCCATTAATTCCGCTTTAGCATCATTTAATTATGTATGAACGTTGGGATCATCTGTGCCTGCGTTGAAATTATTCTTACTGAAGGAATTCTAGTCATTCTTGAATCTCACAAATAACGAAACATTTACTCTTGATGTATTGCCCATTTTTGATTCAATTGCAGCGCGCAATGTAATTTCACTTATGTGATGTCGACAAGGAAGATATAATAAACTTTGCTCCATTTGATCTTCCAGTATTTTAATATGTTGTATCGAAGCAAGCCGCTTTGACATGGTCAGCTACTCTAGAATCGATTAAGCTTTGGAAAACAGCCTCCGCCATTTCCAAACCAGTTGGTCTTGATATTTTGGGAACGCCCAATAATTGTTCTCCATCTATATGTTAAATAATCACCGGCAAACGATCCACGGTCTCCGTTCTAGAAAACTCCGGAAGTAATATTCCATCCCAACGTACTACGCCTGTTATAAACTTGAAAGTCGATTTAACTGATGCTGCTATTCCTACTCTATTTGTTTCACGAAGACGCCTCAGTGCTGTTCGATTCAAGACGAGTTCATCAATAGAATGTCCAAGACTTTCGACAACGGCACTGATTAAATGCATTGCTGCACGATCGGTAATCTTCCACTTATCCAAAGCTGACAATATTGTAAGAGTAATGAAATATTTGTTCCTTCTGCGCGCTTAGCATGGACAAATCAATATTTTCGAAGCTCATGTTGTTATCAAATATTCCAGTCTATTGGAATTGATTTAAGTATTTCTTCAAGATATCGTCGTATACGATTTTTTTCTGCCTCCATATGTTCCGATTTCCGCTTGAAATTGAACCATAAGTCAGTCGATTAACCGATTTTCTGTTCGCAAAACCACCGGTATCCCAATCACTCAATCAATTGAATAAAAGCACAAAACTTTGATAAGATGCAACCTCTAAAGGTATTTAACAATGTTAAAGCCAGAAGGGCAAAATAATAAAATTAGACTGATCACCCGCCTCCTATCACTTGTGTATCGTAATGAATAAAAATATTAAGCGGTCTTATTAATCATCTGTAGTGAAGCTCCCTGGATGCTTTATTGGAACGAACAACCTAAGATGAATTCGAAAAAGTTTAAATTTAAATAACGTCCATCAACGTCGTAATGACCTATTCCGGTCCCTGTTTCGGCGTCATTTTTTTGTAACGGTACTTTGGTTGCGGTTGCACTTGCTTGTCAATTCTTCTTCCGCGAGTAATCAGTCCTGGGGGGGTATCAGAGAACAACCATTTACACCCGTCATAAAATTTAGTTCATGTACATGTCATCGGTAAACGCGTTTATTTTAGTTAATACACTTTTCACTTCACGTTTTATGTACTCATCTCCCGCTGCTTCCCCACAAAACCCGAAGGTCTTAGCAGATCATTAATGTAAAATTGAAAAGCGAATATTGTACAATGTGATTGTTAATTATTAAACATCAAAATGATACAAGAAAAAAAATTATTAAGAAATTTATAAATATTATTTAAATATATAAATACGTTGTACATAGTATACATACATATACATAGTATAACCCCCAGGAAAATAGGAAAATTTGAAAATTATCATTATCGGTAACAAGCAAATACATAATACTCAGTTTAAAATGAAATTCTACGACATCTTTATAATAGTGAATCGAACAAAATTTTAAGTAACATGTAAACTACTCACCTGACCTCCAGAGCTCTCTGGCGAAGTCGGATGCCTGTATATTTTAACCCGTTAGGCGTTTATCGGGTTAGCGGTCAAAACATATTTTTGTTTTTGTTTTTATTTAACCGAAATGCCACATATGTACATTTAGTTTGTCAAATTCACCCACACACTTAATTGCGACGTTTACCGCCCACGTTTTCCACTAGTTAATTTATAAAGTGCGTAAGTTAGCAGTTTTTTATTTACTTTTCTTTGCTTTACACTTAATTTTCCTTTTTTTTGGTTTAACTTTGAAGAATTGCAATTAACAAAACTATTCTACGAATTATAAAAAATACACCGGGTGGTCGCACCACGCGCGCCATACGCCCAACATACTGCTCTTCAGCAGCACTACACAATTTCGTATTAATTAGGAAACATTATTCGTTCTTCTGAATTCTGCAAATTACTTCTGCCTTAGCTGTGGTTAACCACAAGGGCATCTCGTGATATTTCCAGTTGATAAAAAATCAAACCTGCCGGGTTTGACCGTATTTTGTGTGGCAAAACGTGGTCGTACCTTCACGGCTAATCACCTAGCGCGCGACCTCCGCAGTAACGGTAATATTTTTCGACTACCCAACCTTAATTGGTTAATTTAGGGAATTAAGATAATTAAATAAAAAAATATTTGTACGAGCTTACCCGGAGATTGTTGACTGTAATTTTGTTTTCTCTCTATTTAGGCCTACCAATATTTAGCCGAGTTTACCGGCTTTCTGGTAATCGCTCAGTTGTACTACTGGATGGCAAAAAGAAAATGCGTTTGTAAAAAAAACAAAATGTTAACCATACAGAGTAATTAAATACGGTATATATTTACCTTTAATTATTTATTATCGTCTATAGGTCTAGCCGACCGATCTCAAATGAATGACCGAATGTGCCGAAATTAATTAGATGTTGTTGTTCGTGTAATTTGTTAGTAGACGAATACGTTCCACAGTTGTGGTTTATTAGTGCACTACTAATCATCTATCACCACATTAATGGAGATTTTAAGCAATCATTTCCGCGCAAACCTTTAAACAACACGGTCGTTATAGGACCATAAAAGAAGAAAATCCCATCAAACAAAAATTGTAGTGGTAACGTACGTTAATAACGCCACATATCTTGAAATTAATATCTTTGAGTCGAATTCTTTCGATAAACCCGATAAATTAAGAAAATACATGTTTGAGATATATTCCAATAAGTAATCCGCTACGATCTTGTAATTGTAGTAACTAACTAGAACTTCGAAGCTCTACATACAAATTTAAGTGAAGGAGAATATTTTATGCATACTAAATCTTCAAATAATTTGTTAGTCCTATGAGTGGAGCCTTCTTATAACATACTTACTAAAGTTTTTATATAAAAAATGTAGAAGAAATTTGTCATAATCAATTTCATTTCATCAAATTTATTCCAAATCATTTGAAAATTCAACCCTACCGTAGGACATGTGAAATTTGATCTTAAACGACTAAGAAATAGGCAAGTTCCTTTGCATTTGGCTTTATCTTAGAATTTAATCCAAGAATCGTTCAAACAATTCATTAATGTCAAACTTCATCGTGTTCCGTTAATAAATAACCGTACCTGTTGGTCATAAAAGATAATTCTAGATTCATAATTGATCGAAAGATTCCATGCTACCTTGTGCAGTGTTAAAAAATGTCGATTTGAAAAATGCAGTTTTCAAAAACGCTGTTTTGAAAAAAGTCGTTTTGAAATATGCAGTTTTGAAAAATGCCATTCTGGAAAATGCTGATTTGAAAAATGTCATTCTGAAGAATGCCGTTTTGAAACATGTCGTTTTGAAAAATGCCGCTTTTAAAAATGCCGCTTAAACCCTTATGCCATTTTGAAAAATGCAATTTTATACCTTATGCCGTTACGTATCTTATGCCGTGTTGAAATAAGCTGTTTTGAAAAATGCTGTTTTGTATCTTATGCAGTTTTTAAATATGCCTTTTGAAAAATGCAATTTTAAATTATGACGTTCTGAACGGGATCCCGTTTTAATTAAATGAGTGATTAAATGAGTGAATTAAATGAATAATTTTAGGTTAAGAAAATTATAACTCGTAAAATCTCGACAGCACATTTAACTCATACATCACACTGGTTGAAGGTACATCCCGTAATGTTTTAAGAAGGAAGAATTTAATAGACAAAAACCTCCACAAACATAAAATACAAACCCTATAATTCGCGAACGGGCTATTTCCTGTCTTATTCCCAGCTCCACATTAAATTTTCCGTCACAATTATAACTCGTATTAACTAGTACTGAAGAGTATACCAACATTTCTAAAACTCAAAAAAATCTTGAAATTGTGTATTTCAAAAACTAAATTCTTAAATTATGTATTGGGCGTTCCTAAAATATCACAATTCCAAAACCCTCCAAATGCTTAAGTACCTTATGTATCTTTTAGGACACAACAGAACACACAACACACACTGAATATGCTAACTAAATTCTAACCCCTCGTATCTTACCTTTTTTATTTTATAATTAATTGTTACAAAAACGACGATGCATCCGCAATAGTTAAACAGTATCAATTACATTGTTTCTTTATTAGTTCGATTACTGCAGTACAGGATAATCATCCAATCCGTAAGTAGCAAACGGATATTGTTTAGGTACACACAACTACAAAAACAAAACATTTGCCTTATCTGTAAAATATCGGAGAGAAGTTGTGGATCAACATTTGGATTATAGGTTTGAAACCACAACAACTAAACAGTTTCAATTTGTTTTGTAAAACTTCGATTGTTTGTTTTTATCAGGAAGTTTAGATCTACATATGATATCGTATTACAAATATAATTATTATTATAGAAGTCAGTCCTGAAGCCTGTTACAATACCTAAATGTTTGTACAGTAAAACATTATTTTCGTTTGATTGTCAGTGTTTGCTTGAATGAACGAAATGAAAAAATAATTTTCTCTCTGGCCCTATTCCGTACCATGTACTTTAGTGTACTAAGTATCGTTTTATGATATCCTGTTTTGTGACGTCGCGTGCGTCGAAATTTTAGCACAACCCGTTGAAAAATGTACCGTTCCGTATAATTTTGGTTAATGCCGTAAACGGCTTCTTGTTAGCTTATCACCGTACCATATATTATGAAGTAAATATATTCGCTACTAAGTGGACCAAATTTGACACTTTGACCTTATTGAATGTAAAAAAGTTCAGTACACAATTTTTTTCGCTACTACAGTGCTGGGAAAAAAAATTGGACAAACATATTTTATTGCAAATTGAAGTCTTTTTTGCTAAAATTACAAACCTTTTGAAAGCAATTGGCTTATTGTTTCATTTTAAATACATGTATGACGTAATTTTTGAAAAAAAAAATTACCTGCAATTTAGGGGAAAAACCCCGAAAAATGCCAAAATATTCAAAATACGTTGATTGGAGTTAAAGTAATGGTATAAATTAAGCACCTATTTTTTAATTTTTGTTTTGTTTTTTATTGATTTATAGAAGATCTAGCTTTAATATTAATATTTTGTTGGACCGCCATTTACTTTTATAACAGCGATACACCTCCGATTCATTGAATTTGATAAATTTTTCAAAGTCGTAGGAGGTATGGATTCCCAAATCGTCATCAACAAACTTTTTAAAGCTTGATTCGATTCTGGGCGCTTTCTTGCTACTTCTAGCTTCATTATAGGCCAAATATCTTGAATTGGATTTAAGTCTGGACTATACGGAGGCCAGCTCAACACATCGATACTTCTTTCTTCGAAGTACTTTTTTATCTTTAAATGAAGAGATAAGAAAAAAAAGTTTTTAACAAATTTTTTATTTTTATCTGAAAGGCCATTTTTCTATCTACAATTCAAAATTAATAACTCACAACATTGGCGGTATGGCACGGAGCGTTGTCCTGTTGAAAAATAAATTTGCATGTCTCGCCAAAAAGCATTAACACAGAAGGCTCAAATTCGTTGTGTAGGACCTGCGGATAAACAGCTGCTGTAATGCTGGAACTAAGGAAGCACAATCGACCGGTTTCATTTCCAAAAAAGCACCCCCAGACCATAATTCCTTCATTTTTCGGTGGAAGTCTTAAAAGACATTCGTTTCTAAGCCTCTCGCCCGGTTTTCTTCTTACGAGAATTCTTCCATCTCCAACATGCAGCTTGAATTTTGATTCATCGGAGAAAATCACATCATTCCACATCTTTGGAGTCCAAGAAACATGCTCCGGGCCCCATAGAAAACGCTTTTTTTACTAGTAATGTGAACTCAGGCTTCTGGACTGGTTTAAGTGCTCTCAAACCAGCTTTAACAAGTCTTTTTCTCACTAAGCTGGCTGAAATTTCTTTTCTCGTTGCTCGCTCAACATCCCGTCTTATGTCCGATGAAGTTTTAAAACGGTTCCAACGACATTGTAACATTATGAAACGATCTTCCACTAGCGTTGTCTTTCTGGGCCTTCCAGAGCCTTTCTTTCTTTCTGTACTGCCCATCTCTCGCATTTTTTTAATATTCCACGCGACAGTATTTTTAGGAATGTTTAATCTTTGTGCTATTTTATGCGTGGTAAAATTTTCTCGCGCCAAAATCAACATATTGCTTTTACACTGCTCACTAACTTTTCCCATTTTTTTAAACTAAAATTGCACTTTATTCTTTATTTGACTAGGATCACTTACAGAATAACTTAATCTTACAAAATATGCACTATTAATACTCAAAAAAAAAAAATTACAGGCAATAAAACATCTGCACCCTAATGACGGCCAAGAACGGTAGGCGTAAAATAAAATAATTACTTGTCCAATTTTTTTGCACATCAGTTGCGTGGTTGTAGCGGTGTAATAAAAACAAAAAGCGGTTCAACAAAATATTAATATTAAAGGTAGAACTTCTATAAATCAATAAAAAACAAACGAAAAATTAAAAAATAGGCATTTAAATTATTCCATTACTTTAACTCCATTCAACGTATTTTGAATATTTTGGCATTTTTCGGGGTTTTTCCCCTAAATTGCAGGTAAATTTTTTTCCAAAAAATTATGTCATACATGTATTTAAAATGAAACAATAAGCCAATTGCTTTCAAAAGTTTTGTAATTTTAGCAAAAAAGACTTCAATTTGCAATAAAATATGTTTGCCCAATTTTTTTTTCAAAACGGCATAAGGGTTAAAACGGCATTTTTCAAAACGACATTTTTAAAACTGCACAATATAGAATAAAATATTTTAATCGATTATGAATCTAGAATTATTTTTTCATTAATTTTTGGAATATGACCAACAGGTATGGTTATTTATTAACGGAACACGATGACATTTGACATGAATGAAATTTTTGAACGATTCTTGGATGAAATTCTAGGATAATTTCTTGGTCGACTAAGATCAAATTTTACATGTTCCTATGGTAGAGTTGAATTTACAAAAGATTTTGAATAAAATTTATGAAATGAAATTGATTATGACAAATCTCTTCTACATGTTTTATATAAAAACTTTAATAGGTACTCGTATGTTATAAGAAAGGTATTTACTTGCATTGGAATTACAAATTGTTTGAAGATTTAGTATGCATATAATATTCTCCTCGTCGTAGCGGATTACTCCATATTGGAATACATCTCATGCAAGTATTTTCTTAATTTATCGGGTTTATCGGAAAATTCGATTCAAAGATATTAGTTTCAAGATATGTGGCGTTATTAACGGACGTTGCCACTACAATTTTTGTTTGAGGTTTTTTCTTATTTATATGACATCTGGTATATATATTATGTTAAAAACGGTTTGTAATAGTTTTATTAATTTGATGTTACTTAGAAATAGTGGACGAAGTGCAACGGAAATATATACATACTAAAATGTGCAGCAACAAACATTAATATTTACTACGTTTCAAGCTTATAATAATTATTTGTTATTGATGCCGCATCCCAAAATTATTCAGTTTTTATCAATTTCCCTTGACCGAACAAAGTCAAATTCCCCTCTTTCGCTAGTTTTCGATTGCAGTCGTGCATTATATTTTTTGTACTCGAATATTATTTGGTTGTTCTGTTTAAAAAAAAATATAAAAAAATACGCCTACAAAAAATTACCGATGAGATCTTGAAAGGTTTGACTTTGTTTAAAACCTAGATATATTATTAAGGAAACAAACATAAACTTAATTTTAATAAAAAAAAGAATACAGCAAATATGGCTTTTTGAAAGATATTGCTGGAAATATATCCTTTTAGTATGTAATTAGTTTTAAGTTAAAATTTATTTATATATGTATGTATTAAAGAGAATCTAAATAAACGATAAATGTCGTTATGAAAAATGTCGTTTTGTGAAATGCCATTTTGAAAAATGCCGGTTTGTACCGATGCCGTTTTGAAACATGCAGTTTTGAAAAATGCAATTCTGAAAAATGCCGTTTTGAAATATGTCGTTTTGAAAAATGCTGCTTAGAAAAATGCCGTTTTGAAAAATGCCGTTTAAAAAATGCCGTTTTGTACCTATGCCGTTTTGTACCTTATGCCGTTTTGAAATATGCAGTTTGGAGAAATGCCGTTTTCAAAAATGCCTTTTTAAAATATGCAATTTCGACCGGGACCCATATTCTAAAAATCGTGTAATGTCTTTTCTGTTTGTATTCTATGTCCATACTTGAAATACAAATATTAAATATGATCGAAAGTTAATTTACTGTATAACACAATTTGTGGTAATCGCTTAATTTCCAAATGTTCTCAGAGAGAGAGACTGAGCCTTAGTCTAATAATCTCTTAGATAAAAATATACAGTTCACATTTCAATGAAGTGTGTTTTTCGATTGATTTTAGCAAAACGCTTAAATTTTGGAAAAATGTCTAACAATTTATTTGACTGGGAATTAAAGAATATAGCATCCAAATTAACACCTCGATTCAAGTATTTTGAAAACCCCACTTTTTGTAAGACCATAGTAATAAATCTAACTAACCTACCATTTTAATTTTAAAAGTTTAATATAATTTTCATGGCAGGCGCTTTTTTCAATATTCCACCAAGATTTTCCGCTGTGTCATTTCATAACAGTGTTAGAAAAACATAAACCCAGGATAGTTACAGGTGGGTTTTTCTAACCTTTTTGATTGATTGATTGATTGATTGATTGATTGCAGTGTGCGGCCAAACCTATATTGTGGGCTAAATATTTTTTTTTTTTAAATGCAATAAAACAAAAAGTTCTCAATATTTTTTCAAATTAATTTTTTCATTGTAAAGAACAATCCTTCCGATTAATTATTGAATACTATTTCATTCATATGACTGCTTCGGGTGGCCTTGACATACCCCATACGGTCGGTCCAATTTTTGAGCACATTTTCGATGGTATGCTGCATTATGTCGTCAATGACAATACGAATACTGTTCTTCTTCTCCAATACTGTAACACTTATCTTTGACGGCACCTCAAAGATAATAGTCCAACGGCGTCAAATCACAGCTCCGAGGCGGCCAAATCACATCAGCATTTCGGCTGATAATTCGATCTTCGAAAACAGTGCGCAAAAGATCAATTTAAACGTGTGCTGTGTGGCACGGAGCGCTGTCTTGTTGGAACCAAATGTTGCCTATGTCCTCCTCTTCAAGTGCCAGGAACAAAAAATCGTTTATCATGGCACGGTAGCGCTCACCATTGACAGTAACGGCAGCTCCTTGCTTTTTTTCAAAGAAAAATTCACCCAATGATGCCACCGGACCAAAATCCGCACCAAACAGTCACTCGTTGAGGATGCATCGGCTCTCTACGATCACGTGCGGGTTCTCCGTGCCCCAAATGCGACAATTCTGCTTGTTTACATAGCCGCCAAGATGGAAATGCGCCTTATCCGAAAAGATGATTTTTTTGCCAAAATCGGCATCTTCTTCAAATCGATCGCAAATCCACTCAGCGAACCGAATACACAACCATTTTCTTTCAGCGGAAGGATAAAACTAACTTTCTGTCAAATCGGAAGTGACATAACCCTTACCATACTCAAAATAACCGCTAGTTCAAAAAAAATTATTTGGCCCACCCTGTATGTAAGATTGCCAGTAGACGCCAGGCCCATCCGCACATTTCCGAAACGCAACTTTCATTATTATTATATCTGGGTGAAATTTCATTATTTAGAATAAAATAAGATATAATTTAAATAAGATAAATATAATCGAATGATTAGTATTAACTAAATTAACCCGGTTCTCCTAAAACATATTAAATCAACTAAAATTAATCTAATCTGTGATTTATGGATTAGTTGTAAAGCAGATAAAAACACCCTTCAGGGTTTAAATTTATTTTCGATTTTCTAATGATTATTTTGATGTGAAATTTTTTCACATGTCATACCAATATAGAAAGCAAATATGTCGACGAATTTTTTTCCCGCGCGAAATTTAAATTAATAAGTCTTACTTCTTTTTGTCCACAGTAGTAAAAAGAAGTGTCTTGTAAAAAACTGCAAAAATACGCCTAAAAAATTACAGGAAGGAATTTCGTACCATCAGTGAGTGTGTATATAAAATAAAATGTAAATTATGTTAGAAAGAAAGTGATTTGTGGCAAAATTATCCTTAATTTAAGTTATAAATCAGAAAAAAATAAGAAAACAATTTTGGTTGTTGGCGTGGGTTTTTATCGTTTTGTAAACATATGTTATTAGCAGTGCCACATTTTTCTTATTTTAGTTTAATAAAACGTCGTTTTCTTCATGTGCTAAGTGCTTTGCCTTTCATAATTTATTTTTATTTTGGAATGTACTGTAAATACAATTTTTTACAGAAATTATAATGTAAACATTTGTGCTTAGTTTACCAAAATATGGAGAATTGAAAAAGCAATGGTTGAAATCAATTGGCTTCGGTGAGCAAATGGAACTAAGTAGAAATTCAATTGTTTGTTCGATACATTTTGAAAAGCACTATTTCATGCCGCAGAGAAAAGAGAATCAGAAGAGATGTTTAAGAAAATCGGCCATTTCGACCTTACCCATTAACGAATCGACATGTGGATTTGACGTCATTGAAAATACATGCCCCAATATTAATCAAACCGTAATTCCATATCATACTAAAGAAAACATGGTTGGATGCTCCGAACACTCTAATTTTAAATCTGCTCCCAAGACGTTTGCCTAACTTCTATAAACGATTCTGACGATATTATTGAGGCTAATTTTGAAGTTTCTTCTCATGTTGAAGAAGATCCATTGTATGCGTTGAACTTATTAGGTGAAGTGGCAATCAAGTCGTTGCATTTAATTAGAAAAAATAAAGATATATGTTATGGATTATGCCTACGGGGGATACCACATTAAAAAAAAACGCGCCGAATACTCTTGCTCTTGGGAGGTGCGGAAATGAGTATTTTCATAAATAGCAAATTAAATACAAAACATGACGGTGGTAAAAAAAATTTATTTAATTTTAATTGTAACTTATACTTATTTGAATACATGCGACTTCAGAATCTACATAATATTTTATTTAAATAAAAACAATTAATGTAATTATTTGGAGGAATAAAAATAATTTTGAATTTGTGTAGTTTTTATTTTCAACTTCCTAACTGCATTGCATTCGAACGAAAAAAATTCTAAATACGGCCCTGTTTATTTATACGCTTTCTCTTTTTTCTTTAAATTTGTGACGCTTGACAGTTGCTTATATATATTCATTCTATATAATCTATTTCTATGGTGACACATGAAATAGCAAATTTTATATGGGAAAAATCTTTTAATTCATTCTATAGTATATAATTCTATTAGAGTGACCAGACGAACCCCTTTCTGGGGTATTATACCCCTTTTATCTCAACCAATTTGCAAAATACCCTAATTCAAAAATATGAAACGGGGTACGGAGAAATACCCCAAAACGATCAATATTTACATTTTAATGCTTTTGTACATTTAAATTTACGAAGCATTTAAAAATGTCAAATCAGATCCCTTGGCCACTCCGAACGATATTCGAAAATAAATTTTTGAAATCTGCCACTTTGTTATCCGCAATACAAATATTTGTTACGTAATGTCATAACATAACTCAAGCTTAACCATTCCACGACAAAGAGATTTGCTGATTCAAATTTATAAATTTAAAATAAATCGGACAGTTTAAAAACAAACGATAAATAAATTAAATTATAAAAATAATTGTATTTCATTTATTCCTATTATTTAATTTCATATATTTCATATCACTTGTTTGGCAATTTATCACATATAGTTTGAATCCAATAATATATTTACACATATGTACAGTTAATTTAGATTTGGTGGGCCTCCATCTTTGTAAAATTCTAATTTCGTATATATATTTCGTTATATATATTCAAAAATTTTCAATTTAGCCATGGCTTTGGTAATAGGCGGAAACTTTTAGAGCTTCTCTGCTATAGTTAGGCAAAATAAATCGTCCTCATCATGTCGATTGGTTTTTGACACTGTTACTGCGCAAGATTTTACTATTTCAATACACTCGTTGTATTGAAGTTTTAATTGTCCTCATCGCGGCTTTCGTTTCAGTTGGATTCATCTCTTGCAGTTCGTCTTTGAATGAAATATTTTCAATAGCCGGTATGACGATTGAACTATCTGGATTTTGATAATTGCTTCTTGTGCTAAAATAAATAATATTTAATTATGATAATGATAATTGGTTGAGAATTATCCCAAAATTACGAGTTTGGCTCAATTTGGGATTTTAAGAAAAAAAGGCTGCTATAATATTCCCATTCAACTAAATATTGGGCAGCCGGAAGCAATCTTTATTTTATTAAACTCACAACGGAAACGATCCCTCAAACTTTTCCACCGCTGAGATGAGCATTGGTTGTCTAAATTATAAAATAACATAAAATTAGTAACTACCATTAAAAATAATTTTACTTAACGTAAGACTTGTCCCCAAAACTTGCGATATTTTTATCCAGGTTTCCAGTTTCTATCCCCAGTTTCTATACGAATGGCGTGATTTATTGCATAAATGTTTATTTTCTTGCACCATTTGGATTAATTTCCCATTAAATGTATCCTGAAAATTGTAAAAATCAATTGAGTATTTAAAACAAATCACTCCTTTATTACAACAAAACTTAGTTATGTATTGTCACCTCATCCATTTCATTAAAAAATATGTTGTATAACTCCTATACAAAATAAAATCCACTAAAAAATCTGCCTACATATTGTAATAAATAAAATTCATGCATTTAAATATAATTAAAAGTATAAATTACAAATATTTATATTAATTATATTAACGAGTGTAAATTCGTTCAAATGAAATATATTTTAAAAACAATTTATTACAATAAAGTTTTGATTTACACAGCTTGTTGATTGCTTGTGTTTTTTGCTCGGATTGCTGTGTTTTTAACTAAATGTCACTCATCGTCCAAACAAATATAAATTTTTATATTTTGACGTCGATTGTCAACGCTCTATCTGTTCGTTCTAATGAAAATGCATATATTTTAAATTTAGCGCCGACGTTTTCGACGTCAATCTGTTTGAGGTATAAAGGCGACCAATGAATTTTAAGGTTCCCACCATCTGACTCTCATGAAGTTCACATGCCAAAACCCTGTACAATATTTTCATACCGACCTCTTTACCCCTGATATCGCATTGCTTTCCCTGTTCCCTCCAGCTAAGGAGAAAATGTGAAGTGTTGTGTTTGTGTGTATGCTGCACATTCATACAATCTCAAACCGTAGTCGTCAGCTCGTCTCCAAAATAACAAAAAACAAAAAAAGTTTATTTCGGAAATAATTTGTTTCCAAAAATAAAACGAGAACTTAGGCAAATTTTGGTGAAAATCAGATTTTAATAAAAATTCTTCACTTCCGCATAAGTATATGTAAACAAGAACAAGTTCCCACAAAAAAACGTCAAAACTAGTCATGTAAGGAAAATCATCAGGACCAGCCTTGCTACAACTTCAACCTAGAATCGACCCATTCCTAACCGACTGCCCAGCAAATGCGAAAATATTGCCAAACACGAAAAAGCTCCAAAGAAAGTTGTCATCTTCCCCAACCTAATAAAAACCTCCAAGTATGAAGTTCTATCCTGAGCAGTCAACCCACCTGGGACGCAGAGCGGCCGAACTATGGCGAAATAACAGTTTACTACCAAAATCATCACGTCCGCCTAAATGGTCCTGACCAGCCCTATTACACATCCAATCCAAATGCCTTTCGCTCTCAAACGATTCCATCACAGATGCTACCTTCCAAAATAATTGAAAAACATCAAAACACGAGAAAGCATAAGCCAAGATAAGATAAGATAAGCTGCCGCATCCGGTGGGCCAGCCTCCGCCAAAACCCCACTTGCACCTCCTATTGAAAATGCAATAGTTTCGACAAAATCTAAATCGAGAAACATAATTAAACATCGCAAATAGAATTAATTTATTTAAGTATCATATGGTATTATTATAATATTTACCTTTATTTATTTGTTGACTTTTTAATATTCTTAAGTTCTATAAAACATTGAATTATATAAGTAATTAACCACCATGAAAATATTTAAACTCACCTTGACATAGACAACCTAAACATATAACTTAGTTCAACATGAAATCAACAATGCTGCGTCTAAATGTTGATTAAATATGTACACATGCAGTTTGGTTGAAATCTTGGATAATCCCGCGTTTGAATGTTGATCAAATATTTACACGTAACTTAGTTGAAGAGTTTATTACTGAAAATTGTATTGCGGCAACGATATTTTAAGGTGATTTTTTTAATTAATGGCTTGTTGCCAACAATTGAAGATGATCAACCAGACGAGAAATTTTGTATGTGTCAAGGCGAATAACTTTTTTAGGAAGTCAGTCTAAGCAAAACAGGGAACGGAAAACTATCTAAAACGTTGTAATAATAATTAAAAAATTAAATCTATTGTAAAAATAAGACACATTAATAATAATAAATTTTGTAAAACTTTGTAATCGAGTGGTGTTAATCATTTTCGTTTAAATTAATTCTCCCGTATAATTACTCAGCGTGTTGAGTAGAATTGTGTGTGCATAGTTACATTTCTTGAGATTATAAAACAACTTGTTGAGTAGTTTTTATTGAAGTGCCGTTACCGTTAAGTGGAATTAAAATTATTAACTGTTGCTAACGTGCGATCGAGTGTATTTAACAATATTAACAATTATTACAGTGCGATCGAATGCGATAGAGTGAACTATTTGTTAATGTGTAGTGTGCCGCTGTCTAAACCAATAATCCAGCAGTTTCAAAGCAACTATTTTCTTCACCTCCTAACACATGATAATGCCCAAGTATGAAGCTTTATTAAAATAAGTCAATCCACTTGGGCTGCAGAGAGGACACAGACCGACACATAGACAGACACCACATCGAAATCCTCACATTTGCGCACTTACGCCTACCCTATAAAAGTAAGTTTACCCTATAAAAGAAAGAACTTCTTATTAAAGCTGATCCACCATTTGTCCATTTTTAACCAATTTTTTGGATTCATTTTGAAAATAAAACCTTAATTTAAGAGTACCCCAATTTAGGAATTTCGGTCTGGCCACTTTAAATTCTATGGATAAAAATTAAATTCTGTTATAATACCATTAGGATCGAGAAATCAGGTTCTTAGGTATACACGTCCACCACTATAACGGGGGCTATCATTCTCATGCTGTTTATTATATATAACGGGTGTTTTTTTAGGAGGTTTGTTTTTCCGATAGATGTCGTTTTATTTTATGACAGTTGTTTTGACAGCTCAAAGTGGCATTTCTACTCAGTATTGTTTGGCAAATCATTATGAATAGGTTAACTCCAGAACAACGTTTTCAAATCGTGGAAATTTATTTTCAAAATCAGTGTTCAATTAAAAATGTTTATAGAGCACTTCGTGAATTTTATGGTGCACATAATCGTCCGTCAGAGACCACCATAAAGAACGTAATTACCAAATTTCGGTCTACATTCACTCTTTTGGATGCCAAGCCACCGACAAGAATGAGAAGAGTTCGTACAGAAGAAAATATTGCTGTCGTTGAGGCCAGTGTCGAAGAAAACGACAATTTATCGATTCGTCGTCGTGCTCAGCAAATTGGACTTTGTCCATCGACTTTATGGAAAATTTTACGTAAAGATTTGGGTTTGGTGCCATACAAAATTCAATTGGTGCAAGAATTAAAGCCACACGACCATCGTTTGCGCCGTGAATTCAGTGATTGGTCGTTAAATCAATTGAACGAAGATCCATTTTTTTACCGTAAAATTCTCTTCAGTGATGAGGCGCATTTTTGGTTAAATGGATACGTCAACAAACAAAATTGTCACATTTGGAGCAAAGATAATCCACACGCCGTTCTAGAATTACCAATGCATCCTGATAAATGTACTGTTTGGTGCGGTCTATGGGCTGGTGGGATCATCGGTCCATATTTCTTTAAAAATGAGGAAGGACGACGCGTTACCGTGAATGGAAATCGATACAGAACCATGTTAAATGAGTTTTTGTTGTCAAATCTTGAAGATATGGATATGAATGAAATGTGGTTTCAACAAGATGGTGCCACTTGCCATACAGCACGTGAAACAATCGACTTATTGAAAGAAACTTTCAACGACAACATTATTTCGAGAAATGGTCCGGTGAATTGGCCTCCGCGTTCGTGCGATTTGACGCCACTCGATTACTTTTTGTGGGGATACGTGAAGTCATTGGTTTATGTGGATAAACCTCAATCGATTGACGCTTTGGAAACCAATATTCAACGTGTCATTGCTGACATACGCCCTCAAATGCTTGAAAAAGTGCTGGAAAATTGGACCTCCAGAATGACATTTGTGAAAAATAGTCGTGGTAGCCATATGCCAGAAATTGTGTTTAAATGTTAAATGCCAAAAAATTATCTACCAAATAAAAAAAAATTTTGGTCATTTCATAATTTTATATGTGCTTTATTCAAAAAAAAAATCGGCAACCTCTTAAAAAAACACCCTTTATATACATTATAAGCATAACAACTTTATTAATCTTATAATCTACAAAAGTTCATAATAAAAAATTATAATTTACGATAGCTTATAATAAATAAGCGACATCTATGGGAAAATAGAAATATGTAATTTACTTTAGTACTAAAATATTAAATAAAATGTATTAAGGCGAATCAAAATTAAAATAATACACGTAAATTTTAATCATAATATATCAAGATAAATGAATCACACTAAATCTATTGATAACTATGTAATATGTAAGATAAGATATTGTAAATTCATATCGCATTAATAAAAATTTAAGATGTGATATGAATCACGTAAACTAACTATAACTTGAAAATCATATAAAATTTTCAGATTACACAATTATAAACATATTTCCGCATCCGTTTATATAATCAAACAAACTTCAACATACTTCCGTGTAAATAAATTTCCGTATTTAAACAATATTTGCTATGTTTAAATAAAAATTGTGTATTTGAAAATCTTATAAGATTTCCGTTCACTTAGTTTAAGATTTATGTATTTCCGTGTATATATTATAATTATAAATAAGATTATATAAGTTAAGAATTTAAGTAAATAAATCCAGTATCAGTAAATCATTAAGTGAAACGTAGTTTCTTAAAAGTATCAAGTTTAATATTACGTGAAACTTTAAGTAATTTTAAATAATCTGTATCAAAAAATTATAACTTTAAATTTAAGTTTATTATAAAATATAAGATTGATCTAAATGCTTAAAGTATAATTTTAATCACTATAAATTCTGGCAAGTATGAAACCTAATTTATCAACCTGGTACAATCCAAATTCATACTATATACATATATATATATATATATATATATATATATATATATATATATATATATATATATATATATATATATATATATATATATATATATATATATATATATATATATATATATATATATATATATATATATATATCCTTCATTTCTTATGTGATATATAACCTTATTCATTAAACCCTTGGCGCATTCACACTCGTAGCGACTTAGTATTAGGTACAATCAATACCTCAAACCCGCAAAATATACCTGATTCACAATCACATAAGGAAAACTTATGAGTGATACATAGTCACTGTTCCATAGCAAATCCACCCTAATCGCTAGATATCCAGGCAGAACAAAATTAGGAAGTACTCGATTCCAAGCACGCTCAAGATAACAAACACCAAAATCTTCCCACCGAAACCAAGCTATTCTAGACACCAAACCCCACCAATCCTTCCACTAAAACCAAACGAATCTAAGCTACAAACTTCACCAATCCCTCCATTCAACATCATGAATACTCAACAAATGCCAATAGTTCATAGTTGCACCACCATTTTCACCACCTCTACCACCAAACCAAATTGCTACAAGATCAATAACATCAACAACTTTACAACATAACCCATCGCAAAATCAAACGTCAGTCAAATCACCAATAATACCACCAGTGTCATCACAGAAACCCCTTGAAACAAAATAGATTCCAGCAACAACTACAAAAATGACTCAACAACAAAGACAGCAGATACAACAAATCATCTCAAGCTCAATCCCAGAGTTTAGCGGAGAAAACACAGATGCAGAAAAGAAAATGTTCGATATGCTAATAAAACTAAGATTGACTGGCGAAGCATTCACCAGAATTTCACATCGAAACAAACACTGCGAGAATTATTAAACAAAGTGCACTCTAAAACATATTCATTGGCAGAACTACAAAAAGGATACACAAACTTACAACAAAGCTACGGTGATACTGTACGTAACTACGGATATAGATTGTTGGAGGCCTTACAACAATACAAGGCAGGCTTCAAGTCGGAATTCAAATTAAACCAAATCGACCCATTATATGCAGAACATCTAGAAACAAATTCCGTCCAAATATTCAAAACAGGACTGAATAATACAATCCTAAAAAGACAGAAATGTAGAAGAGATCATTAAAGAAACGGAAATCATCGAAAAAATGCTTGCCGCAACTCCATTCACACATATTGTTGTTGTTGTTAATTTATAATGCTTCCATATGCGCTTTTCCTCTACTAAAGTTGTTATGTCAATCAATCAATAAATAAATAAACATATACACTTCACGATATAACCGAAAAACCACTACCAATCTACACTCATAGACCACAACCAATTAATCAACAAATCTTATGTAACTATTGTAATCAACCAAATCACACATGGGACAGATGGTGCACACGAATCAACCAAGAAAAGATGAGAAGAACCACAACACAAGCACAACCATATCATATGCAATTCCAGAAAAAACCCAGCTAGATGTACCAACTTAAATACGTCCTATAATTCAAACCGAACACGAATCTCTAACAAACAGTACTCACCACCTATGCAGCAGAACTATCAATTTAATTCATCAACCGCATTCAATCAACAACAAAACCCGAATCAATACACTTCGAAATAACATCAAACACATCCCAGACCAAACCCTTAAACAAATAGATTCGCACCAAAGTATTGTTCCCACTGCAAAATAACCACGGGACACACATATGATGAATGTCGTAGCAAATTCTTCAACAAAAGCTTCCACCAAACCAACAACCAACTTCATCCATCCGCACCCCCTGATACCCGAGATTTAACCAACAAATTTAGCAGTATGCGTATCACTATAATGATATACCCGGAATCAATTCAAAATCCAGAACAAACAGATCATTATAACCAGGGAAACTCCAACGGATCCGACCAGTAACAGGAGAGATGCTGCAATCGGATCATTCACAACCTAAACCAACGATGAATCAACCAGAAAACGAGTACATACATTCTCTCCAAATGGGTACCACTCCCAAAATATATCTACAGAATCACTACCCATCAAACTATTACGAAACAAACCCAGATACTCAAGAAACCTAAATAAACCATACCTAACCCTATTCTCGACAATTAACCACTAAATACCAGTTAAACCCAGACAACCATCATCCAAATCACCATCATAAACCACTCTTCCTCATATTTAGTTCATAATCAAACGAGTCAGGACACTCAAAATCTAATATATAGCACACCAAACCAATTATCAAACAATCAAACAGGCCCAGAACATCCAGATGCTCATAATATAACCAGCCAATCATTAAACCAATCATCAAACAATCAATCAGGCCCAGACGACACTTCAACATATTTAGTTTATAAGCACACGAGCCCAAACACTCAAAATATAATCAATCAATCATCAAACGAATCACAAAACACTTATCTGAATCCAGATAACTTTTCAACGTATTTAGTTAATAAGCACATAGAACAAGACAATTATTCGAGAATCGACGCCCCTTCAAAACATCTAATTCATAGTCAAATAAACCGAATGCCGAAAACCAACCTCATAATAAACAAATCAAAGACTCACCACATCAAACGAATAATCTCACAAGCCCAGACACCCTTTCAACAAACACACAAATAATAAACCTATCAATCCAAACACTCATAATCCAAATTACAACCGAAAATTGAACACCTAACAAATCAACCATCAGAAAATCCAACGAACTCAAACTCTAACACTCAAATTAATCACCTATCAAATTTAACAAACAATCACCCGAACCAAAACACTCCATCAATAGATCTAATTAACAAATCAATAAAATTAAACAACCAACCTCCTCAGATCACGAATTCGACGAAGTAGAAGAAAATGTATTAACAAACCTCCTACACTTCGAAATAACTATGACAATAAACCTATTGTTTAGATATAAAACCAGTAGAGAAACCGTATCGCCGACAATAAACAAAGCACGACCATCCATACTATTAGACTCAGGAGCTGACGTTTCACTCATAAAATTAAAATACGTAGAAAATCTCAATATTAACACCCAAGACTAAATAAAACTGATGGGAATAGGAAAAGGAAAAGCTACGCGACAATTTAACCATCAAACATAAATTCTATACAGTCCCAAACGATTTTCTCATAACTGAGGATGGAATAATGGAAGAGATTTCTTCACCAAATTTTAAGATAGACATACTTTACACTATCAATAAAATAAGAATCTTTGACTCATTTATACCATTCTCAAATCAAACTCTAAAACAAATTACCCTTCCAGCACGTAGTGAAACCATTGTAGAAATTCAAACCCCCTTAGATGAACCTTGCATATGCCTCGCAACAGAAATAAAAAACGGAATTTTTGTAACCTACAACCACATAACATGAAAGTTAAGCGAATGATTGCCAACACCTTCACGGAAAATGTAACATTAACCAACTTCGAACCAATCCTAGAACAAATACCAAACAATTTCGAATACTATTTCGAACAAACCTATAACACAGATAGGCAAACACAAACCGCGCACACAGTTTCTGAAAATTTAGAATCATCAAATAACGTTGAGGAAAATATGTCGAAGGTGACAGATTAACCAGTATAAAAGGAGTTCAACACAATATAAACCTTTATACCTTAAAGATACAGACTCAATCAAACGCATAAAGATGTGATCAACAAACAAGTTAAAGAAATGCTTGCAGACGGAAAAATACAACCAAGCACGAACCCATTTAACAGCCCACTTCTAACTATACCTAAAAAACCGGGAACAAACGGTTAACCTAAATGGCGTGTAGTTGTAGATTTCAGAAAACTTAACGATATCACGATAGGGGATTCATTGCCACTACCAAATATCAATGATATTCTAGATCAACTTGGACATGCTCAATACTTCTCTACTTTAGACATGGCCAGTGGATATCATCAGATTGAAATGAACCCATATAACTCACATAAAACCGCTTTCAGGGGGTCACTTCGAGTTTACCATGCAATTAAAGGATCCATATACTTAGACGACATCGTAATTCACGGGAAAAATTTAAGAGAACATAATGCCAAACTTAAAGAAGTATTCGACATTTGCATTCAAAACAACCTAAAATTTCAAAGTATCAAATGTCAATTTTTACGAAAAGAAATTACATTTCTAGGTTACTTAATAACTCCAGCAGGTTTGATCAAACCCATCTACAGTCAAAGAAGTCCAAAATTTCCCTGCATCTAAAAATATCAGAAAAACGCAATCATTCTTAGTCCTTGCGAGTACATAACACGAAAGTAACCACTAATATAGACAAAAATGATACATCGAATGGACCACTAATATCAAATCATCAAAAAATAACACACAACTCACATCCCAAAGAAAACCACAAAATCGAAGTAATTATAGTCCTCAAAAAACGACAACAAATACTTGAAGAATATCACAACTTACCATTAGGTGGTTAGAATGCTATATTATTGGCCCAAGATGCTTATCGACATAAACAACTTAATCCGAAAATGCCACTTGTGCAAACGGAAGAAATCTTATAGAAAAGCCAGCGCGGTGCATACGTCGGATGGAAATCCGGGATTTTTTCATCTCGCCGTTTTATCCAAGTAAATGAGAGAAATGGTACAAAATACACGCCCCTTTTCATCTCAAGAAGTTGAAAAATTTCAACTTTTGAACAAAAAATCCTGCAGACAATCAACCTAAAAAAACCAAAACTGTAATTTTCAGCAATATTTTGTAGATCATTTTACTTTTTTGCTCAAGTTTTGGTGTGTTGTAAGAGTTCTTCCTAATGACATTTGTATTTTGCTTGTGTAAAACGTGCCTGCCGTATTAAATTTATTTATTATTTATTATAAAATATTAATAAAGTAAATTATTTGGAATTATTTGGAACGGTATGCGCATATTATATTAAATAATACAAATGTATTACATTAATTAATGCCAACATTTAATTTTTTCAGAAATGGGGACATGATAGTGCCAAGCGCAAGTAAAAAAAAATAAAATAATTTGAGAGCTACGTTACAAAAATAATAGAGCAAATATAGAGCAAAAAAGCTATATGTTACTAACTTCTCGATTGAGATGTAAAAAATTCCGGATTTCCATCCGACGTATGTACCGGGCTTGAAGGCGCCTGCACCGAGCGGGATTATTTTTAATCTAACTCTTTAGCCAATCAAATCTTTTTATTCAACTAAGCCCCGCCCAATTTAATCCAGGTTTAGTTGAAAACTTTGAATCTTTTAAGCAAATAATCTTGGTCGTACCAACATAGCAACAAAAAATTAACTGAAATATGAGCAATAATCGTGATCATATATTTGTTGTTGTTGTTTATTTATGATATTATTTTATTACAATATTTCTCGATCGTGTTAGTGAATACATCTATTTCCGTTAAACAATTGGGACACACCGTGTAACTGATATTTTCGACTAATTCGATTATAGGAACGCCCAATGTTCGATACATTTTCGCACCTAGATTTGTAACCTGTAACGCTGTTGTTTGTGGCGTGCTGACTAGCACAACGCCGGTTATGGGACATTTTGGGCTAAAGAAAGGTGTATATCACCAGTTCAAGGTGGTGTATCCACGATTAATATATCAAGTTCATACCAAAATGTTCCCTTTAACAGCCATTCTAGTGCAAACATAATTAATGGTCCTCGCCAAACAACCGGTTTTTCAGAAATTAATAATTCCATTGACATAAATGTATGTCATATAATTTACTATCGGTATCATATTGTTAGAATTGTTCACTTAAGGTTCTTCATGGATATTCATCATTAACGGCACGGAGGGACCAAATAGGACACCATCCAGTAAACCGACCTTTTTACCTAAACCACCTAGGGTTACTGCTAAATTAACAGCCGTTGTTGATTTACCAACACTGCCTTTGCCAGAGGCAACCGCTACAATACTCGTATTATCAACGCCGTCTAATGGTTTTCGCTTTGGTAATCCACGGGCTATATGGCAGACCGCGTATCCACTTCCCTTGCATAATTTGTCTAAAATAAATTAAATTAAAAGAACATTTTATTTATTATATAGAATATTGAAATTTTCGCTATTATACCACAGAATTTTTGAAGTTTCTAGGTGGTGAGAACCAAAAATTTTATTTTGCCACAACTGCTAGGCTACAAATTCTTTGATATTTACAAATTGTGCTATATATAAAATCGAATATTGTATATGTAATCCACAGACATACGTTTATTCGATTAAATTAAAATAAAGCCCCAACTAATCGCAAACCAAGTAGAAATTGAAAGTAAACAAACAGTAACTACAAATCAACAGAAAACATATGACTCGCATGACAGCCGTATACGAATTTTTTGAGCAAATCTCATGTGTGATTATACGTTCAAGTTGGTAAAAAAATAATCCAACTTTATAATCTCGTTCCGTGAGTTCTGCAGACAAGCAACTTAAGAAAACCAAAACTGTAATGTTTGTGCAATATTTTGTAGATCAATATACTTTTTGGGTCAAATTTTTGTAATTTTGTTGTAATAGTTCTTCCTAATGACATTTGAATTTTTTTGTGTTGTAAAACGTACTGCTAATATAAAAATCCATATGCCAATCCATGGACCATAAAATATTACTTCTCCTAAGAACGAACAGTATGCTATGATGGCCGATCTAAAAACTGTTTCTTCCTGAGCGTACAGCACCTACTAAAGATGTTACCTATGTTTAACCGTCAGTTTATATTTTAGATATGCAAATAGTTTATTTCAGCGGTAGCAATATACGCCTTCGGTGCATCATGCATTAATCGAGCATGGCGACACTACTCCTTCAAACTATAAATAACACGCACATGAACACAAAAATACATTTTTATTAATCATAAACATAGATAAATTACTAATCTAAAAAAATTATAATTTCCATTTAGTTTTAATTAAATCGGTTCCACGTTCCCCAATCACATAGCTGTAAGCTTCGGTGTGGCCAGATGGTGTCTCCGGAATAATACTTATGTCTATAACACGTACGCTTTTAACCCCCCCCCCTCCCCCCACCACACTACTATAAGACGGGATTCAAAATTAGCTTATCTCCATTCAATATTTTGTCTTGAAAAGACATGTTTTAGAACTTAATTCACCAATTAAAAACAAACGCGAAACAAAATTTATGGAAAAAAATTAATTTATAGAAACTGAAATACTATGAATTTATTAAAAAATGAAAAACTAAAATGAACAACGGAAAACTAATATTTAAAAGGCAAACAAAATTATTAAATTACTACCAAATTATGAAAAATACGAAAATCGGATGAATTAAGCCAAGCAAAAGCAAAAATGAA
Organism: Nephrotoma guestfalica; assembly: GCA_963691935.1. Taxonomy (NCBI): domain Eukaryota; kingdom Metazoa; phylum Arthropoda; class Insecta; order Diptera; family Tipulidae; genus Nephrotoma; species Nephrotoma guestfalica. Next base: position 92,817,205 of record OY829915.1, read on the forward strand.
GAAATTGACCAAATATAGAGCAAAAAACCTATATATTACTAACTTCTCGTTTGAGATGTGAAAAATCCCGAATTTCTATCCGTCAATTATTAAAAATAAAGATTTGTAATTATTTATTTAAATTATTTAAGGTTACTTTTTGTTGATTTCAAAATTTCCCCAATTTTTTCTATCATATAATAAAAATGTTGTATTTCAGCCGCTCTAACATAAATTTTAGTTCTTATCTTTGTCATATGCTCAGCAAAAATGTTGTGTTTTTTCCATGTAATAGTAGCATAATAATTTCAGAATCAAGGTGTGGAGAGTATTTTATATAAACAGAAAATTTATATGAAAAAAAAAATTATTTTTTTTAACTAATTTATTTTTATTTTAATTAATTTATTTTGTTTAACGGAGAGAGAGGCAAATATGAAAATCGTATACATTTTTATATTTGCCTCTATTGCACTTAAAAACAATAGATTTGCATTTTTTCATACAAATTTTCTGTTAATACAAAAATTGGCTTTTTATATAGTGGTGTTGTTACATAATCTGGCACATTTTGAATAGGCCTTTTACATATAAACAAATAGGTGTGTAGGGTTTTTATGTTGAATAAAATAGGAATCGTCGCAGTGTCATTGTGTTAAAATTGATTGTGGTTAATGATTTCATATGAAAAAAAAATTATTTTTTCGTTTACAGTTCTCTGGCAAATGATATAAACAATTTGTAACTAAAAACAATTTTATTAAAATAAACAGTGTTTTTGAGGTTATTTGGTTAACATAATTTTCATTTGTATGTGTGTAGTAATTCTTTTGATGATCAACGAAGTGGATAAAGTAAAAAATTAAATGTGATTTGTAAATTCTAACAAAATTTACTAGCCAACTACAAAAATAAACATGGCGATTGACTAGAGGAGTAAAAAATTAAAATAATTGTATTTTAGAATCATGTTTAACTGAAGTAATAGTATTATTCAATAAATCACTATCGAAAATGTTTTGTTAGTTTTAAGGAGTCGGCTATGATAATACGTATACGTAGTATTAAAATCTATAAAGATTTCTAATTGTGAAGCAGAATCAACTAAAATGGTAAAACAATTTGTATATTATCAATTTTGCTGCTTAAGATGCCATATTATTTATTTAAAATTCGAGAAATTGGAATTTTGTCATAAAATTCAAATGTTATGCATTTGAATGTTACTTGAAATGAATTTCGGAAGATCAATTATTGTGAAATAATTCAATTAAACATAATTTAAACTATCTTTATAGGAAGTACAACAGTTGGAAATGTTATGTAAACAACTATATGAGTTTCAAGATGGGAACTTAAGATCTGAAGCTGAAAAAGCGTTAGTGGCCTTTCAAGATAGCCCGGATGCGTTAACCAAATGTCAACTTTTATTGGATCGTGGTTATTCTAGTTATTCGCAATTATTAGCAGCAACCACTTTAACAAAGTTGGTATCAAGAAATGTACAAGGGTTAAATTTGCAGCAAAGAGTTGATATAAGGTAAACATTTGCTATGTTAATCTTTTAAATCATGAACATAAATTTATCGTAAAATTACTTAGAATATACGCAATCAATCGACAAAATCCTCAGAAAGAAGTTGACACTATTGTATATGTGTTTCGAAACACTAAATTCATAACTTCCCAACTCCACGGTAAATAAGTGAAATACAATCATCCTTAATCCCAATCACCAAATATTCTATTAATTAATAGTGCGAACAAATTTGAATAAATCCAAATAAGTTGGTTTTAAAACACTAGCATCATTTAAAGAATTCTAAAATCTAAATAAAATTTAAAATTTATTAATTAAAACTGTGTTTTGGTTTATAAAATATTACATGTCAGATTTTGGTTTAGCTTTTATTGTTAGAGAATTTATCACAGCAACAATTTTTTTATCATAGTTGGCTAATTGTAATCCGAATACGCTTTATGAAAATCTTATTTTTTAGTTTTATATAAAGCCAATTCTACCATAATTATTACTGATAAATACGCCAGCTATGATGAACAAATATTTTTTTCGTTACGAAAAATCAAGCATATACATATTGCTAAAATCAAAAATGGACTAATATTTTATTTTTCAAAACAATACAGTTTATCTGTAAAACCAAAATTTAGTTTAATGACTTCCACATTATTTTGCATTTATTTACAACTATAGTCCACAAAAATAAGCTAAATTTGTTTGTTATTCAAACATGGCTCTGTATAATTCGCAATCCAAAGTAGACTAATAAACTAAAAAAATTACTATTATTATTAACTTACTTTATTAATCCAAAGTGAACCAATTATCTAAGTTAAATTAACTAAATTCTTGAAATCTTATTTTAGCTGTGTTCCTTGTTGCTTGAGCTGATCCAATCAACGTGCCTTTCCATCCACACGAGTATTGTATATTTCCACCTTGTATTGTGTATTTCCACATTTGTATTTACATCATGACGCCGACTGTTTGAACCACTTATCGGTATCCATACCATCAAGTTTAGGACACAAAAAGTTGCTTATCATCGATCTGTAGAGCTAGCCGTTGACGGTTCAAAACCCGATAAATTTACTTGTTCACATATCCATTCATCCAAAAATGGGCCTCGTCACTAACGAAGAAGCCTTTTTGGCGAAATTTGGGTCAATTTCCAACTGCTCCAGAGGCCAATCAGTTGGATTTTATATGAGTGCATACGGCTGTTGAAACCACGGAAAGATCAAATTCTTATGAACGACGAGAAATTCATTGCTTTGGGTTTTCTCGTACACTCTCACAGACAGCGATGTTTTCAGCAGACGTTTCGGTGACGTACGGGTGTTGGCTGATTATTTATCGAATTGGTTGAGTCCCCTTTAGGCCATCAAGCGTCGAATAGTTGACTCGGCAGGATGTTTGTGGCGAAGATAAAACTCACGAAATGCGCGGAAGTTTTCTCTGAGACTGATTTTCAAAATAAAATTTGATGATTTCAACACGTTGGTTAACGCTACCATCTTCCATGGTGATTTGCCATACATTACTGAACAATTCATAACAAATTTGACATTGCTTTAACAACATGGCTGCTATAACCTAACAAACATCGAGCGTCTCTATTGAAAGACCCTTTACAAACCAGTTTCAAAATGATGTAGTTACGGCCGACATTATTTTAATGGATCTTTTTTGTTGGTATAGTGTGTTGTGCTCAATACACGTGTGGCAACTCACATTGAGCACAACAGTGCTCTCTATTATATTTTTTCTAAATTGTTTCAGGTTTTTCACTAAATTGAATTTGATATATTTATGTAAAGTAGATAACTTGTACTTGGGCGCATGTTCTGTTCAAAACTAAGATATAAACAACTTAAAACATAATTATGGCGGGCACTCGTTTAAGGAGGAATCCCACTAGAAAAAATGTACTGTGAGTAAAATTAAAGAAAGTAAAAAATATATATTTAGTAGATGGGGGAATGAAACAAAAAATCTTCTCAGTACAAAATTATTTGTATCTGTAGTAGTGTAGACTCCTATAAAAATTATCAAATCGAGAACTTTTTATAGGAGTCTCACTACCGCACATACATAAAACTTGTGTATGATAAGAAATATTTTTCACATGCTACAATAATTTTATGGTCAAAGTTTCTCCTTAAAAATTTGCTATAAAAAGGTAAAAATAAAAAACACGACGTTTTTTTAGTAGAGATTTTTTTTAATTTTTACGGCAAATATACTAAAAAATATAATTCTGATATGGGTATTAATAATATTTAATTTTTAGATAATTTTGAGATGTAAAACTAACCGAATTAATAGCAATATTATTTTTGATATTGGTAATATTTTTGTGTGCTGTCAATATTTCTACTTAAAATTTTGCTATAAAACAATTTAAAAAAAAACGTTGACTTTATCTGTTACATAGAGTTTCGGACTTTTTTCTCTTTTCCTTTTTCTTTACTATCAGTAAAATTTCAAGAATTTTTCTAGTGGAATAGAACCTTTATACGTATATATTTAAAAAAAAATTTTGATTTTAGAAAAAATTAAAATGTGATTAAATGGAAAACAAAATATCAACTCAAATAAAAATTTACGAAATGAATAAGTATTTGTTCTACAAAAATGAACATACGAGTATATATATAATGATTATTTTTATTTACGATCGTTTCATTTTATTCACGTTTTCTTCTGCATTTAGAAAACTTGTAATGCAAAGAAAATTTACAATTGCGTGAAAGCGGAATATCTACGAGTTCACGTTTTATGCCTAATTCAAGCCAATAAACGCAAATAACTGGATCATTTTCATTTATGTATAAGGTAAATATTTTGAATCTAAGTTTTTAACGGAGTTGATGACTAGAAAGTTGATAAATAGAAGGATTAGTTAAGAGTTTTTTTTCTAATTTTGTGCTTTTTAAATAAAATTTTGAAATTGCTATTTGATATTTGATTTATGTATAAATTATAAATATTTATAGTATTATAAATATTAATTAAATCTAAAATTACTTAAACGTAATAATTTTTATTATGTGACTTAGTGAAGATTCATTGGTTTTGACTCGTTCTATATACCTATATTGAATGATTCGATAGAAAGATATTTCGACATATAAAAATCCTATAGATCACGTTGTTTAAAAATTAGGAAAACAATTTTTGATAACATTGTATACAAGCTACGAAAATACTACTTTAACATTCATTTCATTTTCATGGAATTCGTAGACTTCTTCAAATGAGCCAATAAGGCATTTTTTATTTTAGAGCTTCTAATTTTTGACCTATCCAAGAATTATCTCGCACAAATTAGGCCAACATAAATCTTATTGATCTTAGAAAGGCTTCTGCAAAACGGCCTAAACCTCTTTAAATCTTTCTTTAATCAGAGTTTCGAAAAACTCGTTAGAATACAAGATTTTATTATCATGAACCTAATGCTTAGGTAACTAGAGGTCACTGCCAGATCAGGTGATAATTTGATGTTATGATATGATAAATGCGTACACCTTATAGTTTAACAATAAACTTCCTTCGTGAGTAACTATGCGTATCACATTTTAATTTTTTCTAAAATCAAAATTTTTCCTAAATATTATACGTATATATTTAGGAAAAATTTTGAAATCAACAAACATTTTCAAAAAATTATTTTCGTTTGCATATAATATGTATTCCAAAACAAAAAAAATGGTTGGTTTCATGTGTTATTTTGATTAAAAATGTGTAACTACGTACATAAACAGATACAAGCTGAAAAATAATACGTAAATGCATTTTCAATAAACTCAAGGGAAACCCAGCCTTTGAAGGATAAAGCGTTACTAAATTACCTGCGAGTGCGAAATAATTAAAAATGTTTTGCCTCTGCCTTCGCAACATTTTTCCCCTTTTCCAATATTTTCGATTTTTTTTATTTTTTATTGAAATCAAACGAATTTTGAAATCGCCGAAGTTGTGTTTATAAAACTAATGTTAGAGCAGGAAATGTATGATTATAGGACCATCCCGTTCTTCGAAAGTTACAAGCAAAAACTCAGAAAATCTGAAACGATTTTTTGTTGATATATTTCTGTCGAACAAAATCATTTTTTGTTGTATTTATTCTTTGATATAACTAAAACTCTATATTCAATAATTCACTTTATTCCATTGAACTGACATCTGTTGTAAAATAATATTACTTTGCTCTATACCTTTACAACTTCAAATTGGGAATAAACAATTTCACAGTGGGACTAAACAATTTCACAGTGGGAATAAACAATTTCAAATTGAGACTAAACAATTTCAATATGGGAATAAACAATTTCAAATTGGGACTAAATATTTTATTCAACAAGTATTATAACAATTTTAAATTTGAGCAGGCTTTTGAAAAATAAAAGACAGCATTTTTAATTAATAGTTTCATTCTTAATTAATTCATCCCTAAACATGTCTTACATCAAGAACGTTGAAGCAGATAATATAAGGAAGCAAATATGTGCATTGTATAATAAAAACGAGGATTGGAGAATAGTTGCAAAAATTTTAGGCGTAAAGAAATCAACTGCCTATCGATGGGTGAATAACCAACAAATACCCGCAGAGCAACGTGATGGTAAGCGGAAAATAAAAATAACTAATGAACATCGAGTATTTATTGAAAGTTATATTGAGGAAAATCCTAGAATAACTTTAAAACAACTGAGAGAAAAACAAATTGTTGTTTCTACGGAATGTTTGAGAAAACACTTAGATGGATTACTGTATACGTTGAAAGACATTCGAAGAGAGCCAGAAAGAGCAAACATTGAAAGCAATAAAATATAACGATGTGATGACGTTCACAAACTTTTAGAACATCAATTAAACAATACTCTACACGGATGAAACTAATTTCAATTCATATATATGGAGAACCAAAGGTTGTTTCAAAAAAGGAACTCGTTGCACTCACATTACAGCACGCAGTCGGTCGGATCCAATATACATGTATTTGGATGTATAGGTAATATGGGTTTGATTCATCATGAAATTAGAAGAGAAGCATTTAAGAAACCAGAAGCAAAATAATTCATAGGTCGTTGTCTTCGGAATGTACAAAATATATATAGAACTTCAATCGTAATGGTGATTGATAACTCACCATGTCATGCTGTCATTGAGGAAGTATTCGTAGAAGAAGAATTTCTTAATAATCACATACTAAGACTCGCACCATATAGTCCAATGTTAAATGCAATTGAATATGTTTGGTCAAACTTAAAATCTGGAGTCAAAAGCGATTTAACTATCCAATTACCGCGAATCCTAGATGATGTAGGTAGATCAAATGTAACACAAACAGAGTTCCGTCTACTACGGCTAGAACATATAGTTCGCGAAATCATAACTACGAAGATTACTGTTTCAAATTGTAACAGGCACGTCGCTCATATTCAAAAATGTATACCGGACCAACTAGTCTATTAACTGGAATAAATTATTTATTTTTTATTCCCATTTTGAAATTGTTTAGTCCCAATTTGAAATTGTTTATTCCCAATTTGAAATTGTTTAGTCCCAATTTGAAATTGTTTATTCCCAATTTGAAATTGTTTAGTCCAAATTTGAAATTGTTTAGTCCCAATTTGAAATTGTGTAGTCCCAATTTGAAGTTGTAAAGGTATAGTACAAAATATAATGAAAATGTGTTTTATTGTATGTAGAGAGCCGTTATCAATGGCGACGTATGGTCTCTTTGGAAACTGCAATTGGTTCTACATCATGCCCTAATGCATTTGCAGTGGTGGCGATTAGAAGAGCAGCTCCTGAATTGCTTATTTTAGATCGATGCAACGCACTTACTATATTCTTATCAATCACGTTCTTCATATGTAGCGATGAGTGAAATGAAGCGGAATTTTTTGTTTGCATTAGTTTCTTTTCTACTGGTGCTTGATATTCACTGCCGCTAGAAGACAATGTAAGTGAGCTGGTGTCCGAAATGATTAAGTTTATATCTGTTTCTTGAGGTCTACTTGTTGAAGGTTGTGGATCAATTATCGCCAATGTGGAATTGCTCTCATCCATTGAACGTAATGAACGAATATTAAAACCATTAATATTTCGTTGACTGCACACCGGTACAAAACCATTTTTTACCGAATTATAGCTCGTTGCAATAGAAATTAACTCAGACTTAATTTAGATTTAATCTCTGATTATCAATAGGATCAAACAAGAACATTCTTGTGAAAGAACTATTTCGCAAGTAAGCGTACACCAGTGTACAACACCACTTTTACCGAACTTATTCTCATTGTAAGAGAAACTAACTCACACTTGCTTTAAATTTAACTCGTGATCATCAATATGATAAAACAAAAATCGTCAATTGGCGCATTTTCTTGGCACGATTACAACAACAATTCCTTTGGTTAAAGAAAAACTTGGTAAAAATAAAGCAAAACAAATTTTGCTTTAGATAAACCATAAAGCAGAGTTTTCCTTATCGTATTTCTTCACTAGAATCAAAATATATTTTCTTCATTTCGTATTGGAATTCCGAATTTCTTTATTTTTATATAATATGAATAATATATAAGTTTGTAGAATTATAAAGTGTTTAATATAATTATTTTTACAATATACAATATTGTTGTATAATATGAATACACAAATATAATTTTTTTAAATTATTCAATGGAATTTTAAATGATTTTTGCAGCGCTAAATTTATCCACAGAGTACGAACATATAGGTAAAAAAATATTAAATTATTGGGTTATTTTCTTGAAAAAAAACTAAAGAACAACGGTATTTTAGAAATAAAAACAATAATTCGGAAAAATATAATTTCTAAAAATGTGCTAGTTACAACACGTAGGCATGCACATATTTCGAACCAATCAAAAATCAAATCTAAAGCACCAGATTCATTCGTCTCCACGGCAGACTAAAATGGTTAACCGCTTCAACCCTACTCTGGACGCACAATGACGACAATCCCATCAGAAGAGGCAGAAGAACTACCGACCTGGAAGCCAAATCCAAAGCCCAAATGATTCTAATCTCTCACGAAACATGGTTCAAGACGAACTCGTATGGAATAGAATACAGACCCAACTCTCAACAAGCCCATGCAAATCCAAGCCAATTACAAATAACACTCCATAAATTCAGAAGCAAAACTACAGGCCTCAATACATCGGTAGATCATCCCATTGAACCTAATAAAAGATGTCATTCCAGTTGCGAAATGCTTCATTCAATATGCAGACAGTCTCGTTCAGAGAAGTCCACAAATATCGTTGCCAAGCCCGAAAAGACTGCGCCAAATCTGCGAAAAGTATTAATGAATATGAAAACCTATAAGCATAATCTAGGTCTATGAGCTACTGCTTAAAATTTGTAACGTCCCATTTCTTATTTAGTATATTCAATTTACAATAAAAATCTTTCAAATAAAAAATCCAAATAGGTTTAATTCAATTTACTTTTAATCCTAATCGCACCGAACATATAAATATATTATTGATTCTATGTTTTTGATAACAAAAATTGTAAATGGTAATAATATTACATAATTAGTTATTCTAACGTGCCAGCAAAATTTACAAAATAAATTTTTGAACTTACATTAACTATGTGCATTTTAATTACTTTAATCTTTTTTGGTTTTCTAACACTTACGCCGGTTTTTCTAACGCTCACATCTATTCTTGTAGACTAATTGATCACATTTGATATTATTTAAATACTTAGGCTACATATTTTACTGCATGTTGAAATAACACCCCGTTAAAATAATCAACTCCGTTTTTATGTACGAGAGGTACAATAAGCTTAGTAAATCTATAAAAACGGTAATAGAATGTTTCATTCAATCAAATGTTTCATTTAATTTCTGTGAGTGATTTATGTCCTCAATTCAATCAAAACGAATAAAACAACATAATTTATGTGTTTTATGTTTGTATTACACATATTAAACAAAATTTTATTATAACACATCGCCTAAAAATATCCCGGTCTAACGGGAAAAAAACATTTTATTCATCAACATAATTTCCTCCTAGAGCGATACAATCAGTCCAACGAGGCGTCCAACATTTCGATGCCGTTTTTGGAGAATGATTTATTCTTGTCTTCAAAATAAGCTTCAGTTTTGGCAATCACTTCTTCATTGGAGCCAAATCTCTTTCCCTGGAGCTTTTTTGAGGTCTGTAAACAAGTAATAATCGCTGGAGGGCAAATCTGGCGAATACGGTGAATGCGGAAGCAACTCAATGTGCAATTTTGCCATTGTTGCGATTGACTTGTGACATAGTGCATTGCCTTGTTCGTGCAAAATATGACCAACACGTTCCATTGATATCTCTACAATGTCAGCCATGTCACGCAACTTCACTTTACGGTCTTTCAAAACAATTTCGTGGATTTTTTTATGTTTGCTGGAGTCACAGCCTCATTTGGGTGTCCAGAGCGTGGTGCATCATTGGTGGCTGTACGACCACGTTTAAATTCAGCACACCAGCCAATGATGGTTAATTTTCCTGGTGCAGAGTCCGGATAACATTTATCAAGCCACTATACTTGAACGGTATTTTTCCTTTCAAAAACAGTGTATAATCAGCGCACGAAACCCTTTTTTTCATTATTTTGAAATTAACAAAAGTAGCGTCACTAAAACAATTGTAACTCGTAAACTAATAGAGAATAATTTAAAAATATTTTAGGTTTTAAATTTGTGACACCATCTGTCAGACCGGGAACTTTACAGGCGATGTCATATTTATTTGAAGTTTGAATATGTCATATTATCACATCATTTGTGAACTCAATTATACGAAATTATGTTTATATATTTACAAAGGAATAATCATATATATTAATGATCAATTAAGATATATTTAAATTAAATTTAAAACATCCTCTATTTTATTTATTATTTAACACACAAATTGACGTTTCGTTTTGTATTGGTATACAACTAATCAAAAATAAATACTCGTCAATTTTTACACCGTAACTTTTAAGTTTTGGTATTGGCCCGCAATACAGAGTAAAAATTGACGAGTATTTATTTAGCTTAATTGGGCCATATATGGCTACGAGATCCTTGTTAGAATCGCACGCCCCGACGCAATGGTATATAATAGGACCAGAACTAATCGAAAAACGTAATGGCATCGCGGGCCAATACCAAAACTTAAAAGTTACAGAGTAAAAATGAACGAGTATTTATTTAGCTTAATTGAGCCATATATGGCCACGAGAGCCTTGTTAGAATCGCACGCCCCGACGCAAAAGTACAGATTAGTTCTAACTAATCGAAAAACGTAATGGCATCGCGGGCCAATACCAAAACTTAAAACTTACAGAGTAAAAATTGACGAGTATTTATTTAGCTTAATTCATGAGAGCCTTGCTAGAATCGCACTCCTCGACGCAATGGTATAGATTAGGAACATAACTAATCGAGAAACGTAATGGCATTGCGGGCCAATACCAAAACTTAAAAGTTACAAAGTAAAAATTAACGGTATTTATTTAGCTTAATTGAGCCATATGTGGCCACGAGAGACTTGTTAGAATCGCATGCATTGAAGTTTTATTGAGTTATTTATGACCACGATGAGCATGTTAGGTTGCTCAAATATGGTGTTGTGGAATATAGTTGTACCAGTACCAATGGAAATCTTGATGGTGTCGCTAGCTTATCACTGAACTTTGAAGTTACACAAATGAATATGTATTTTTAAATTGATTACATATAACCATTTTTATTTCGAGTTCTTTAGGTTTTGATTATCTTTTATTAGTTTGTCTTTAATTTGAATTTGACATAAATTTTTTTAATTAGATTTATTATTTAACCTTTCATAATGAATTTTTGGATTGAGAGTATTAGATATAACTGGCGAGACAGTTTTAACTTTTGTTATAGTAAATGTTGGGCTGACTATGAGAAACTATCACGATTGTAATATTTTTGGGGCTGAGTTCTTATAAAATGTCGTGAAATACAACTTTTTTAATGTTATAGAATAGAATATTATAGAAATCATCATTTTAGTGTTGTCATCGCATTTTTTGGGTTGAAATTTGGGCCAACTTCACATACACCAGTAATTGCGAATTGCAAGATTGCGTTTATCTTTCAAATAGCACGATGTTCAATATTTCCATTTTTTAAATTGTCAAAACATGTGCTCAATAAATCACTCACATAAATTACTAGAAACAATGATTACTCGTATTATGATTTTTGTCGCAAGAACAAATAGAGGAATAAAAAACAAAATAAATAAGGTCTTTTTCCGTCATTTCATATAGATTTGCCGAACTGATTGGGCACTCCTCCTCTTATATAGATCGATTGCATAGGAGCCCGCGGTTCTTACCTTTGGATAAAAGTCCTGCATTTGTTTTCAATTTGAAAAGAGTATTTTGTATTATTTACGTCATTTACTGAAAAATTCGGGATTTTGATTCTTTCCTAAGAATCGAGCTTCCCTGGCACTCTACACTTATACTTATTTATATTTTTAAAAGTAAGCTCTGAATTCTAAGAAGCAGAATTTTTCTAAGAAAAATTTCAAACACATTTTCTGGCTATGACACAATTACGGGGTACTATGTTTTGTTAATATTTTATCAGTTAATATCTACAAAAAGTACCATAAAAAGTAAATGGAAATATGATTTATTTTAGCATAATAATAATTCGGTTTTATTTTAACAGGGACAATGTAAGCTATATTGTAAGTTAATGCAATATGATTAAACTTTACAATTTATATATCCAAAATTTCTTTATAAACAACATTTTTAGTAAAATTGTTACTAATTCCATGAATTAGCTTTCCATGAATTGACATCACTCGAGAATGCAACATAAGGTATCCCGTGTCCAAATACAGGTATGTTCCAACTGTATCCATTCTTTGATCTTGGGACCTCTTTATGGTCATAGCATATACTGCCTTATTATCAAATTGTCGTTGTTTAAGTTTAAAAGATAGTTCCAGGTCGGAACTTGAAAGATCGTTCCTTATATTTCATGCTTTTCACAACTAATCTTGTACCATTGTATCCTGGTTTAGTATTGAGATTCCGAAGTAGCAGGACTATAGTTTGCACTTTTAGATTCAGAGTATGTTGAAGTAACCCACCCTGATTGAAGGAATTAAAATATTCTAGTGGAAAGTTGAGACGCTCACTTTCATCTTCTGCCTCGTTCTTAAACGTACTGTCTACACTCGACTTTGTTCTAGAAGCAACCTAACAATTTGATTGTTGATTCTGCCCACATTAACGTTCTTTGGGCATAAAATTAATTTTCTTGGCAAAGAAGCGATGTTATTTGAAGAAATTGTTTTTCCGCCAATTTCTGTCACCAAATCACCGTCACAATTACGTTTTCTGGAATTTCAATAGTATCAAGTACCACCTTCCCACAATCAATTATGGACTATAAGTAAGGCAAAATCTTGAGATATTTATGGTTCAGTTTCTGCATAATCGCTGGGATAAGTTACAATACTGGTTGGTTGTTTAAGGATAGGGGGTAAGTGATATAATTAATATACCAGAAAATTTGCAATTTTCGAAACTAATTTAATAAAATGTTCTGTAACTTTTGAGTTACCAACTTTCCTATCGATTCGACTATGTTTATTAAATAGGTTATATTCCTATGTAAGTCTGGGCGGAATATGGAGCAAGTCTGGGTGGGATAAGGAGGGGGGAGTGTAATGTGGTATATTATACCATAAAATCTGAAATTTTCGAAACTAAATTAATAAAATGTTCTGTAACTTTTGAGTTCCGCACTTTTCCGTCGATCCTACTATGTTTATTAAATAGGCCATATTATTAGGTAGGGATAGGGGGTGTAATGTGGTATAAAATTCGAAATTTTCGAAACTAAATTAATAAAATGATCCGTCCTTTTGAATTACCCACTTTCCCATCGATGCCATTAGATAGGTGAAATTCCTAGGTAAGCCCAGGTGAAATTTGGTGCAAGTCTGAAGGGATAAGGGAGTGAGTGTATGTGGTGTAATATACCAGAAAATCCGAAATTTTCGAAACTAAATTAATAAAATGTTCTGTAACTTTTGAGTTACCTACTTTCCCATCGATCCTACTATGTTTAATAGAAAGGTTATACTCTAGGAAAGCCCATGCGGCATTTGGGGCATTTCTGAAAGGTATAGGGGGGAGGAGAGGTGTAATGTATACCAGAAAATCCTAAATTATCGAAACTCAATTAATAAAATGTTCTGTAACTTTTGAGTTACCCACTGTCACATCGATCCTACTATGATTATTAAATAGGTCATATTCCTAGGTAAGCCCAGGCGGAATTTGCCATCATCATTTTCCGGTGAGAAATCGTATTCAAATCATTTCTAAATACGGTTGAAGATACCGAACGTTTATGTGGTGCAAGTAATCATGAGCTTAAACTATATTGTTTAAGAAAATTAATTAATAATAAAATAATTGGTTATGCTCGAAGTGTTATTATGGAAATCCCAGGCCATCAACGAAGCTAGAATAATATTACACAGCAATTAAGATAATAAATTCAGCTATAAATTCAGACCGAAGAAGACCATTCATCAGTTGCTTTTCGAGGCAAAAGAAATCAAGGTATATAATTTGAAAGATTTATTTAATAAACTAAATAAAATTAAAAGTAACTGTAGCGAAATGTGCAACTTTGATAATGAAGACATATTTACGTACATCAATAGATAAATAGATAGTTGATACACTAAAATCGAAATTAGTGCCTATAGCCCAACTTCAAATTGATTCAAGAAATTCTTTTTTTGAACTTGAAAATACGTTATGTCAATCAGAAATTTATTAATTTCAAAAATAAATATAGAATAAATAAACATAGTAAACATGGCTTCATTAACAAAAGCAGTTCACATAAAAATAAATTTAAGAAAAACGAATATTCAAGCCATTCAAATCATAGAAATAGTTACGATAATTTTAACAATCATTACCAAAATAATAACCGTTTTAAAAATAATCATTATGTCAATAATTATAATAATGTAAACAGACAAAACTATTCAGGCCAATTTGAACGACATTTTGACGATAAAATAATAATTTTATATTAGGACAATACCGACATATATTTAGTAGACAAGAACCAAAATTTACACAGCTTACTTACATCGCAAACCAGTTACCGATAGTCAAATTAACCGTCGACTGTTATCGCTGATATTAAAAATGAATGTAATATATATTAAGATATTTAACCAACACATTCATTCCTTTCGAGACAATTCCATATTTCCGTGAATTTACCGAAGTAAATCACTGATAACCGGTTGTCTCTAAAGAACAAATTTCAAACTAAATCAATAAAGAACACTTAAACATTGAAGAAAAAGAAAAGTTTAAACATTTACTAACCGAAAATAAAGATTTATTATTCGAAGAGGGCGACAATTTGACCTTTACCCATGAAATAAATCACGAAATAAAATTAATAACGGATAACTCAATTTATTGTAACATTTATAGATATCCACAAGTCCATAAACAAAAAATTAAAACTCAAACTAAGGATCTGTTGAAACAAGGAATTATCAGGGAATCAAATTCATTCTATAATTCACCCCTTTGGATTGTTCCGAAAAAATGGACCATTCCAATATTGAAAAATGGAGAATTGTCATTGACCACAGAGAATTAAATGAATTCACTGTAGATGACAAATTCCCAATTCCAAATATAGATAACATTTTGCATAGACTGGGTAAAGCACAATATTTTACTACTAGACCTAGCTAAAGACTCTCCCCAAATCATGGTCAACAAAAACGATCAAAGTAAAACAGTATTTTCAACACCGTTCAGACATTATGAATATATATTATGTCAAATACGTGCCTCCTGCTACATTTCAACGATTAATAGACTCAGTACTAAGACAATACTTAAATCGAATATGTGTCGTTGACTTAGATGATATTTTAATTTTTAGTACCTGGTTGCAAGAACATATTGATAGTAAATATAAATAAAATATTTAATAACTTAAGAAAAGCAAATTTAAAAATTCAAATAGAGAAATATTTTTCTGTAAAGAAACAGAATACTGAAGGTTTTAAAACCAACTTTAAAAAAATGAATGATATAATATCCTGACTGAAGGTCTTTTCTTTTCGAACTCGTAACACGCAAGACGACATCAACATGTATCTGTTTTTGTTAACATACAATACCTGAACCATAGATAGAAATACTATAGAATAAAAAGCTAACGTAAGAAACCAAGAAAATGATTTATTATTATAATTTGACGTTTCGGCCATAGATAACTTGAAATATTAAGTTAATTAATATATTTTTTTGATATACATATTTCCTAAACTTTTGAATGAAACTACAATAGTTTTGAACGTATTTATATCAACAAATATGTTTTTAAAGTTATAAAAATTATTTATATGCAGTCCACAATTCGATAATTTATTTTTTTAGGTTTGGTTTAGAAAAATACAATTCTATAGTATATTAGTATATGTGTACATGAATATTTTATAAATAGAAAAGATAAAATACACGAATAATTCAAAATTCCCTTATATAAAAAAATAAACATGCATATTACATTCAACGCACTAAAATTTGTTTGGGTTTTCTTGTTGTAGTTATTAAGTTTTTTATTCCTGGACGAAAATGTTCGCTCTTATTCTTTTTAAGTGACAGTAAAAATGGACAAATATTAAACGCAATTTCTGTTATTCTTTTTTCATTATTCGGAGTATGGTCGAATACATGTAAATCCTCTCTTTCGCTCTCTTACGTTGTTTTTGATATTCTTTTTATTCCATCTATGGTTCCCACTTTAAGTAGGAACCATAGATAGGCTAAAAAGAATAAAAAAATTACGTAAGAGAGCGAATGATAGGATTTACACATGGTATATAAATTTGAGAAGGTATAATATTGCGCATCTTATGTCACGTCACTTAACGACAAAAATATGGGATTTCGTTTTTTTATTATTTTTTAAATAAATGGATAATAAATGTATTTTTTTTTAAAAACTTATTTAAGTTTGATAAGTATAGTTGAAGAAATGTTTTAATTATTTTCTGATTTTCAGTTAAAATCAAACATTTTTTTTACTTAAATAAATCATTTAACAATCTCGAAACCCACTTCAACTAAGAAATTGTGACCTTCTTCAATTTGTAGCCAAACCCATCAACTACATATTTCTGATAAGAATAGAAATATTTAACACTTCGTTTTTTAACTAGCTAAAATCATAAAATAAATGAAATAATATCGATGTTTAATTTTAATATGTAATTTAAAGAACATAATCTATTTAAATAAATGAATTCTTAAGACCACGAATATTTTTGAAAATTGTAAATCGAGAAACATAGCTATAATATCGTTATTTAGACGTAACAATTATTTCATAATAGGTACAGACAGGTACATAATATTTTGTTAGTAAACATATGTATTAACAATTTTAAAGTTTTATGTTATATATTCATAATTATTTTATCCGATCGATGGGAATATTACACCTCAAATTTATGTACCATGGGATTTACATGTATTCGACCATACTCGGTCAGAATAAGGAAAATAAAGAGAAAAACAAAAATTTGCCTTTAATAATTGTCCATTCCTGCTGTCACTTAAAAAGAATAGACGGGCGAATATTTTCCTCCAAGAATAAAAAACTTATAAATACAACAACAAAACTCAAACAAACTTTTAGCGCGTTGAATTCAAAATGCATGTTTATTTTTTTTATATGGGAATTTTGAATTATTCATGTATTTTATTGTTTCTATTTATAAAATATTCATGTACATACTCAAAACAAAAAATTCAATACACTGTAGAATTGTATTTTTCTAAACCTAACCTCAAAAAATCATTTATCGATTTGCGGTGATTTAAACCGCATATAAATAATTTTTATAATTTTAAAAACATCTATTTGTCATATATACGTTTCTACTAGTGTAGTTTCATCAAGATTTTAGGGAATATATCAAAAGAAAATTACATAAAAATACGAATGAATTTAATATTGTAAGTTATCTATGGCCGAAACGTCAAATTGAAATAACAAATTATTATCATCGTTTCTTACGTTATTGTTTATTCTTTTTATTTTATCTATGGTTCAGGCATTATTTGTTAACGTTAACAAAAACAGATACATGTTGATGTCGTCTTGCGTGTTACGAGCTCGACAAAATATTTTTGGAATTGCTGTTCAAAATGGCATAAAACTTTAATTTACTTTATGTATTATTAATAAATATTATTACACATTGCTTTAATGGAAAATAAAATTTGAATTAATTATTTTCTAGATGATTAAAAAAATTAAAGTTGTGAAATAAACGTTGAACTTGGAACAAATAAATTTAACTATAATTATACATTTTAATTGAAACTTTTAAGTAAGCTATTTCCTAATTTTCAAAAATTAATTTTTACATTTTGTGAGTTGTTTAATTTTAAAGTTTGAGTACTGAAATTTATTGCCGTTGTAACAAGGAGGTAAGGTGTATTATTGTTGTTACTGCCTTCTAATTGTCGACTTAGATTGACGTCATCAGCAAAAAATGAATGTTGTCACAGGCCAGTACTCTAGAAGGCACTGGATCAACCAAGATTTAGGAAATATACATTAAATAAAATACATCCGATTAATATTAAAAGACCGTTAAAATTTAGAGATTTAATAACGATGGCAACAATACATGCTCCACAGCTACAATTATAGAAAGTAGAGACTAACACTGGCTATACTATTTTAAAGGAAACAGAAATTTCAGTACCAAAAAGTTACAATTACTCTCTACACGTAGTTGATTTAGCACCCTTAGAACATTAATAGTAAACCTGAAAAGATAGTAACAAATTTAATATTAGAATTGACAAGAAATAACAAACAAAACTTTATCTTTAAAAGAATTAGACTTACTAACATATGGATTAATGACTCTAAGACATGATATCCGTTCGAAAAAGAGGACTACATAGGTAAATCTTTAGGCACAATAACCAAATGGATAACTAAACTTATTCAAGAAAATTCATAAAAAATAAAGTATAATTTCGATAAAATTAGTAATGATTGAGATTAAAATTAAAATTTCCGAAATTGATCGAATAATAAGCGATTTATAGTGTTGTTCCATTCAAAATCACAAGATTTTGTACAAAATTAAAAAGAGACGAAAATAAACCATTTCTATTTATGAGAATGGTATCTCCTATTTTTTTTGTTTTTGTTGAGTTGCTATAATTTTTCCTTGAAAAATATCAAGCTGAATATTTTTTGTGGCAGCAAATATAAAAATAAAAAATAAAAATTCCCCACTCTTTAATTTATTTTTTGTAAATTTTTATGGTGTACATACATACACGACGTGACTTTAGAAGTTCAATTTTTTATGATTAAATTGTACTGAATAGTATATGCAGTATCGTTTTATTAAATAATAATATATTTTATTATTAAAAATAATTAAAAAGGATAAAATTGAACTCAAATGATGGCTACCACCGGTGCAGCGGGAGCGATTTAAATAAATAGGATCCTAATGATTTAATCTCGGCAAAGGATACTTTAACACGCTATAAAATCTTGGATATCAATTCACGAACTATTTTATAGCATATATGGTCGGCTGATTAATGAATCTAATCTAAGAAAAAAATAATATAAAAGTTAATTAGTAGGAATAGGGAGGAACTAGGAAGTAATTTAATTTTCTACCTCAAATATCTTTAGTGTTACACTCCTTATGAATTCCCAGTCAGGCTGTTCTCTCGATAAAATCATATTACAAAATGCTTGCAACAAATAATATAAGTCATCGGCTACAGTTTCAGTTGTAACATCATTGAACTTTTCTAAAAAAATTCATTATTGATTTGGTTCGGTAACTCTTCATAGTTTAAATAGAGAAAATTGTCGGGAAACCCAACCGTCAAGCAATAGCATAAAATCCATAATGTGCGCTTATCTAAATTTGAAAATGGTAAATCGACTTAATATGGCAATGTACCACGACGTCACGAATTGTACATACAGTGGCAAGTTCGTAATATAAACGAGTTATATTCAATTTGAATTCGATATACGAGTTCCACATCATTCGTCTTATTCGGTTAGTGTCTGAAAATAAATAAAATTAATATTTTATTTGTATGTCAAATCAGAATAAATTCGTGACACTTACATGAATAATTTGTGCGTATCGCTTACGTATAAAACAACATGACAAACTAATCGCTTCAAACGTATTGCAAATTGATGGTATCTTTCTGTGTTGTGCGTCAACAGACCATCGCCCAAAATTTTAACTAAACTCGTTGAAAATGTAAATAACTTTATTAAGTAACTTGCGGTGCACATTTTTCTTCGATATAGTATTCAGAATCAATAATGGTCCAAACGTCATCTTCCACAGGGTCAATAACATTTTCCAGCTTTAGGTTTTTCAAAAATTCATTACGCTGTTTAATAGGTAAGATAATTACTTTTAACATTGTTATACAATGATCTACACGATTGCTCGAAAAAGTGTTCTGAGGTCTGTAAATAAATCTGGAATTTGAATCATAGATGCCATCCAGGTGCTCCGGTTGGAGATCTAAGTATATGAAACAGCAAAAAACATATGATCTTGTCATGTCGAGCAACGCAGTTCAACGACGGCACGTGAAATTGGTACATCATTCGATGTGTTAATCGCTATTGGCCTTGAAGAATTAATATTTCGAAATTCCTGACATTGTGTTAGGAGCTCCCCTAGTTTGTGCTCAATATGAAGTGCATATACTTCAGAATCATAACTATATCGAACAAAATCGTAGCATGTTTTCTCAATTAAGCCATTAAAATTCGAATAGAGTCGCGAATGCTTCTTCATCCAAATATAATAATCTAAAATAATTAATTTAAATTAAATATAGAAAGAACAAAAAAATACATTGAAATAGAAAATTAATCAGGATTATAACTCAGGGAACTTACGAGTATTTATGACTTGCATTAATCCTGGTACCACAACTACGGGAGGTCGATCCAGTTGCAATATGATCTATTACTTTCCACAATGAGTTTTCATTCAGCTTAATATTATTGGGCAGTGTCCAATTCAGCTAATAAATTCTTAATCGACTCCACTTTTTGAATATTTCTTAAGAAATTCAAATAAAAGATGATTTGACGTTGTATAGGGTGGGCCAAATAATTTTTTTTAAATGCAATAAAACAAAAAGTTCTCCATATTTTTTCAAATTTATCATTGTAAAGAACAATCCTTCCGATTAATTATGGAATACTATTTCATTCATATGACTGCCTCGGCTGACCTTAACGTACCCCATACGGTCGGTCCAATTTTTGAGCACATTTTCGATGGTATGCGGCGTTATGCGAATATTGTTCTTGAGAGCGTCAATCGTTGCTGGTTTGTCGGCGTAACACTTATCTTTGACGGCACTCCAAAGATAATAGTCCAACGGCGTCAAATCACAGCTCCGAGGCGGCCAAATCATATCAGCATTTCGGCTGATAATTCGATCTTCGAATACAGTGGGCAAAAGATCAATTGAAACATGTGCTGTGTGGCACGGAGCGCCGTCTTGTTGAAACTAAATGTTGTCTATGTCCTCCTCTTCAAGTGCCGGGAACAAAAAATCGTTTATCATGGCGCGGTAGCGCTCACCATTGACAGTAACGGCGGCTCCTTACTCATTTTCAAAGAAAAATGGCCCAATGATGCCACCGGACCAAAATCCGCACCAAACAGTCACTCGTTGAGGATGCATCGGCTTCTCTACGATCACGTGCGGGTTCTCCGTGCCCCAAATGCGACAATTCTGCTTGTTTACATAGCCGCCAAGATGGAAATGCGACTCATCCGAAAAGATGATTTTTTTTGCCAAAATCGGCATCTTCTTCAAGTCGATCGCAAACCCGCTCAGCGAACCGAAAACTTAATGGGTGGTCTCTTTGCTTCAATGCCTGAACCAATTGAACTTTATACGGTGTTATACCAAGGTCTTTATGCAGAATTCGTCGCAATGTTGTGCGTGAAATATTCAATTCTTGAGCACGATGACGAGTTGACGTTCCCGGCGACTCACGCACATTCTCGGCTACAGCATCAACATTTTTGGGTGTATGCTTGGTTGGCTGGTTGGTTCGTGTTGGTTTATTAATTAGCAAGCCTGTTTCTTTAACTTTATTCACAAAATAACGCACATATGGAGTTCTCGGTGCTTCGTTTCTTCCGAAAACCGCACGCAATTTTCGCACACATTCTGCAACATTACCATGATTTTCGAAGTAATGTTTCAATATTTCCTAGCGTTGTTCAAGCGAATACACAACCATTTTCGTTCAGCGGAAGGATAAGGAAGGATAAAACTAACTTTCTGTCAAATCAGAAGTGACATAACCCTTACCATACTCAAAATAACCGCTAGTTCAAAAAAAAGTTAGATGGGCGCCCTTGATATGGCGTGGTTAGTTCTGTATCAATAAATTGTTCTTCGAAGACTGTGGCCAGCTGAATTACAGGATTGTTATAAATTTGTTGAAAGGATTTATGTTTAATTTAACATGATCGGATAATTTATTGTACGTCTGTGCGGTTGCATGATATTCAATTGCTTCAATTTTAAATCGAGAAACATAACCTTGGGTGTCAAAACGCCATGCGACGATGTTGTATCTTCGAATATGGGAGCAGTAGGCTTAAAATGTATTTCATTTACTTTTGGCATATTGCTGGGAGAGAAAGTTACATCTGTAAACGACAAAGTCGACTGAAAATTGACGCTGCTTAAAGATTCGACAATCGAATCGATTTCTTGCTGGGGCTTAATTTTTTTCTTTTTCTGTAAATAAATCGTTGTTGATTATACTTCATTGAATAAACACGAAGAACATTCTTATCATAAAATTGGGTTAGTATTTTATAAAGTTTAGAATTTCTGGTTTAAAAAAAAACTAATAAGTATTACATATATTCAAATTAAAACATAAGAGAACGTCAAAAACGTAACCGAATTAATAAAATTCGATATTAAAAATAATAAAAAATAAAATTTGTGATTCCCAGTATAATGGAACAGCTGATTTTGATGCCAGAAGCGCAAATTGTTAATTGCAATAGATTTAAACTCAATTTTAATTTAATATTTACTGTTAAAACGGTAAGAAATCAACTATATTATAAGTTACACAAATATTTAGTTTATAATTATTAAAAAATACCTTTTATTTTAATAAAATTACCTTCAGTTTAGGTTTCTCCATTGTAGCCATTTGGATTTATTATTTAAGTAACATAAATTTTTTGTTTTTTTGGTTATAGAGGAACTTGTCAAAATTTTATCCGCACATATTTTATAGCAGAGTACTTTATACGTATTTGTCCAAATTAAAGAAACTAAATAAAACAAGAATATTTCCACCATTTGAAAAATAATATTTATTTTTTTAAATAATTTATAGGGTGTAAAATACATCGTCAAAAACTTTATTCAAATAATTTTTAGGTTATGTTTGTATCGTAGTCAAAAAATTCCCCTACATGTTCTATTATAAAAAAATTGTGTCTCAGTCACTCTCATATAGATATTTTATTTTTGTCTCTTTAATTTTGTACAAAATCTTGTGAGTTTGAATGGAATAGCGCTATTACAAAACAATAGCATACCACAGAGAAATTACTATCAGACACCTAAACGAAAGGTAAATTTATTGTTAAATCAAAATCTTGATGTCATTGCAAATGGAAAAATATTTCTAGCGGCTGTTTATAGAAATGCTTAGTTAAAACTCACTCTATTTTGTTCTATTTGCTCAATACACATATTTCTCACTCGATATATTTTTCAAATACGCGCACGTACAAATAAAAAATATTATATTTGGTTGTACAGTATAACTTCCAAATTATGTCCCCATTTACATGCGACTAACATTTTTCTTCTGCAAAATGAAAGAGATATAAAATATAGCATTGACTGCACATGAGAGACAAGAAAATAAATATATCTCAACAAAATTTTGCAGAAGATTTTGTAGGCCAAAACCACTATAAAAATGAAAACGTTGCCATAAAATATGTTCGATCAGAGTATTTTTATGGCAACATTTTTAAAATTAACAACAAAAAAATTATTAAGGCATTTATTTGGTTTATATTGGGTGTACGAATGTATTTCCGACCTTTTTATAGAGGTCGTTAGTATCACGGATTGCATATTATTCAATCGGGCAATACATGTTTTTTGGAGGTTAGATGTTGAGCTTGAATAATTATTAGTGACATTTGTTCAAAGCGTAAATAACAATTATTTTCATGTAATTGAAAATGTCGAATTTTGTGCCAAAAACCAGCATTTGTGGGAAGTTTTACTTCATTATTTTTTGTTGAAGAAAAGTGCAGCGGAAACAAATCGTTTGCTTGTGGAAGTTAACGGTGAACATGCTCCATCGAATACAACATGCAAAGAGTGGTTTCAACGATTCAAAGTTGATGATTTTGACGTAAGAGACAAAGAACGTGAAGGCGGTTCAAGAAAATTTGAAGATACAGAATTGGAAGAATTGCTTGATGTGGACCCTTGTCAGTCCGAAAAACAATTGGCAGAAGAACCCAACAATGTGGTTCGTATACATGCAATGTTATTGGTTCATAAGCTGGGAAATTGGGTGCCACACAAATTGAAAGAACGGGACATGGAACGTCGGAAAACCATGTGCGAATTGTTGCTTCAACGACAACAAAGGAAGAGGTTTTTGCATCGGATCATCACTGGGGATGAAAAGTGGATCCATTATGACAATCCAAAGCGCAAACCAGCGTGGGTCAAGCCAGGTGAACCAGGGCCGTCGACGCCTAAAGCAAATATCCATGTTTCGAAGGTGATGCTTTGTATAAGGTGGGATATGAAGGGTGTCGTTTATTACGAGTTTCTGAACGAGCGTGAAACCATTAAGGAACAAGTTTATCGACGAAAAATAATGGCTTTAAAGTAAGCTCTAGCTGCAAAATGACCGGAATGGGACAAAAGGTACGATAAGATTATTTTGCAACATGACAACGCTAGGCCACATGTTGCTATACTTGTCAAAAACTACTTGGACCGGCAGAACTGAGAAATTCAAATGCATCCGCCGTATTCACCAGACATTGCTCTCTCTGATTACCACTTGTTCCAGTCGATGCAATCAGCCCTGGCACAGCAGCACTTCATTTCATATGAAAACGTCAAAAACGGGTCGATGACTGCATCGCCTCGAAACAACCAGACCTCTTCCTTCGGGGAATCCGTTTATTGCCTGAACGATGAGCGAAGATTATAGCTTCCGAAGGAGCATACTTTGAATAAAACATTCTTTCATTTTCTACACAAACTAATATCTTTTATTTCACTAAAAAAGGTCGGAAATACATTTGTACGCCCAATATTTTGAAACATTCTTTGTTCTACGAAATATTCGAATTGGTACTTGAGTATTAAAACAACAAAACCTTCCAAGCCATCGTTCATTAAGTCAACGCTATTCTTGATAGTATGAAAATACTTCAGATCATTTAATGTTTAATTTCGACTGATTCCTTTAGTTTCGATTATTTTTAACTTAATGGAGGCTGATCGCATAAAATTGAATAGCAATTTTCTGTTCTCATTAATGCGTCATCTGCAGTAGTACTTTTTTTAGTATTTCACTGGGCATTGTGCAAAAGCGACAGAAATACTTGGCGGAAAATGATTTGATGAATCCAATCATGTCATTTGCAGCCAGATTGTCGTGTGCTAAAGGTATGATTGTCCAAAATTTTCGATAAATAGACCTTCATTCTCGAGGATTTTTATGTCTTCGCCTATTGGTTTTAGGATAGAATTTAAATTAAATTCATTGTGCAGATCGTTCACATAAAATAAAATAAAAATATAATTTGAAGATTAGGTTTAAATACCTTACTATCATAAAATATACCGTTCCCACTTTGTGAATGATAGTTTTACTACCAAGTACTCTAGCTACTTCGAAATCGTCGTTGAATCCAAATCATAGGATTCTTATTCAGTCTCGTTTCAATGACTGGAACCGATCACCACAACAAGCAAATTTATGTTTTCCATTTTCACAAAAATGAAACTTGTTAAAATCTTGAAATAACTTTAAGAATTTATAATTCGTACAATAAAAATACTTATTATTGTTTTTGAAATAGGAACAAATTGAAACATATTTTAGATCTCATCTCCCATCTAAATCCAATAGGAATTTGTTCGAGCTACACATAGAAAGAATTTTCTATAAACAGTTTATTTCGATTATATTTCGAACAAAATTTTTTAAGTGTTTCAGATATTTTTAGTTTATTATATGTCAAGTTTTTGAGTTCATTTGGGGCGGTTACTATATTAATCGCACATTCTGTTATAAGCTTAGATTCACGAAAAATTTCGGTTAAAGTCTGCTCCGGCAAGCCCAATAAGTTAAGTTTTGAATAGAAAGATTTCATGGCGTCATCAATAACTTGTACAGCAAGAATCACATTTTCTGCTGATTTTGTAGCCGAGTTATTACTTTTTATTAAAAAAGTGGTTGTGTTAGTGGCATTAAGATTTCTTCTTTAATATGTGTTTCAATTTCATCAATGTTAAATTTTTTACAATGAGATTGGAGAGCGTAAAATGTCCGGAAGGTGGTAATACAATTTTTATCTTTCACGCATTTAATTTTAACATGTGTCTTTTCTTTAACGAATTCCTTATACTTTAGATGTAAAATTATTTTATCAAAGTCTCGAACAGAAATACATATTTCAATGTCGTAGAACAGTGATTCCAAGATAAATATAATACATATATAATATAACAATTAGAAACATATAACTAAATATTGATAAAATATTTGTGATACCTGAAGATCTAATTTGCTGGCAATTTCCTTAATTCTTGAAGTTATTGTTTCCATTACTGCGATTTCATAAAAATAATGACAAACGAAGGTCCAGAATGTAGTTAATGAAGCGTCAAAATGTTGGCCATACACGTAATGAGACTTAAATAAAAAGTCAATTGCTTCTATGAAGTTAATCGTATTTGGTAAAATGACGAGTTCTCGTTCAATGCAGAAATACAAATTTGAGGTTGTTGATTTATTCTCACCCTCAGCTATTAGGTAGGGAGGACGCAATTCCTGATCAATTAATTCCTCTGGTGGCAAATTTAACTATAATATGTAAAATAGCATTACATTAATTTAAATTTATTGATCATAAACTATAAAATATCCAATTATAGATTCTTACCGTTCTAAAAACTATTATATTACTTACCAGTGTGACAAAAGGTTCCTTTAGAAATTTTGACGATATTTTACCAGCTATAACTTGAGGTAGCAGGTTTAAAAGGTAAAAAAGTCGGTTGCATAGATGGCAGCAATTCTGAAATACCAATTGTTTTTGTATTTTATATTTTTGTTTATAAAATAATACTAAATCATGTGAGGTTACCAAAAGATCTGGCAGTTTGGTTTCGAACTAATGACAATTTAACTTTCAATTAAAAAGATTTGGTAAAATCTTAAAAATAATGCAAATCTTTTGAACTTATATTTGAAGCATCAGCGTGCCTTAGCGAATAACTATATTTAGCTATGCAGTTGTTATCTTCGTTACCTCGAATTTTATTGTATTTAATGCGTACATGCAGTTTCTATATGAATTTTTGGGTTATTCTGGATGATTGCCGGATATTGTTTTTGACCTCATCTCGATGTAAAACCAATATTTGGCCACCACCCAAAATATCCCAGAATAAATGGGGATAAAATGATAATACATTACCTTCAATCTCAGGTATAGGTTTCAAATTTGGCCCTTTTGCCTATATAAATATTTTGTGAATATGTGGAGAGTAATTGTTCCATTTATTTAGAAAATGTTGATGATTGTGTGGATGTCTGAGTTTTGAAGTCGTATAAAATCTGAAAAATTACCAAAATTAAAGATTAAAAAACTTACTCTTTTATATGTATAATTTTCTTACTAAATCAGGAGACGTAAAGAAAACAGGAAATTGGGTTGAAAATTGTTTTATTTCGTTAGGCGAACGTAAAATTTCAATTTGGCGAGGTAAACTTTCGAGTAATTTTTGCCGACTTATTTCCTTTTGTGTAGAAAAGCTCAAATTTTTTAAAATTAGAAAATCCTCATGGGTATCGATGTTTTGATATGAACTTGTAGGAGTAGCGGGAATAACTGTTCCAGCTGAGTTCCGTTTGCGACTGTTACCTCCCGTTTCCTTCTCTTTTAATAAAATTCAGTATAATTTCTGTTGAACACGATTTAATCTGGCTGTTATATGACCACGATTTTTTTTTTTGGATCGTATAATGCACCCTTAAATATTGTACGAAACGAATTACTAATAAACACATTTTATTAAACACTTGTATCGGCTTAAAATAGCGCTCCTACTTAAGTCTATCCAGTAGATACTCTTGATGATGACCTAACAAGTCGAAATCGATCGAGTGATTTTTTAAACTTTTTGGACAAATTTTTTAATTAAAATATTCAAAAATTTAATTTTTTCCGAAATAATAAAACAAGTATTTAATAAAATGTGCTTATTAAGGGTTAGTGTGCTTCACTAAGTACCTACGGCAAATTGTGTAAAAAATAAACGAATTACTTTATCGATTAATTGAATCGATTCATCGAAAAGACATGCTTCTTCTAGAGCTACGAAAACAAGTGAACAGTATGAGACACGGCATAATTGCGATCTAAGCAGAACGTTTACTTCTAGAGCTGTTGAAACAATCGCTTACGATAACGATCAATAGAAAAATCAGAGCCAATTTAAAGTTAGCAGAATTCGTTATAATTTCCCTCGTGCAACGCCGAGGTAATGCAGCTCGTTTTAAATAATACAAATATTTGCTTATTAAGTTCAACTGGACATTTATTTAATCATAATACATATTATATTTAACAAACTCGTATTCCTCCAATTAAGTGCTGAAATTTACATACGTGGCCAAAATTAAACTGGTAGAAATTGCAATTACGCTATGAAACATTTTAATATTTATTTAATAATTCAATTTAAATTTATCCACTAATAATTTATGTTTTTCTAATATTCTCAATCACAATTTTTATCAAGTGAACTTTGAGTTCGTAGTTCTAACTTTTTCGTTCTCGTTAGTAAATATGTACAAAGTTTCAACTATGGGTTCTTTCTGAAACATTTCGCAATATTTAATTTACTTGACATGCAATGTAGCAATTAGAGAAAGAGATGAAACATGATTGTTTCTATAGTGTATTCACTTTAAAAGGCATTTCTATATTGGTGTGTGTGCGAAAAGTCCTGCGATTACAGAAAATAAATTTGCAACTTATACCTTAGAGATTGATTGCTTTCTGAATTTATATAACTGGTGTTATTGCTCCTTTTAAAATTAAAACAAATGATATTAAAAAAAATTTATTTTTCAGAAATTATGTTCTAAATTATTTAGCAACACGACCAAACCTTCAAAATTTTGTTATCCAGGCCTTGGTGACACTTTTAGCGAAAATAACCAAATATGGTTGGTTTGACACCTACAAAGAACAGTTCTTCTTTAGAAATATTGTCGAAGATGTCAAAACATTCCTCCAGGTGAGAACTTATAAAATTTTTACATTAACATTGTTGACTAATTGACTTATTAAGTCTTCATCACAGGGTTCGGTTGAACATTGTATGATTGGTGTACAAATTTTAAGTCAACTAACATGTGAAATGAATCAAATGCCCGAGGTAGATATTAATCTGTCATTTACGAAGCATCGAAAAATTGCGTCATCATTTCGTGATACTCAATTATTTGATATATTCTTATTATCGTGTTCATTATTAAGCACGGCTCGTGATAATGCAAAAAGTTTAAATTTTTTGGATGAAGGTCAACATAATTTAATGACTCATGTGTTACGATTAGCTCGAAATTGTCTAAGTTTTGATTTTATTGGTACATCAGCTGATGAATCAACCGATGATATGTCAACTGTACAAATACCAACAAGCTGGCGCCCCGCATTTTTAAATTTAAATACGTTAAAATTATTTTTTGATTTATTCCATTTATTGCCCAGTCGATTATCTAGTCTAGCATTATCCTGCTTAGTACAAGTAAGTAATAACGTCCTAGATTAAATATTTTAAGAAGATTTAGGAAGATTAAAATATTCCAGTCACTAATAATAGTATTTAAATTTTAGATAACATCAGTTCGTCGATCGCTTTTTAGTAATACAGAACGTGCAAAGTTTTTAACGCATCTAGTTAGCGGGATTAAAAATATTTTGGAAAATTCACAAGGATTAAGTGATCCTGATAATTATCACGAATTTTGTCGGCTTTTAGCTCGATTAAAATCAAATTATCAGCTTGCTGAATTAGTAACCGTAGAATGTTATAATGACGCTATTGCCCTAATAGCAAAGTTCACCGTCCAATCATTGCAAATGTGGCAGTTTGCTCCAAATAGTGTTCATTATTTGTTATCACTTTGGCAGAGAATGTTTGCATCAGTACCTTATGTAAAAGCAACTGAACCGCATTTGCTTGAAACGTATACTCCTGAAGTTACCAAAGCTTATATTACATCACGGCTTGAGTCTGTTAATATGATTGTAAGGTATGTTGGTAAAATTATATTTTTATAAAGCTTCTAACATTTAATTTTATCCTTGCTTGATCCACTAGAGATTCATTGGAAGATCCGTTAGATGATTTAGGTATGATACAACAACAATTAGAACAACTGTCAGTAATAGCGCGATGCGAATACGAGAAAACATGTGCACTTCTTGTTCAGTTATTCGATCAAACTGCACGGACTTACCAAGAACTATTATCAAATTCCAATCCGAATAACATTGAAATTTCGATTCATGAAGGTCAGTTAACTTGGCTCGTTTATATAATTGGTTCAGGAATTGGTGGACGAATGGCTTTTATGGCTAATGATGACCACGATGTTATGGATGGTGAACTAGTGGTTCGAGTATTACAACTAATGAGTTTAACTGATGCACGTCTACCACAAGCAGGATGTGAAAAATTAGAATTAGCTATAATGAGTTTTCTGGAGCAAGTTCGGAAAATTTACATAAGTGAACAAATACAAAAAATGAAAATTTGTAAAATATTATCTGAAGTTTTGGGAATTAATGACGAGCCAATGCTTTTAAGTGTTATAAACAGGAAAATGTAAGTCGAGGAAGCTAATTTATTTGTTTATATCATAAATAATTTAATAATAAAAAACATCATTCATTTAACAGAATTACAAATTTGAAATATTGGGGCCGCTCTGAACAAATTGTTCGGAAAACATTGAATTTATTAAATGATTTATCTGATAGCTATAGTTGTGTCCGAAAATTGGTGAAGCTAGATGAGATCCAATTCATGCTCAATAACCACACGGTTAGTAAAATATATTTTTAAGAAATAATTAACTAAAAAAAATTTTTTTTATTACATTTTAGAGCGAATTTTTTTCATTTCTTGGTACTAATAATGCGGTCAGTGAAATGCGATGCCGTAGCATGTTTTATACTTCACTTGGTCGGCTGCTTATGGTCGATTTAGGAGAAGATGAAGAAAGATTCGAAAATTTTATGTTACCTTTAACAAGTAAAGAATGGAAAATATCTTTTTAATTCAGTATGAAATGTAAATGTTTATATTTGTAGATACTTTTGAATCTATTACGTTACAATTTGATTCTGGTGGATTCCCCAATGAGGACGCTAAAAAAGCTTTGATTGGACTTTCTCGCGATTTAAGAGGATTAGCTTATGCTTTTAATACAAAAGCCGTGTTTATGATGTTTTTTGATTGGATATACCCATCATACACGTCAATATTAATACACGCAGTTGAATTATGGCCACATGATCCATCTGTGACTACACCTGTGCTGAAACTGTTTACCGAATTAGTTCAAAACCGATCACAAAGGTTACAGTTTGATGTTTCTAGTCCAAATGGCATTTTATTATTTCAAGAAGCATCTCGTTTAATTTGCTGTTATGGTAAGTGTAATTCACATTAAAAGTGAGCCAGCAGTTTATTAATACTCTTCTATATTCTATTATTTTGTTGATTGATATAGGCAACAGAATTTTTTCATTAGACGTTCCTAAAAGCCAAGAATACCAAATGAGATTAAAAGGTATTTCAGTGTGTTTCAGTATGCTAAAAGCAGCTCTGTGTGGTAATTATGTGAATTTTGGTGTCTTCAAATTATATGGCGATGACACTTTAGACAATGTTTTGAATACGACAGTGAAACTAATTTTATCAATTCCCCAAAGTGATCTGCTGGTATGCGAATTTTAAGTAAGTTCAACAAATTTCAAAATTAATATTTATTTAATTATTTCAGGAGTATCCTAAGTTATCACAATCATACTACGTTCTTTTAGAATGTTTAGCTCAAGACCATATTCTGTTTTTATCAACTTTAGAACCGCGGGTATTTTTGTATATTCTAGAAAGTATATCAAAAGGATTAACTGCCCTGGGTAAGTGAGCAATTTAATTATAAACATTTCTATAACAATTATCTTCAGTACTTAAGTACTAACGCATTTTCATTATTTTTGAGTTAGGCACAACCTATTCTATTTTCACAATTTACATATCTCATGTTTTGAATGGCATCTGTTATAATTATACGTATACCGTGCCAATTGTATCCAATTAAACTTTTAATCGACGATGTACCGATATTTTATCAATCAATCCTTTTCGAAAAAAACAATTAAAAATACCGTTATGTTATCTAGTATATCAGGTAAATTAATTTAGTAAAAAATTTCGAGAATGAAAGTAGACGGATATCAGAATAATGGTATATCGTACCATTAATCACTTTCTGGAAACAGGAACCACTTATGACCGCCCAAGCATGGGATGTAAGGGCCTCATCAAATATTAAAGTCATTAATTGCCGAAATTATTGTCGATAGCAAGAAAAACTGCTACAGAACTGCAAATCAGCCGTGAATCTGTTCGATAGATGATCTAAAACAGAAGCCTTGAAAAATCCAAACATATTTTAGCTAGGCACGCTCAAAATAAAGCTCATATATGCTGCGCAATTTAAGAAACATTATCTAAATTTCGGACAAATTTGCGTGTCGCTTGTAATGCCTTTGGAAGGAGATTGAAGTTAGTTATCAAGGTTAAAGGATGCGTTATTTCCAAACATTTATAAATTATTAATTTATAAATTATCAATTCATATGTCTTAATTTAGAATTGATCGTTTTCATTTGTATCGGAATATAATTGTGACAAGTTATATATCCAAATATAATTTTGTAAACTTGAACTTTTGATTTGAATGAACGCAAAAGTTAATTATTTTCGATATTTTTCATCATCATTCATTAATGTAAAACTTAATTTAACATAAATTATCACAAAAAGAAAAGAACCAAATTCTCATTTATTCAAAACAAAAAATATGCAAAAGTTAAATGCAGGACTTGATTGATACAAAAGGTAATTATACAATCATTTACATACATCATTGTCGAGTTATGAAACTGTATCAAAATCAATTTGCTCAATACTACCCCACAACAAATTCGCAATTCTCCTATTTAAGTTAACTAAATCTACATAAGTTCAATCGTGTATTCTACAAATTTGCAAATTTTGTTTTACAAATTTCAATTCAGTCGTAATATTAGAAGTTATCAGTCCCTCTGCTGTAAATTCTTTTCTTAACCGATTGGATAATTATACCGAATAAGGCTGTTTTCCAAGCGGATACTTATTTACCCCCCTCCCCCCACCCCTCTTAAATAAGTAAACAAATCATTGGAAATTTGTTCAAAGCATAATTGTTTCGTTATTTTTAGTGTGTGATATTATATTTGCTAAAAAAACAACAACTAAAATTGATCTACATCAAAAAATATTTATATTTATTTATTGATTGATTAACATAACAATTTTAGTAGAGGAAAAGCGCATATTGGAAACATTATAAATGAACAACAACAACAAAAAATACTTCCAGTAGGCATAGAAACCTCAGTTTTTTTCAAAATCAAATCGACTCCATGCTAATACACTCCATATTGACCTCAAGCTCATTTGTTACGGAGGATACTGCAAGAAGTAAATACTTACATACTACGTACAAAACAATATAAATGAATACAAAAATATTATTACAAAAAATAGTACTAAAAGATATGTATTGTCATTCAAGCGCTTCACGTTAAATAACACTTTAAAAGCTCTAGTCAACGCTGATCTCTTAATATCTAATGGAATGGAATGCCAAAGAGAAATACCTCTAACAGAAAACGATGTATTTAAAGACCTATACATGTTTATAGGGGGAAGTAAGCGTAAATTTGAAGAATGGGACCTACTGAACAATAACTTGTTAAATAAATAGGGAGGTTGCTTAGTCCTGAGAAGCTTAAAACTAAAAAGACAAACGCGAAGTTCATAAAAGTCAACTTAATTACAACACAGAATCAAATTCAAAAAGGGAGAAATGTGATCATATTTCCTAATACTAAAAATGAAACGAGTAAAATCATTGAAACATCTTTGGAGAACATTCATATTCTCCTGAAGCATACCAAACAAAACAACGTCCCCATTTAGAAAATGTGGAAGAAGGTGTGAGAGGAACATACGCTTTTAAAAATTATTATCAGTGAACCCTTCAACTTTATACAAACAACTAAGCATTTCATAAACCGTTTTGCTAACCTTAATCAAATGATCACCCCAAGTAAGAGTTTTATTGAAAATTAACCCTACATTTTTAACTATATATATTAGAGAATGGAATTAAAGAATCACCGAGAAAAATTCCAGGAAAAGAGGGAGTATCTTTATCAATTTATAGATTTTTTATAAATTATAATATACTAAGATTTACTAGTATTAAGAGCGAGTCGGTTAGATAATGACCAATTATAAATTCTTACCAAATCATCATTATTAAGAGAAATATGGAGAAATATGGATAATGGAGTCATTATCTAAGCGACTACTATAAATTTGTACATCATCAGTAAAATATGAAAGAACAATGGCGAATCGAATATGCAACGTCATTAATGTACATTGAAAATAGTAAAGGACCAAGTACCGACCCCTGAGTAACGCCAGAAGAGACAGGTAAGAAGTCAAAAAAATAATTGTCATTGCCTGAAAGCGGCCCGAAATATAGTCTAAAATCAATTTACCAGCAGAGAGAAAAATTAAAGTTCGAAATAAGCTTATTAAACAAATTTTGGTGATTAATTGAACGAACGCTTTAGAAAAATCCAATAAAGTAAGGTAGTACCGTGGAATCTTCTAAAACCCGATTGAAAAAGACTAAGCAAATTAAAGCTATCGATATGAAAATGAATTTGGTTTTTTACTACCAATTCAAATGACTTGGACAGAGAACTTAAAATACTAATAGGGCGGAAATGGGAAAGCTCAGAAGAATTATTAATTTTAAGAATAAGAATAATTTTACTCAACTTCCAGTGATAAAGAAGTCGTTAAAATAAAATTGAAAATATTTAACAAGTATCTTGATACAATAGGAAAAATACGCTTAACAAATTTTAAGCTAACCATATAATAACCCTAATATCTAGACCAGTGGATTCCGATTTAACTTCCCAAATTGCAGAATGCAAATCGGCAATAGATATATTTGCAAACGAAAAAGAATTTAGGGATTCTACGGATTCTAAATCAATATTGGAAATATCATGGGTGGAACTAGAGTTGATGAAGTTAGGTTGCAACTACCTAACTTAGATGGAAGTGAGGGATCTAACTTATCCTTGAAAAAATTTTGCTTAGCAATACGAATTAAACCTACCACACTATTTCGAGAATCCTTATACGCTAGATAAGACCAAGAATTAGGGCTCATTTTCCAAAGACGATATTTGGAAAAACGGACAGAAATAGCATCCAAAATCTCTTGCGTCATCAAAGGAGGGATCTAGGTCTAAAATAAAAAATAGTGAGAGAAACGCATTAAATACATAATTAATAGAGGAATTAAAATAATCAATTTGATCCGTAGAAGTACTAAGAGAGAAAATATTGTCCCAACAAATAGAGCCACAAATTGATGAAACGTGAGATTCATCAATTTTCGAAAAATCCCTAAAGCCGAAACTTTTAGGTTTAGGTCGAGAGTAATAATTAACTGAAAAAACAAGGAGATCATGATGAGAGCCAATACCAAGAGACAATTGATTGGAAAAACATATGGAATTATCAGCAGAAGTGGCAACGTGATCAATGAGAGAATAAGACCACCACTTGTGGTTGCATAAGATTAAGTGGGCGCTTCAGTATTATAAACTGAAAGGTTAATAGAAGATATTTAAATAGCTACGACAAAATAAAGTCTCTTGAGAAATATCAAAATTGTAATCAACCGAAATAATAACCGCATCATACCGACAGGAAAAATAACTAAAAAAACACAATGTCTAAAAGGTATTTTTTAAATTGAGCATACGACCTCTTGTTCGTTTAGGTGGATAATAAACTACACGGAAAAGGAATTTCCGCTTATTCACGAAGACATTTATAAAAAGAAACAAAGTCCCCTTTGAGAAATTGACGGGTGGACCGACATCAATTGGGACCCCATTAAAAGTATGACGAAGTTCGTCAATATTTAAAATCGGACTGGACGTTTAAGCTAACTACAATAAGCAAGCTGGACCTAGTCCGAAGTATGGAATTTAATACAACCGAGGGTAAAGAAATACTCTCGGTGTTCAACGCGAATTGTGGCGCACTTCAACAACAATACATGCAAAAAAATTTAAATAAATAATTAGTTTTTTCTTCCAAAGGCAGGTTAACGTCAAATGTCAAAATCTGAAACGAAATAAAGTCAAATAATATCAGCAATATAAACGGTATTAGAGGAAAGATACTTTTCTAATAATAGAATTCTTCAAACTATAACCAAGACGAAAAAGCCTCAGAATTTATATTTATTAAACTTAATGAAAAAAATATTTAATTTTCTCGTAGTCGAAAAAAACACACGCGGGTTACATGTAAAGACATGTCACCTTCGACAAACAAAAATGCATATGACACAATTTTATATTAAATATCAAATTCACAAAATTGTCTCATGGAAAAAATTGCAATATTTTAATTTTAAAATTAATGTAATGAAATCTATATAAGATTTCAGTTAAGCAAATTAGAACGGAAGTAACTATAGTGAAATTTCATAAATTACACTAAAATGCATTGTACGCAAAATATAACGAAAATGAACCATTGGAAAAAATATAAAATTTAATTGTATTACTGACTCCAAAGAGTTCAAACTTAAAAAAATATAATTCATAAATTGTAATCCAACTCCAAAGAGACTGGATATTTAAAAATTGATTAATCTTAAGATTAGTTATTAGTGTAGTGTTTATTGTTAAGACCACTGTAAAGAAAGTTGAGTCAATAATATTTTTTTTACAATATCTAAAATCAATAAATACGTTAATGGCGAAGTTGGTAGGATTCTCCTCCGAAGAAGAGAATTTATAGGAATAAATAAGAACTTATTAATAAGTGAGTGAATAATAGAAACAAAGAGGAAGTTCAACATTAACTCCTCGCAGATACAAGTTTTCGTCTAGCATAAAATAAAAGTGTTGTAGTATAATAAATTTGTGAATATTTTCTTTCTAAACGAAGTTAACATAATAAAAAGTGAACATTATAACTCTATAGTGATATGATTTCTTTAAAAAAAACACTAATTGTTAAGGGAATTGAAATGTTTTTTATTTAATCGATACAATTAAGTTCTGAATAAAACGTCATTCAAATGGCCCCCACGACTTCTTCTGCAGGAACGAATTCGATAAACCCAATTTTCGAGCACTTTTTCCACTAAATCAAGTCGTATGTCATGAATAGCACGTTTAATATTAACTTGTAAAGCTTGAAGAGAGTTTGGTTTATTGCTAAACACCAATGACTTCAAATAACCCCACAAGAAATAGTCTAATGGTGTTAAATCACAACTTCTTGAAATAATGCCATTCAATATCACAATTTCTTGAAATAATCGAATCTCCAAATTTTTCTCGCAATAATTCAATTGTTGTACTTGCAAATGTGTGTAGCACGTAACCCCGTCATGTTGGAACCAAATATTGTCAAGATCAACTTCTTCCAATTTCCGCCATAAAAAGTTGGTTATCATCGATCTATACCGATCTCCATTGACAGTAACGGTGTTACCAGCTTCATTTCGAAAAAATACGGACCGATGATTCCACTAGACCAAAAACCACACCAATCTGTCAATTTAGGTGAATGTAATGGTTTTTCATGAATAATTTGTGGATTTTCTTCGCACCAGAATCGACAGTTTTGTTTATTTACCGCACCACTCAGATGAAAAGGAGCCTCATCGGAGAAGATGATTTTCTTAAAAAAATCGTTATCGTTTTCAAGTTGTTCCAAGGCAAAATCAGCAAATTCACGACGTTTACGGTGGTCCAATGGCTTCAGTTCTTAAGTGAGAACAATTGTATACGGATGCAAACCCAAATCCTTTCTCAAAATCCGCCAGGTTGTGGTTTGAGACAGTCCTAATTCTTGAGAACGTCTTGGAATCGACAAATTGCGGTCTTCAGCAACACTTGCCTGAACGGCAGCAATATGTGCATTACTTCGAGCGAATCTTTGTCTTATTGGCACTTCAACATTATGTAAAGAAAATGCACTCTCAAAATTTTCAACAATTCGACGAATAGCGAGCACACTTGGACCATTATTACGACTATAAAATGGCAAAAGCGCACGAAAAGTTGCAATAGGAGAACGATTATTTTGATAATAAAACTGAATAATTTGTAAACGTTGTTCTTGCGTATATCCCACCATGATGAAATTGTAAACATTACTGAATACAATGAAACAAAAAATGACAGATCATGACATATTACCAATGGCCGAAACGTCATTTAAAAATCATATCATTCCTATTGGAAAACCCTATATATACGTAATCAAAATAAAATGAAAAAAGAGTGAAACTAAAAAACTAGAAAGTGTAAAACGAGATAAAAGACCCAAAATAATAGTAAATTGAATAATAATATCAATTGTTAAACTAAGTGAAATAGAAATGGAGCAACTACAACAACAAATAGCTCAACAGCAGTTAATTGATCAAATTCAAATGTTACAAGAACAAATTAGTGCACAAGAGATTAAAATAAAGACAGTGAAAGCAACCAGATTTGATTTGAGTCCAGACCAAATTATACGAAATTTCAATGAAATTCAACCTTTTTCGGGGGAAGACTCGTATAAATTAAAGTTTTTCTTGAAAAACATTCTCGATACAGAGAGCCTTTGTGGTCAAAATAATGAGAATCTCACACGTTATTGTTTGAAAAACTAATAAATACAAAAATAATAGGAAACGCAAGAAACACCATAATGGAGATTCCAGAGGATCAACGAACTTGGACTAACGCAATACAGCAGCTACGCTTGAAGTACCGCCTAAAAATACGATACACCAACTACTCTTCCATGTCAAGGAAATAAAGGTATTTAATTTAAAAGATATTTTTAGGATAAAAAGTGACAGTAGTGAAATCTGTGATTTCGACGACGTGGACAATTTTACATACCATTCTATTGATCGCGAACTCGTCCAAATTTTAAAATTAATTCCCGTCGTTCAAATACAGATTGACAATAATAAATCACTTTTTGAATTAGATAATATCTTTTGCCAATCTAAAATATACCTGGCAGAAGATATAATCAAAAACGAATATAAGATAAATAGAAATAAGAACCAAAATTATAAAATCCCAAATAACATTTCACAAAACAAAAACGTAAATCAAAATAATAACGGTAATACAAACCGATATAACCCATCAAATTTTAGGTGTCTATCAAATCTATCAATGTCTATCAAAATAATCTGTTTAATAATTATTATGGCAATAATAATTATAGTATATAGTAGTAGCACATATAGTAATAACACAAACCAAAATTGCAATTCAGGACAGTTTCGACGAAATTTTGACGTTAAGAATAATCATTCTTACTAAGGGCAATACAGAAACTCATCGAACAGACAAGAACCAAATACTTCGCAAAGACATGTAGAACCCATGGAAGTAGAACAAATTAGCCAATTAAATTCATTAAATCAGGAGGAAAATTTTACCGAGCCTATATCACCAACCAGTTACCGATAGTTCGACTCACATTCGATGATAAATCTATTAATTGTTTAATAGATAGTGTTTCCGATACAAGTTTATTGAAACCAAATTTATTACATTATAAAACACTTAAATTACAAAATCCAATAATGTACAATTCGTTAGGGGGTCCAAACTATGTAACCGAAAAAATAATCACACTAAAGAACTAAGAAAATATGGGACACTCGAATGGTAGGTTTTCCCTCTCAAGTGCGGAAAATATGATGCCATAATTGGTATCAATTTTTTCAAGGCATTCGAAACGACCATAGATATTAAAAATGAATATATTAAAATATTTAATAAACATACACAGTTGAAAAAATATGACCTATGTAATGCAAATTCCATTACATATAGGTCC
Source organism: Nephrotoma guestfalica (assembly GCA_963691935.1). Taxonomy (NCBI): domain Eukaryota; kingdom Metazoa; phylum Arthropoda; class Insecta; order Diptera; family Tipulidae; genus Nephrotoma; species Nephrotoma guestfalica. The sequence continues at coordinate 92,857,475 of OY829915.1, forward strand.
AGCGCTAGCTTGCATTACAAACTAGTGCACAAGTTGCATTATATCAGATATTAATGCTAATTGTATTAGTTTTTATTGTATAGTTTACAATTTTGTTAAAATTGATACATGTTATATTAAGAGTTTACAGCACGTTGGATAAAAAATAAATTAATATAAGGTAAAATATCTATTTGGAAGCATCATTTTTTGTCGTAAGCGACATTAAAATTGTATAGTCCAGTGCTTTAAACAGTAAAGCACACCACATTAGAAATTCCAAAATAATAATAAAACTTAAATTATTATTATGTATTAAATATAAGGCAAATTTCACAGATGCCGCGTTTTTTACTTCCAACTCGATTGACGTAAATCAATTTACGTCTTATACTGCAAATATATGAAAAATATTTTAAACTTATATTAAAAGTATACACAATGCCTTAGCGAATTATTATAAATTTGCTAAAAAATAGTCAACCCCAGATATATATTTACCCCAGAATAATATTTTTTTTATAATATCTAAAATCAATAAATACGTTAATCGAGCGTCAGCTAGGCTTGCTAATAATACTATTATTTTAATTCATTTTAGAAAAAATCAATGTTTTATGCACAACAATTTTAAAATATGTACAGTTTTTCGTAAATTTTTTTGGCTGGTTTAATATCAATACGAAAAGAAACGTCAATTTTTATAGAAAAGTCAATTAAAAATAAATTAAAGCATGTTTTAAATTTAATTGAAATATATTTTAATCGTTCATTAATAAATATGTGACGATTATTCGTTCGGAAATATATTATAAAGAGTGTCTCAGCAAGAGCGCCGGATTTAAATGTGTCACCATTTCGTTCATTCGACTTGTACGGTGATTTTTTTTGACAGTTGTCACGTACAGATCAGGCGATTTAAGAATATGGAGAAGTATTCAAACCAACAACGTTTAATTATTGTAAAAACACATTACAAAAATGGTGAAAGTTTTTCGCATAAATATGCTATATTTTCGAGTGATCGACAAGGACGACGACGAACAATGATCTTCTGATCCATCAGCGTAAATTTGGTCTCAAATTTTGTAATTAAACGCCTCACTGTCGATTCATTTGGCGCATTATCGCGACCGAAAACATGACATAATTGGCGAACTGTTTTCGAAAAAACTTTCACCAGTTTTGTAATGTGTTTTTACAATAATTAAACGTAGTTGGTTTGAATACTTCTCCATATTCTTAAATCGCGTGGTCTGTACGTGACAACTGTCAAAAAAAAATCACAGTACAACTCGTATTAACACAATGGCGGCAAATGTAAATCCGGCGCTCTTGCTGAGACACTCTATACATACAATTTTGTATATTGGAGTTCACAACTGATGTATTTCTAAACTTCAAATAAACATAATAAAATTGCAATACATACGTAAAACACATCAATTTTGTTTTTTTTGTTCTATTTAAACCATAAAATTCACATTGATTTGAAAAATTAAATAGATTAGGACATTAATTTATTTTTTAACGAATGTATTTATGCCAATTAACATGGTTAAATTTGACACATTTTTATTAATTCATGCAATCTTTTCTGGGGCCGAAGCACTCCCTGCTCTTTCGCGGTTAATTTTTCCCGTCTTGCTTTACGCAATTTCTGCCAACTTGAAGACGTACGGCTTATATTACCGATTTAAGTTACCATCTTGCGCATTGCATAGCGCCATGCCAGCCTATAGTACTGGACATGGAAGATGAGTCGGCCCATGAATTTCGCACGCCAATAGGGGATCATTGTGTTCCTTTTAATCACAGATCGTGATCTGTTGATGAAAATTTTCTTTTGCATCTTGCCCCTATGAGGATTCGAAACCGGTACCTCCCGATCCAAGCACCAAAGCTTTAATCACTGTGCCATTTGGTCGGTATAAATTATATTTGTTATGTATATCTAATTGAGTTTTAAATGGAATTCGCCTGGACTTTTCTAAATCGAATTTTTCTATAGACGTATAAAGAATTAAATAAGTTCGGACTTGGGTACGTAACCTAACCAATAGTAAAATAATATATTAGTTGTATTGATTGCCGATAATAATCAATTGAGTAAAGAGATCGACATAATTATACAGTTTTATGTACGTACACCGTATCGGCTGCTTCCATTTTCGGTAGCTGTATTACGTCTATATATTGATAATTTTGTGTATATTAAATAATGATTTAATCTGCAAATAATAATTTCTTACCTATACATATTATACAAATCTTAATCGTAAGCAAGTTGACAAATAAATAACACAAAATTTTGACAGTCACTTTAGATTTTACCAACTTATTTGAATAAGTTAGGTTTAAGAAATAAGTATCCGTTCGAAAAACAACTTTGGGAGATTTGAAATTTCCTGCTGACAATAATACATTTTATATCTTTCCATAAATTTTAGTTTTTGTAATGTTTAACCCAGAACCAAACTAAATAAGTACCTAAATCAATTAAATTGAAATTATTACTTACCTAATTAAAAATCTAAAAGTTAAACCATAGTTTGTACGAGATGAATTCAATAATTATATAAATATATATGAAAATAACGGTAAACTTTATTCAAAAATAGTTTTTTCAACATCATCTCCATCTCCACCGACGCTAAAGCAATTATTACAGCTGCAATTAATTTATACAAACCATCAAAATAAAATTTACTTCTGCTCTTCAAAAAACTTCTACAGTGCAAATTTATTGTCATTTGAAAATCTTAGCCTCAATTTGTTTTATTTTGTAAATTTGTTAAAAGGGAATAAACACTTGGGGCAGAACTGGATGATGCGTTATTTGATTGAGCCCGCAATTTCGAGCTGGCTGTAGTGCAACATTTGCTTATATGCTGGTGCTTTGTCATCTAAAAGCATTATTTTATGGCTTGATTTGACCCCGTTGTTTTCTCTGATAACACTCTTCAATTTATGTTCGATAAAGGATGAAAAAACAAAATGTGCCATCTTAGTAGTCGTTCAAAAGAAAATATTTCTGTTGTAAGTGCTAATGTTAATGAGAATTACAATTACACATTCCACCAATCACTTTATAGACAAATTGGTAGGTAGTTATGTATGTGTCCAGAATATGTGGTTTCAGCAGTATGGTTCCACATATTATGTGACAGAAACAATTGATATTTTGCTGAACGTTTTGGTAATCCACAATTCTTTAAAGAAGAAACATTAATTTTAATTTCGGGAAGAAGCCCGATTAATGGGGCTATTTGAAGCCAAAAGTCTATGCCAACGATACACGAATACTTCATGACCTTTAGGAGAGTAGTATTAATTGTAATTAGGAAAAAGCCACAAAATTGTCGATGATATTCTGATATAAACAAGAACCAACAATTTTGATAAAGAATGCTAGCTTCCATTACTAAATCGGAGTCTTTGTACTGTCATTTGAAATAAACATGTAGATACTTATCAATAATCTATGTGTTTTATTAAAAAAATTAAAATTATCTTCAAATTTGAACTTCCTTTAATTAAGTTGCAACAGATTATTAGAGATTAGATATATAAGCAGTTACTTTAGGAAACTACATTGCTAATATTTAACTTTTCAATTTATTTTTTTCAGATACAATGGTTTGTACCGGTTGCTGCACAACATTAGACCATATTGTTTCATATATATTCAAACAATTATCATTGAAGGTTTCCACATTCCCAAATAAAAAAATTCGGAGGTCATTACCACCAGAGAACGATATGTTTTTAAAAGTGTTGGAGCTACACCCAGAAATCCTTCAAGGAATTTTATCAACACTCTTAAATGTTGTAATGTTTGAAGATTGTAAAAACCAATGGTCTATGTCTCGGCCCTTATTAGGGTTAATATTATTAAATGAGGATTATTTTAGGTTAGTAAAGTAACTAGAAAATTCATAAGTTAACTAATTTTATATATAATTGGTTTATTTTAGATCATTAAAAGAAAACATAATTCGATCGCAACCAATAGAAAGGCAACAAACAATGGCAATTTGGTTTGATAATTTAATGGAGGGTATCGAAAGAAATCTTCTAATTAAAAATCGTGACCGTTTTACACAAAATTTATCATTGTTTCGACGTGACATAAATGGATCGCTTAAAACAACAAGTATAAATTGTTCCTCGATAAATGATATGATTGTTTCCTAGTAGCGGTTTTTAAAGAATTAAAGTTACTTTACAAAAGTTCTTTTAAAAGCGGCATCTTTATTAGTTTTAATAAAATTTGAGGATGCGATGTGAGATAAATTAATGTTTCAAGGGAATATTCTTGAGAATTTTAAAATATCATTTCATCCCAATAATTGTTAAAATAAATATATGTTGAAGTTACAATCAAATAATTGTTTATATAAGTTTAATGTTACCCGAAGATAAATAAGAAAGGTTTTTCCTACATTGTTTGTAACCGTAGGCATTTGCAAAAAAGAAATCTTTATTCAAAGTCTTGACATAGTTTTGTTTTTGTAAAATGTAATATGTATGTATTTTGATAATAATGTGAAATAAATTTAAAAACGTTTAATACATTTGTAGTTACTTTTCAATTGAGGAAAATGTCTGAATGCCTGGATTACTTTTGTCATCCCGTACAATATTTGATTCGCTCTGCGGGTCCTCGTTCACTAATTTTAGTGATACATTACGTTTCCTTTTATATATGCAATTGTTTTTTTGATTTTTTAAATAACTGATTAAAAAAAATTAAAATTTGAATGCCAAAAATTAACTAAGTTCGTTATTTATGAAATAAAAACCATTACTTACCTACTTCAATTATTTATCGAAAAAAACAGATTTTTCAAAATTCCTTTGCTTCATAACTATATAAACACAGTAACCTTTTGATCATTTGTCTCGTTCAGGCTTATGCATTATAAATTTGTTAGTATTAATTAAAGATAAGTGTGTCTTAGCTTAGAAAACAATGTCACGTGGAAAGTACTATCAGAGAATAAGAAAATTCAAAGCTTTTTCGAAGAAGGGTATATATATATATATATATATATATATATATATATAATGTGTGATACAGAAATGATTTCATTTTTAGGTCTATCGGACCACGTTTACGAGTCGCTCAAATTGGTTTTTTTTTGCAAAAAAAAACTAAAACAACCTTTAGTGACGTTTTTTCCTCTCAGCTCGTTCAAGTAATGCCGCTTTAATATCCTAGAAAATATTAAAATATTTATTCATTTTTGAATATGCCGAATTCAATGAAATAATAAAAAAAGGTGGTTGGCCTAGTAGAAAATTAATTTTCGGGTTGTTTTTCGCAAAAAAATTGTAGCTCATAAGTTTCAGCGAATTTTTAAAAAAGCAGTACCTGTTGTTTTATTATATTTTTCACTATTTGTGGTTATACTCGTAGAGCAATGAAACACGAAAAATATGAGGTATTGCACATAACATCGTCATAACTATAAAATTAACAATTTTATAGCCCTTAAACGATCAAAAGGGACAAATTTCAAATAATTGTTTACCACTCGCTAAAGAGAAACTTAAATAGATAAAGAAATGTTTCTATAGTACTGCCTTTGAAAATTAATTAATTCCTTAATAATGATTCTAAGATATATAGCTTGCCACAGAGAAAATAGGTTCCATATTTTAAAAAAATGAAATTTTGGTTAAAGGCCACGGAAAAGATTTAAAATAAAAACCCATTTCATATGTAATTAACAAGATTTTTATATTTGATATTTTTACTAGTTTTTCTGTTGCACAGCAGCCTTAATATTTGTGTTTGTTACTAAAGGAATTCTCTTATAGTGATATATGTAAGTGGTTCTTCAAGAAACAAAAGTGATAAACGTAAAAATTCTTTATAATCATCTCGCCCATTATGTATTTTGCCAAGTTGATCATTAATAAACGTAAAAATATTCTCCTTCTCTGGTGAACTGAAGATTTGCGTCAGCTAAACCGGAGCTTATTTGGGTATGGTTAAAATAATTCCACTGCCTTTTAAATCTCTGAAAAAGCTGAATATCGGGCTCACTTGATACTTCCTTTAACAAGTTACTACAAACAGCATTAAAATTAATTCATATATATGATGTCTACAAGCAAACCTTAATTAATGTTTGTCAAGCCGTTTTTCAAGAAGACTGCAAGCTCCATTTAGCATACCGACGTGGGTGGCCGTTGTATCAAAGCAGAATCCTTTAATATTTTCTGTTGTAATCCATTCTTCAAGCATTTTATATACCATTTTATACTGTTCTATGCCTGTTTCATGTGTAATCATTGGAACTCCCAACAATTTGGTGTTACCATAACCGGATACTATAACGCACAGTCGGTCAACCATTGTTTACTCTGCTATATATTCTAACATTTTTCCATCCGAATGTACAGTTAGAATAAAATCGGAACTGAAAAACTTAAAGATTTCATCACTGATTTACTTCCTGAGCCGTTGTCTTTGGAAACTGCAATTAATTCTTAATCATGCTCTAATGCATTTGCAGTGAATTGCTTATTTTCGGTCGATCCAACGCACATACTATATTCTTGTCAATCACGTTCTTCATATGTACCAATAATGAGTGAGATGAAGCTTAATTTTTTGGTTGCTTTAGTTTCTTTCCTCCTGGTGCTTGGTATTCACTGCCGGCTAGAAGACAATGTAAGTGACCTGGTGTCGAAAATGATTAAGTTTACATCTGTTTCTTGAGATCTACTTGTTGAAGGTTGTGGATCATTAATCGCCAATGTGGAATTGTTCTCATCCATTAATCGTAATGAATGAATGTTGAAAGCATTAAAATTTTGTTGTTGGTCGAGAAACTACAACTTTGACGGGTCTTCTGTTTTTTTCAATATCAAGACCATGACCAATGTCAAAGAGTTTTCATCCATCTTTTACTTATTTCATTTTCGCTTTTTCTGCTAATATTTTTTTGAGATTCCGATATGTGTCATGTAATTTAATGATTTTTCTAATAATATTCCACTTTTCCTGATACAAATACCAAACTTCTGCCAAATGGTAGCTGTCTCATCCGCAACAGTGTTAGCTTGCATACTTATACTAGTATTTGTCAACTTGTGAAGGAATCGTATAATTACGTCTCGATTCGTTGGAAGATTGTCTTTTTGTAGATTTTCAATAGATTCACATATAAAATTATATAACGAAAAATATCAGATATGAGATTAAAAATACTAAGTGACAAAACTTACCAATCAACCAACATGCGGGGTCTGTACGTTATTTTCCATGATTATTAACCACCAAAACTATTTCAGAAGCTTCTTGAAAAGCTGCTGAAATTTTCAAACTTAAAAAACAAAAATACAAAATAATATTTTATAAAACTTATTTTATTATTCGAATAAAGACGATGCTGGTTCAAATTCTAAAGGAATAGTCATTGTTTAAACTAAACTGATCGTATTTTATACAGAATTTAATTCTTCGATCGTAATAAATGAGCTACTTACTCATCATGAGTCATCGGACAGTAATACCATAAAACTAGGCGTACACATAAAATAAGAGTACATGTGTTTAATTGCAATTAGTTTATTCTACACAGAAATACACTTAATAAGTACAAATCCACTAAAATATATGTGTTCTCGCAGATACGTATGCACGACAAAACGACCTTTTCGGCGTTTTTCAACTATAAAATTGTTAATTTTTTAGTTATGTTGACGTGTAATGTCTCATTTTTTCGTTATTCTTTGCTCTATAGCAAAGAATAACGAAAAAATGAGACATTACACGTCAATCAAATAGTGAAATTTAGTCAAACATGAAAGGCACTATTTTAAAAATTAGCCTGAACTCACAAATTTAATTTTTTTGAAAGAAACAGCCCGAAAATAAATTTTCTACTACGCCAACCACCTTTTTTATCATTTCGTTTGATTCGACATACTCAAAAATACTTAGAAAATATTAACCGGCTTTACTAGAACTTTTTGCAAAAAACCAATTTGAGCGACCCCTAAACGTGGTCCGCTGGACCTGAAAATTCGCATGAGGTTATTTCTAATAGAATCGAATATTTTTAGCCTTGAGCCCGATAGAAAAAGAGATAAGATTTCCTTCATACAAAAATGGGTATATATATATATATATATATATATATATATATATATATATATATATATATATATATATAATGGGATATATATATAGTTATGTATCACATCAACAATATCGGCACCATTATGAACAAGACCACCAAAGTCGTACATGCAATACAATTTACAAAATTTTAATTGTATTCTATATGCAAAATTAATAAATAAAATATGTTTACGCTATGTTATTAACCAAAATTAAATATTTCAACATCCGAAATAAAAAGAAAAGACAATTTCATGTTGAGGCAGAAATTACGAGTATACATATAGTAGATTTAGTATATAAGAAAACATTTTATAAGAATTTTTGTCAGTATTGTTTTCATAATCAACTGCGTAAACTTTTTTGAATAAAATTAGTACAACACAAAATAAAGTAAGTTACTTTCTGTTAATCACTACGCGATTTCCGTAACTGGCGCAGCCGGTAGTTAAACAACTGAAACACAGATAAAAGAAGATTAGTGAGAATTTTTTTAAAAATAATGTTAAGTTACTTTTTAACCATTTGTGTCGTGTATACCATAACGTGGTAAGTGAATTTACATTATCTGAATACCAATAATCAACCCAATATCCTAAGTTCATAATAAAATTGTAGGATAATATTCCCAAGTTCATAAGCAAACTGTGGGATTAATTAAATAATTAATTATTTTTTTATTTTATATAGGTATAATAATTAAAATTGTATATTAAATTAATTAAATTTTTTATAATTTATTAAAAATCAAATTCATGTATTAGCCGCCACCAAGCTGCGAGTTTGAAATTATTAAAATATTTAAATATGTAAAACATTACCAAATTAAATAAATTAATAAATTATCATAGTTATTCAAACTGAAATACGGTCGGCGATTGAACGTCGTAAAGGAAAGACGTGATTTTTGTCTCTCCTTTAAATAAATAAATAAATAGTTTAAATATGTGTTAATAATTGATTAATTATAATATTAATCATAATATTATTTATTAATATATGTCTAATGAAATAAATAAATAATAATATTAATAATAATTTGTGTGTAAAGAAGTAATAAGTAAAGTGAAAAGTTATACGTATTGTGTTAATATATTAATTTGTGTGCGGTGCGCTTGCAATGGTGTAGGATATGTATATAACAATTTCGTTTATATGTTTTTCGACACCGTTGTTTGAATGCATCGTACGCATTGTATGTTAATATTCAATTTGTAGGACTTTTTTGATTACAAAGGATGCTTAAGATAAGTGTTATTTTTATTACTTTATTACATTATACATTATATTTTATTACATAATAATCAATGAATCGTATGGATGAGTTATTTGTGTTGTTGTGGTATGAAACAGTTTGTGACGACAGTTGCTAGCATTCATTCTATGTAATCTGTTTCTATGAAAAATACTGTCGTGGTCTCTAATTTTTATAATTTTGTTTTTTCTCTCGCATACGTATTGTTTATAGTTTTTTATGTACACAGTGATTTTGTTGAATTTCGTTATATGAGTAGATGGCATTTTCTTGGAAAAGTTGAACAAATCACGACCAAAAAGCTAATTTAAAATTTGGATATCAAGTCTTTGTTGCATATTGTACTGAAATCCTATTTTCTTTTAATTTTTTTATTTAAGGATATACATAAGTGAAAATATGGTATATGGGATGCGCAAAATATAAACAAAATGATCGTATAATATTCTCTGCTCTCTCACGGTTGTATTTATATTTTTGTAGTGAATTACACTAAGACTTCGTATTACGTTGTCTAAATGGGCGAATTTCTTTGGATTTGCACTAAATGTTCTTGAATGTGGATGATTCAATTTGTGAATTGGGAAAGTCGATTAGACTTTAATTGTTCATAATTTGTTGATTTGTTATATGTATAATAATTTAGACTTTTATTAACTTTGTGAGATTTTTTGCCGTCGTTGTGGAGAGGCGGCTGACGTTGACCTCTCCTTGTCGACCTGGGTTGGCGTCATCGGCAAGGAGTGGATGTTGTCGCAGGTCGAGATCGCGCAAAATTAATATTGTACATATAAAGGAATGTATATTTTTGGCGATTGGGAGGGGGTTATACTTTTTCTCTGTGGTGCGAAAACTGGATTAGATTTTGACGAGTGGTGTATGTGTGTGATTGGTTTACACAGGATGTGCGGCGAGGATGTGCTATTTGGAGTGATTTGAATGGGTTTCATTCATGGTGAGTAATGGCTTGGTGTCTGCGGTTTGTGGTGGTTGTTCGTTGAACGTTGTGTTTCTCAACTTGCGGAGAGTTGTGTTCATGTGTGTTCTGTCGTTACCTGTATGTATAAGGTATTTTTGACTGTTTTGAGTTGTTTTGTTTAGGACTCGAGGTAGTTCTCATTTGTTAGTGTATGAGAGCGGATTTGCAGTTTTGTATTGAATCATTGCCTGAATGTTGGATTTGTATGTCCAAATTGGTTTCTTTGCTGAATGCTTCGGGTGTTTTTGTTGGAGTTTGCCGTCGATTTGGCGGGGGCTGAATCATTTTGGGAGTTTTGGTATGATCGGTCGTACGCTGAAGTTTTTGGGCTGTAGGGTTGCCATGGTTCGTTTGTGATCTGTCATGGATTCGTCACGGCTTTGTGAAGCGTGGTTTTTGTTGAATGGTGGTGTTGGCAGGAGGTCGCTTTAATATAGTGGATGGTAGTGGTTTCATGGTGGGAAGATTCATGCCGTCTGTTGGGATCGTTTCGAGGTAATTTTAGCTCCTGGATGGACATTGCATAATTCTCTTGGTACATTTTACTACGATTGTTTGTAGAGGTGGTTTCTTCCACGCTTTGATTTCGGAGATTTTCGGAGAGAGCTATTTTGGTGATGTTCCTTCATCCTATTATTCAGCGTTTGTGTAATAAATTGTTATATTTTTATTTTGGTTTGATTAGCGATAGAATTTTCCGTTTCCGTATTTCTTCTGTGCATTGAGAATATAGTGTAGGTAATTTATGATTAGCTGTTTTCTATATTGTATTTCCTTCATAATCCATCATTTTTGCAAGATTAATTGCAACTATGTTGGAGTTGGTAACGAATCCTATTATTTACCGCAAAATTGCCTTTTTGTGACACTCAATGGGTTACTAGTATTTTCTCACAGCTTATTAGCGATATTTTTGCTTTATAAAAAGAAATATTATTTGCATTGGATTTGGGATTTTAACAATCTTAACATAAAGAATTGTTTATCGGCAACTTCGTTATATCTATGTAACTGAAAAGCTAGAAATATTTGATATAATTAATATAATTATTCAAAAGAAAGAGAAGGTTTGTATACTTCAATACACCAACGACTGGATGTTTGTCATAAAATGCAACGTTGCCAATCTTGACTGTTTTAGTACAAGAATTATAATTATTAATTCCCAATTTCAAATCAACCCTAAATATTAATCTACATGTACAGTGCCGAGCTATTATATTAAAATTATTCGGTTCTCAGGAAATCTCATTCAAATATATTTAATATACGAGTACATATTATCCCTCTTTTAAGATACTGGTACGATTTATATTTAATTATAAAAATTATAAAATAAACTTATTTATCATTCATTTTTGAATAATTTTTTCAAATTTTATCTAGTTGCCTTTACTTAAATATTACCTTCCAGCAGGAAAGCCATTGACGACACACTAATTACTTATTTACGTTTGTTACCAGTCTGAGATGAATCGTTTATGACAAGTCTAATACGAGGTGACAAGTCATAAACGAGTCGCATGTGTCATGTCTGAGATTAATTGTATGTGATATATCCCCAGCAAACGTAGAAGAAGTTCCAGAACTAGTGCAAAAGTAGTGATAAAAGTATTTGTTTCCTTGTGAAAAAGGATGGGCGTCGGGAAAAATTCATCAGTTTTATAAAAAATTTTTAGTAAACATACGAAATTTTTGCGAATTCTAAATTATTTAGGACGGTTAAATACTAATGAATTTTAGAGTTATTTTGAATATAGTTCAAATAACTTTGGTTTCAGGAAATTCTACTGTAAGTTGCGGAGTTGCAGAATGATTAAATTAATAAATGTTTCAATTATTTAGGAAGCCGGAAAATATGAATTTAGAATTAAATTTCAGGAAATTTACAAATGCTTGTGAATTAATGCTTCATTGTAATTGCTGATTGTGTAGTTTAGAATTGTGTTGTCATTTTATTACTAACGACTTTACATAGGTGTCTGTAACGGGTCGAGTCAACCAATTTTGGTTAGGAAGCCGAAAAGTATTAATAGAATTAAATTTCAGGAAAATTCCAGATGCATGTGAAATAATAATATTTTTTCTTAGGTTGCCGTTTTAAAGAAGCAATTGTTGAAGACCAATACCATCGTTATCCAATAACCTATTAAGCCTTTATCCTTCATCTAGTAGATTAGAATTGTGTTGTCTTTGTGTTACTAACTATCGGCTATACCTAGGTGTCTGTAACCGGGCCGATTCTGTCCCACTTAACTAACCTATCCAATCCTTCGGTTTTGTTATGTGTAAAAAAGGGTGTACGGTGGACCCGGCGTCATCCGGGAACTCAAGCCTAAGAACTTGGTCGTACATTCAAAATCAATCAATCAATCAATCAATTAAAATATTAAAATATTAAAATATTAAAATATTAAAATATTAAAATATTAAAATATTAAAATATTAAAATATTAAAATATTAAAATATTAAAATATTAAAATATTAAAATATTAAAATATTAAAATATTAAAATATTAAAATATTAAAATATTAAAATATTAAAATATTAAAATATTAAAATATTAAAATATTAAAATATTAAAATATTAAAATATTAAAATATTAAAATATTAAAATATTAAAATATTAAAATATTAAAATATTAAAATATTAAAATATTAAAATATTAAAATATTAAAATATTAAAATATTAAAATATTAAAATATTAAAATATTAAAATATTAAAATATTAAAATATTAAAATATTAAAATATTAAAATATTAAAATATTAAAATATTAAAATATTAAAATATTAAAATATTAAAATATTAAAATATTAAAATATTAAAATATTAAAATATTAAAATATTAAAATATTAAAATATTAAAATATTAAAATATTAAAATATTAAAATATTAAAATATTAAAATATTAAAATATTAAAATATTAAAATATTAAAATATTAAAATATTAAAATATTAAAATATTAAAATATTAAAATATTAAAATATTAAAATATTAAAATATTAAAATATTAAAATATTAAAATATTAAAATATTAAAATATTAAAATATTAAAATATTAAAATATTAAAATATTAAAATATTAAAATATTAAAATATTAAAATATTAAAATATTAAAATATTAAAATATTAAAATATTAAAATATTAAAATATTAAAATATTAAAATATTAAAATATTAAAATATTAAAATATTAAAATATTAAAATATTAAAATATTAAAATATTAAAATATTAAAATATTAAAATATTAAAATATTAAAATATTAAAATATTAAAATATTAAAATATTAAAATATTAAAATATTAAAATATTAAAATATTAAAATATTAAAATATTAAAATATTAAAATATTAAAATATTAAAATATTAAAATATTAAAATATTAAAATATTAAAATATTAAAATATTAAAATATTAAAATATTAAAATATTAAAATATTAAAATATTAAAATATTAAAATATTAAAATATTAAAATATTGAAATATTAAAATATTAAAATATTAAAATATTAAAATATTAAAATATTAAAATATTAAAATATTAAAATATTAAAATATTAAAATATTAAAATATTAAAATATTAAAATATTAAAATATTAAAATATTAAAATATTAAAATATTAAAATATTAAAATATTAAAATATTAAAATATTAAAATATTAAAATATTAAATTATTAAAATATTTAAATGTTAAAATATTAAAATATTAAAATATCAAAATATTAAAAATAAGTTTCAAAAATCCAACAAGGTTAGATTCGGATACTGCTACTTCTGGTATCCAGATGTTCACCACATTTCGGACACAACTTCATACAAAATCTTTTTGTCACAAAATCGGGAGAGCCGTATTTATGCAAAAGGCTGTTGTATGAAGTTTTATTTCCGCCTGGTCAAATTTTTGTTATCAATACTAGTCATTTCCGGCAAAATTTAAAATATGATCTGAACTAATTTTGTTTGTAATTTAATTTACAATGATTTTATTTTAATCGGTTTTAAAAAACAAAAAGCTT